>JAPSGF010000026.1:7357887-7699502 GCA_035772895.1 Perdix hodgsoniae
GTGGGGTGTGGATTATTGGATATGGGGTGCGTAGGGCACGGTGGGTGGGCTGGGGGTTTGCGGGGCCGGGTCGGCGATGCCACTCGCGGCCGTGTGGCTCTCAGGTTCAGGCGCAGCTGCAGCTGGACAGCGCCGTGGCCCACGCTCACCACCACCTCCACCCGCACCTGGCCCACGCGCCCTACATGATGTTCCCCGCTCCGCCCTTCGGGCTCCCGCTCGCCACTTTGGCCGAGTCCGCTTCAGCCGCTTCCGTGGTGGCCGCCGCCGCCGCCGCTAAGACGACCAGCAAGAACTCGAGCATCGCCGACCTGCGGCTGAAGGCCAAGAAGCACGCGGCCGCCCTGGGGCTGTGACCGCCGCAGCGCTGCGCGGCTCCGGGCGGAGGGACGGAGAGCCGCGGGGGGGAGAAGCGGGCGCTGCCGGCGGAGACGGACTGAAGTGAGAGCCGGACGGAGCAGAAGCGCAGCTGGGAAGTTCACAGGGTTTGAAACTGACCTTTTTTTTTTTTTTTTAAAACTTTTTTTCCTTTTTTTTTTTTTTGTTTTTTTTTTTTGTTGGTTTTGGGTTTTTTTTTTTTTTTTTTTTATTTGTTTTGTTTTTTCCTTTTCTTTTCTGCGGAGTTCACTTTAATACGAGAAATTTGATAAGAGAGGCGGGCCTCCTTTCACGATGCATCAGATCCTCGGGCTGAGCGAGCACGTCGGGAACAGCGGCAAGAAAAAAAAGAAAAAGAAAGAAAGAAAAAAAAAAGAAAGAAAGAAAGAAAGAGGAGACAACAGCGAAGAAGAAAGAGAAAATAATAATAATAATAATAATAAAAATAATAAAAGAGACAGAGACAGAGACAGAGACAGAGACAGAGATTTCTCTGCGAATTTCTAAAGGGAAACTGCCCGGGATCCGTCCTGCAGCAGCATTCCGGGTGCATGCGTTTGTATTTCATTGCTGACTCCTTGATCCACGCACCTCACCCCATCGATAGAGCACAGCACAACCGGCGGCGCGGGGGGCACCGGCTCTGTGCCCCGGGGGCAGCGCGGGGGGCACGGAGAGCTGCGGCTCTGCTGTCCCGGGGGTAAAACATGGGGGGGGAGGGGGGGGGGGGGGGGAGAGGGGGGGAGGGGGGGAGAAAAAAAAAAAGAAAAAAAAAAAAAAAAAAAAAAAAAAGCATCGCACCCCATCCGCCTCCTCCGCACGGCCAGAGGTACCGTGGGTGTCAGATACGTTGATACACGCGAACGGAGTTGATTCGGGCTATGAGCTGCGAGCGGAGCGCTGGTGTCAGCCACGTGCATTTCTCCATAAAGGTGTATGTGGTCCCGTCGTGTGCTGATTTCTGTTCTGGTGGAGCTGTGGCACGGCCGGGAAAGCTCTGCGCATGGACGGGCATGTAGCGATTTGTTCTCCATGAAAACAAAGTTATTTATATTGACCATATTTTTTCTAGTGGATTTTAAGTTATTTAAAAAAAAAAAAGAAAAAAAGAAAAAAAGAAAGAAAGAAAGAAAGAAAAAAAAAAAGCTGTTATCGCATTTGTTGTCGGTACAATATATTTCGTTTCACTCAGGTTGGTTTCACCTCTGTTAATCCGTTTCCGACGCCGCCGGTTCTGCTCAGCGCCACGTAACGAATGCGGTCCGTGCGGACCTCTGTAGAGCCCGTTCCCGAGGAGAGCAGCCCGGCTACCGCAGTGCGCCTTTCCGAGTTCTGCCGAGTTCCTTCAGGTAATAAAATCGAGGAAAGCGCAACGACTTCGCCACGCGTTCCACGCGGTGAATAGGGACGGTTCGCAGCTCCGGGCGCTCCGCTCCCGCACGGCTCCCACGGGAAGGGCGGAGGGGAACGCGGCGCGGGGCGGCCCCGAGAAGCGGCCACGGAGTCCGGCGGGACGGGAAGGCGACCGACACGGAGCGATGCGAGGAGCAGCCGCCCCACGCGGCTCCCTTCTCCCCTCTCCCCGCTCCGTGCGGCCGCGCTGCGCCTGCGGGACGGGATGGAGCCGAAGGGCGGCCGAGGGGAAGGGCTGTGCGGGCTCAGCAGCGCGGATCGCTCGGGCGTTGTGTGCCGATAACGGGCTGGGAGTGATGGATTCGATGCCGGCTAAAAGGGCTTGCTTCAAACCAAACGAAGGTGCTGCTAATGATCGAGTCAATAAAAGTAACGGTGGTGTCGATTGATCCGTGAATAAAGAAGTTAATTAATACGTTGTGAGGAGCTCGTATCTCAGCTGAAGGTGCTCCCCACAAACCCACCGCCGTCACCTGAACCCACCTCGGGCATTGCTGGGTTTCAAACCCTTTCAGCATGCTCCAGTACTGGCACGTCTGTCTGCAGGATGAGTGTAACAAGCCACGAAAAACATCCTTCGTTGTAACACAGAGAGCTGTCCGGGTGGTGTGATGGCACGGTGTGCTTTTCAGTGCAGCTGTGACTGAAATAAAGTATTCTGAACGGGATATATTTGGATGGGAGCACGGACATTCCTGGTTCCTTGGGATGCCTCATAGGTCTGTGGCCTGCAGAAGCTGGCCAAGGCTCTCCTGTTTCTATTTTATTTCTTAGAGAGTCTGAACTCATATATTTATGTATAAAAATGCAGGTTCCATGCAATTTACTTACAGATTCCTTATGACTCACCTAGCACACATGCAAGAAATGCCTTCTGCAGATAACACCTTGACAGAGGATTGAGGTGGGGATGCTCTGGTATGAGAAGAGCTCAGGGACGAGCTCTTGCAGGTGACACAGGCACCTGTTCTGTCCTTGCAGCACCAGCGGGCTGGTCCTGCTCCATGGAGCAACACTGTGTGCTGCGGTGATGCTGCAGGGTGACAGCAAGCAGGTGGGACTCAAACCCTGCAGCCACTCAGAGGGAGAAAGCAAAGAGGAAGGAAACCATTTTCAAATTTATTTTTTATTTATTTGTTTTTTTTTAAGTTCATAAAACTAAATTCAGAGGATAAGATGGAGATGTATAACCTGGTGCACGATCAGCCCAGCGCTGCCCTACAGTCCAGCTGCAGCTGGGTGCTCCAGGAATAAAGACTGAGCTCCGTGTGTCGGCTCCCAGTATGCACTGATCCCCTTCAGCTCTGGCTGTCCCCATCCCATCTGTCCTCTCGCAGTCATTTCTTGCTGTTCCTGACTTTTGTCTTTGCTGCAAAGTAACAACAGGTGAAAGTGCACCTCAGGTGTCCCTGTATATTAAAAACAACAAGTGATCCGCATCGCATTTCTGTTGTGCTCCAAAGTTTTGAAGGGAACTGGAAAAGCTGCTCTCATTCTCAGCCTTTCCAGCATTTAAGCTGCGGCCACCCTGGGTTTGATGGAAGACCTAATAGGTGTGCTCAGAAATGTGGGTTGTCACTGCTCACAGCCCTGCTGCTGGCCAAGTCCTCCCTCCAGATGTTCCTTAAGCAATTAAGTTGGTGTGAATGAAGAATTCTGACCGTTGCCTACAGCATGGATCTCACTACTCCAGCTGCACATTGTTCAAGGTTTCCACTTTTAGGATGCATTTCCCTGCTTTGTCCATCGCTGCTCATTGGATAGCAGGTCAATTTCTAAAGGAGAAATGAGCAGAGCCCCCCGGTGCTGGCTGTCTTTTCTCAGTGTTTCACAGCATGCCTCCTTTTGTCAGAGCACAGCAGTGAGCACAGCAAGCCCACAGCCAGCGGGAGGCTGCTCCCAGCTGCAGGCATGCAGCAATGGGGGTCTGCTCAGTGCACCCATGCTCTGCTCATACACACAGCTGCATCGGCACACAGCCCTTATTTGGGGTTGCAGGAGGCTGCCACTTTTCCAGCAGATGTGTTTCAAATGTAACTTTTCTCGGAGGGAAGCTGGAATGAATGAAAGAGGGAGAGCTGCTGCTGTGCTCTGGTGCTGGGCTGCACAGCTTGCCTGCTGCTGTGCTTGCAGTGAGGACAAGTGCTGCCATCCTTTCTGCTCCACACTGCTCATAGAAAAATGGCACAGGTTGCCCAAGGAGGCTGTGGGTGCCCCATCCCTGCAGGCACTCAAGGCCAGGCTGGATGTGGCTCTGGGCAGCCTGGGCTGCTGGTTGGCGACCCTGCACACAGCAGGGGCTGGGACTGGATGAGCGCTGTGGGCCTTTTCAACCCAGACCGTTCTGTGATTCCATGATCTGCCTCTGGAAACAAGCAAGATCACCTGTACTGTGTTAATTATAAGAAATAGAAAAACATGGGTCTGAATGAGACCTGCCACATATTTGCAAACCTGTCCATGTAGCCCTTCTCCATGTTCAACTTTCAAATGCCGCACATTTGATACAACATCTTCCTCCTTCACAAAGTCTTTATGACCTTTGCACATCAGACATGCAGTCCATTAAATATCCCCCCTGTAGGCACTAATGGTCTTGTCTGAACGTGCAACCCCCCCCCCCATGTTGAAACGTGGAGGTACAAAATGCACCCACCTGCAAAGCACAGAGCGTTGGAACTTAGCAGCAGCTGCAGCTGTCCTGAAAGCACTGAGACTGAGGACACAGATCTGTGCCTGGTAACACAGTGCCAGGACAGTGCAGACTATTATGAACCTCTTTCTCAAGTTAATTAACAACAACAACAAAAAAGATGACAGTTTGATTAATGCTATAAGACACTCCAGCGGCACCGCAGCTCAAGCTGTGCTACAGGTTGATCTCTGCACCTTCATGTGCAGTTTCCAGGAGGATGCAGGTGGCTCAGCACCACCTGCTCCATCAGTCACCATGGGCTGCAGCAGTGCCTGCCCTCCCCTCCTGCTGCTCTGTGCCCTTTGGAAGCACCCCTGATGCTGCACCTTCTGCAATGGGCAGCAAGAAGGCAGCTGTGTGCTGTGGCCACACGCTGCAGCAGGAGGTGCACAATCCAGCACGTGCACACAGCAGCCACTGCTGCCCTAAGGAGCAGCACAGCCCTGCTGCATTTGCTATTCCTCCATGAGGAGAAGGTCTGGCCACTCAGTGGTGGGATAACGCCAGTAGTGCACGCTCACACAAATTAGAAGGAGCCATTTGTGAAACCAGCACCCTGCTGTGAGGATCTGTGGGAGCACACCTGGTTCTGCAGTGAGCTGAGCTGGACCGTGAAGCATCCTGCAGCACAGTGCTGGTCTTGGTGACAGCAACAGCACTCAGGGACCACTGTGTTGTGTCTGTAGTGAGCGTTTAGCCAATGGAAACCTGACTAGTGGCCACTGAGATAGAATCATAGAATCACAGAATGGCCTGGGTTGCAAAGGCCCACAGTGCTCATCCATTCCAACCCCCTGCTGTGTGCAGGGTCGCCAACCAGCAGCCCAGGCTGCCCAGAGCCACATCCAGCCTGGCCTTGAGTGCCTGCAGGGATGGGGCACCCACAGCCTCCTTGGGCAACAGGAGATAGGATGTTCTGCTGGAAATTCAGATACTGCCCTCAGCCTGATACCAAAGAGCTGCAAATGCTCAGAACACGCCTGACGCCCCTCCTCTGCTTCATGTGGATCCGTTATTCATCAAGCAGGTTCTCTTCCATGAAGTATTTAGATTTGGAAGTGTTTTGACATGTGGTAATCTTTAAGAAGAAGGTAAACATACTCTTTTTTTTTTTTCTAATTTTATTTTAAAGAAAATGTAAATAAAGTATTCCCCAAAATATCCATCGGAGGTTAAATGCGGGACAATGGAAACCACATGGAAAGGCTGTGGCCATTCCTGTGCAGGCTGTGCTGGCTCTGATGGCTGCAGCAGGAGCTGTGCCTGGGCGAGGAGCACAGCACACAGCCTGTGAAAAGGAGGAAACCATGGGAAATGAGTTAACTGGCTCTGATACACCTCCAATTTCTGTTTTAAATTATCTCAATCACCTCAACAGCTGTAAATTAAACTCAGTGCCATCACCGTGGCATTTGTCCCTGCTATGAAAAGGAATACTGACCAATACATATGGCTCCTGGCCATATGGGGGTGATTTTCCTCCCTGCAGGTGGGATTTGGGTGGTTCTCATGCTGGCTCACCTGAGCACACCGGGGTTGGGATTCTGCACTTTGCATCCCACGCAGCTCTGACCCTCAGTGGCTGCAGCCCTGCTTCATGCAGCTGACAAACAGCTTTGTAAAATGGAGCAGATGAAGATGCAGACAAATGTAATCAGCTTAATTACAGAAATGGTTTACAGTGCTTCCCTACCTAGGCAAAGCATTTTGTATGAATCTCAAAAGTAATTTAACTACGGTAATATTTCTAAACGAAAGATAAACATTTGTAATTCATACATTATTCTATATTCAGATGTGATTTGTTCAGATTAATTTCTAATGGACTCATTTACTTGCAATCAAGGACTCATTTTCCTGGGCTGTGAGTGCTCTGCCGGAACTCTCTTTCAGAACATCTGCATGGAGACTCCTCTGCTAAACAATGGGAGGGCAGAATGCACAGAGCATCAGCTCCTCAGAAAGATGAATGAAGCCTTCTGCTAGAAGAGGAACGTATCTGTTTCAAAACAATTCTTATTAGCCACGATACGCCCAAGGTTGGGCTGAGTTATGGGTGATGCATTCCCCCGAGTCACTTGCCTTTATGGCAATTTTGAATGTGAATGCATGTAAAAAATTTCAAGCTTTTGCATCAGTTTTATGAATGTCCCACTTAGTTTTCAGAGAAATAAAACCTGACATTCACCAGGAGCTGCTTTTGGGTTTACCGGTTTCCCGTGTGCTCAGGAACTCAGCTGGTCATTATCAGCATGGGGGAACGTGGTGGCTCAGTGTGCCTCAGTGCTGCCAATGAGGAAATGGTACATTTGGTCCCATCTGATTTCAGAGAGCTGGGAGAAATAGCTTGTAGATATGTGGATGAATGCAAAGGGTTCAGGAATGCAGAGACAATAATTGGGGCAGAAAGAGGAGATTCAGTTTTGCCATCGGTAACCATAAGTGCCGCCCTGTTTAAAAAACCTGGCGCTTTCATCTTTTAACAGAAAAAAAAGAATCATAATTCCTATAAGGAAGGGAATTTACCAAAGCTTGAAGAAACTTTAAAGAAACTTGTGAAGCTTCAGCCTGCATTGGGCTCTTCTTGCTGCGCTGTGCTGTGGGTCCATTTGGTTTGGGAGAACCAGCTTCTACTCACCACGGGTTTCCTAAGTTCCCAATAGAGATAAGAAAAGGTGAAAATCCACATGTATTATCTTCCAAGTTGCTTGGCTACCACTGTGCCCACGCTGGGTTCAGTCTATGGAGTTCTGCAGCCATGAGGTCAATGTATTGTGCAAATAAAGGGGTGCAGATGCTGTCTCAAAGCAGCGCTCTGCAGCCCTGAATCTGCTCCGAGGAGGCTGGGAGGAAGGGCACAGGCCAAGAGTGCTGCAAGATGGAAATGGAAAAATTCAGGTTTGTCCCAGAAGAAATGCATTCCTCACAAATCGCATTTTTCCTTGATTCCTTCTGTACGGCTATTGAGCAAGCACAACCTTGTTTAGCTTAAAAGATCTGAGGAAATTATAGCCTAGGGCTCTTGTCTGGTGTCTGAGTGCTGCTCTTGTCGCTCAAGTCCTGGGGAATGGTTGAAGACCAAATGCCCATTGCTGCTCTCTGACTCGGTGCTGCAGTTTGCCCCGGGACACATGATGCAGGAAGGCATCAGGTGTGGGCAGGCTTTAGAAGAGGCTGGAATTAAATGTGTGCACGGCTTCTGAAGGCAGCTGCGGCTCCCGCAGGGAAGCAGCAAGCTTGGTGGGTTGCTTATAGCCAAGTGGTCACAAGTGCTACTAAGGCAAGCATTGGATCTCTGTGAAATGAGGCACAGAAATAAAAGGAAAACAACTCTTTGAAGCAAACTGCCACCGACCTCCAAATTACAACTTTCATGCAATAGTAAATGAATTAATTCTATAAAGCAACCTCATACTTCAGAGCCTATGAGTGCTTTATGCAGAAATAACACATAGCCAAGTGATAATGAAGAAAGAGTGGAAGAGGATACCAACGGTTGGGTCCTTGAGATTTCTAATGCACATTTGTGCTCCTGCAGGAAGAGCAGCATCACAGCGATAACCAGGAAATCCAGCGTCCCTATATCCATTCATCCATCGTCCATTAATGGCCACTGTCTCCATGCTCCCTAACAGTGGGGAAACCCAAATGTCTCCAGGGCTGCTGGAAGCTCCTTTGCTGCTGGGAGCTGAGGGAGCAGAGCCTTGGAGGAAACCACCCAGTTTGGGAGCAATAAAACTCGCAATGACCAGTTGGGTGTACAAAGGCTGAGAGGTAATGGCCCTAGACAAGAGGTAATGACTTCAAGTTGTGCCCGGGGAGGTTTAGGTTGGATATTAGGAAACATATTTTTTTTCTAGAAGCGTGGTCAGGTATTCGAACAAGTTGTCCATGGAGTGGAGGAGTCACCGTCCCTGGAGGTGTTCCAGAACCACGGAGATGTGGCACTGAGTGGTCAGTGGGCATGGTGAGGGTGGGTTGAGCTGGGCTTTGTGATCCACGAGGTCTTTTCCAACCTTAATGATTCTGTGCTTTTATAATCTGGCACATATCCAAACTGAATCCAGATTACCTCAGGTTCTGAAGTCCCCACAGGTTGGGAACTTGGTAGATTTGATGTAAAGCTAACGATATTTAATGAAGTATCTCTAGTTTTGAAATACTAGTTTGATATCAGAGAGAGAAATGGCTGACTACTCTGGATACATTTCTACGATCACTTTTGTAACCGTTTGTAATAGGATTTATTGTTTGGACTCAAACAAATTGGGCTGTCAGAAAAAAACCCCAACATCTTCATACAGAGAGCCATTATGTGGCTGATTTCAGTTGATTTTATTTTTATGATCCAATGAGAACAGAGCAAATTATTGTTAGGTTTTTTTTTTCTGTAATATTAGGTTGATCTTTAAAACATGCACTTTGGAGGTTGTTTGTCTTTTCCTGTGTCTGCTGTCTGCAAAAGCTGTAGCAAACATGGAGATCTGTGGGAATACTGACCACAGCAGCATATTTTATTTGTTGAAAATGAGTCTTGTGCTGTAATAAAGAGCATTTGCTGTGGCAGCCTGTTTCTTCAGAAACTGTTCTGTACCTGCCCCAGTGGTCAAAGAAAAATGTCTTAAGACTTAAATGTGCAGTTATATTACCCTAAGCATGGACTACCAAATTTCTACATTGAACTGACTGTTAATTTCTAGATTAAAACTGAATTCTGATTAATTTATGGTAAAGAAACAAAAGGAGAACTGTGAGCTGTGGCAGTGCCTGGTGAAAGGGGAGCAGATGCAAGGTGGTCACGGGCTTGTGCCCATCCAGAGAGATGGGGTGGGAATGGCCCCGGTGTGGGGCGAGGATCCCCATGGCCAGGGACAGATAGGGCAAGAAGGGAAGCCTATGGTGATAACATCATGGAAACCTCCTTCCTAAGCAGCCTTCTTGGAGATATCCATGCTGTGTGTTGGGCTACAAGTCCACACTTGGGCCCTGGAGCAGAGCTGCCAAATATGGGGGACGTGGTGGGGAGATGGGCATCGACAGACAGACATGTGGGTGTGAAGGAGATGGGCAGGGACTGAAGGAACAAACAAAAAGCAATCAGTGACCAAGTTGGGTGCATCCCATTACTTATATCCCTTGGCAGAACCATAACTTTCTGAAGGTATTCTTCTTACATCTGTCTGACCGAGCCGTTTCCCAACCTATGCTGGTTTTTCCCAGTGATGCAGCACTGCTTATACCCTATTTTGTTGAGCGTGCAGCTGGCAGCCTAGCCAGATGACTCAGACTGTGGTAACTCATGGATGCAGGTTAATTTGTGCCATCTGAACTCTTCCAGCAGTGCTAAACTGGAAGCACCAGTGGACGTGTCTGCCTCCCCCAGCCTCCATAATTCCATTTTCTATCATCCCCATCCTCCACGAAAAGGAACAATGACCAAATATACATTAAAGGAAGGAAAACATTAAAAGCACGCCCCAAACTGGACAGCTTTTATTAACTGCCAATATTTGGTACCCACTTTTTATTTCTTTACCTTATTGCAATGAAGGTGATGTAGGAAAAACAAATGGTGGAAATGGAAAAGGGTTACTCACACAGAACATGTTCTTTAAAAAATGGTCCTCCCAACCCGTTTAATTTTTTTTGTTGTTGTTTCTAATTTTTTTAATATATACCAGTCACTCCCAATTATTTTAGGTACAACCAGACACTTTTTTTTCTGATTTATAACAGATTTTAAACAGTTATAAATATAATTTTCTCTTAGCAAACATAATGAGTCCCTAAAGTGGCTCCAGATGCCAGACAAGTACGTATGTAACATTCCTACTGGAGGATAACTTTTGATATTTAATCAAAAGAAACAAGTTTAACAAACAACACGCTAACACTTGAAAAGATAACGTGGTGAGAAAATAAAATAGGACTGTAAAATGTAGGTGAAACTTTTCCAAGGTGCAACCAAACAACAGTGAGACTCTAAAAGCAGTGTGAAGAAGAACGAAATAACTGATCTGAGGAGAAGGCAATAATGGAAGGAAGGGGGAATGGAAGGGAATAAAACCAGCTAACAGATAAATGGGAGCTTAACATGCAAAGAAGGCAATCAAAAGGAATATCAAAAAAGGATGCTTTGGATGAGACAAGAATAATAAACTGAGCTGTGTGAGAAAAAGTGACAGCAATACACGAGGTACAAGGCTCTACAGAAGGCAAAACGTTGAAAATACACAGGAGAAAAGAGAAAACATGAAAATCCTCATTTGTATTAATTGTGGTCCCCTTCAAATGACACATTTCTATGCTGGAAAACCCCCTGCAATTAGATTTTTGTTCTTATTATTACTCAACCTTTTCTTATTTAGGCTGTCTGCATTTGAACCAGTTCTGCCAAAGCTCCCAGAGAAGCCACTGAGTTGTTACCTGCATATACCTGCATACAGGCACAGCGATGTGTATGCATTTGGAACAGAAATTCTCATTATAACACCATTTTTCCTAAAGGCCTTGTGTGATAGAAGTGTGATAAGGCAAAGCTCGGGCTGCGGCTCCGCAACTGACGGCCGATAACCGCCGTATTGACTTTCACCTGGAGAGGATTTCGTGACCTTGAGCAGCTCAGGCATTGCCATCCCATCACCACGAATTCCACCTTCAGTGCAAAGCCAGCAGCCACGAGTAACACAACCAACCGACTACAGCCCAAACACAACGACAAAGCCTGACTCGGTTCTGCAGGTTGTTGGCAATCCGCTGCCAGCACATTAGAGAAAATTCCTGCACTGTTGTGGCAAGAAGAAAAAGCACCGAAAAGTCGTCAGGAAAAAGAAAGAACTGCAGAACTGTAGCAAACAAGCAAGTGGAAAACATTGCATGTAGATACTGTTACAGGAGAGAATGCTTTTATTATCACGTGTCTTAAACAACCCGGTTACCGCATCCTTCACGTTATGGCACTGTTGTGCTGGGTGCTAAAATCAGATCTTTTGAACGTTCTTCCCTTTGCTCCAGGGTTTCAAACTGTGCCAAAGTGGCATTTATTTTACCACCCTCTTGGCTTTCAGTGGTTTATTTCACCGCTCTGCAATTATAATGGGTTGCTAATGGAGCGCCTCATTGATAAACTTCCTCGTTAAGAAGAACCCAGAACAAAAAATGATGCTGGTTCTTTAAAAGTTTATCCCTGTGGCACCGTCGTGTAAGCATACATATGGGACAGTAAAAATGGAAGACGACACATTAAATGACATTATTATAAAATGCAATACTCTTGGAATGATCCCTTATTAAATTAGGCTCTATGATCTGAGATGAATTTCCCCGATCCCTAATCCATCACTAGAGAAATATTAAAAGATAGGTCTCAACTGGTATTAGAATCGCACTCAGTCTCTACTTTCATTATTTTGAATTAGGGTGCTACTGGGGGGAAGCCTCTTAATGAGAATTAGAGTGATTCACTGGCCTTCTTTTGGATTTTGACAAGTAAAATATTAACTCTTCAGTCACAGCTGTCGGAATTAAAATACTTGGCAGCCACAGATGCACAAATTAAATTGGCCTTTATGTTTCCATATTGCTGACCTCCTTAGAGGCAAAAACATCAAACTCAACAATAACAGAAAACCCACAGCGTGTCATTTCTTGGAAGAAAATGTATTTATTGAAGTTTTGGTGTTTGTTTCAGTTTTAAACACATAATTGAGCAAAGACAGACCGTTTTTACAAAGGGCTATTATATTAATTTTGCATTCTGTGAAACTTCAGCTGCAAATCAGTTGCTCCGAACCATTAATCAGGGAATAAAATAATAAATGAAGTTATTTCAGGGATTTCTTAACTGTTGGAACCAATATAAATCAGATTTGCACATGGTGCATCAGTGAGAACACCTTAATGGCACTGACTGGCATCTTTAGGGTTGTTTTCTGAAAACAATAGGCTCTCCTTCTTAGAAACAGGATGTGAGAGTGCCTAATTATCACAGGAGCACCAGATATTTTATTAACAGGTCTCCAGTTTGTAACAACAAGAGCAGTTAAGTCTAACGGCGTCAAGAAAGCGTCCATCCTGATCTTTTCCCCTCCTTTTTAATTTACTGCTTTTGTAATGGCGGTGGAATTTCAATTAGTCTTAATTGAGTGTGTCTCAATTAAGCGTGTTTCAATTATAATAAATGTTTCCAAAGCGGAACTTGCAGCATGGGCAAAATCTCACGCAAGGAGGTGCTGCACAGAGGCATTTGTAAGCTGTCCCATGATGAGTGCCCCATAGGGCCCTGCCTGCCCTCCCCTTGGGCTCCCAGCACCACACCAACCCCTCTTCCATCCCAACTGTTGAGCCCGATGTTGATAAATGCATCTAGCACATGGCGAGCTCCTGGGACGTGTGGCAGGGTGTCATGGGAGGCGCGGCTTTGGGACCCCCCCATTGCTGGGATACCTGGCGGGGAATTTGGTCTGTGGGAGCACAGGAGCACACATGTTCTGGGAAAAGCACGAAAAGCGATTGCAAACCTTATGCTGCACATCGTTTCTTACCATATTTATTGTTTGCATATTTGTTTGCTTTTTGTTTGTTGCCTTCCGACGTGGCATATTTCAAATGAAGGAATAGTTGTCTACCTCATTCTTTTTTCTTTTTTTTTTTGCTTTTAGATAAAAAAAAGATGTTTCACGAATGTCCCCAGAGACGCTGCGACACGCTCAGTGCAGATGGCTGGAGGTGGCCCTGGTGGGCTCAGGGTGGTCGGCCGCCCCACGTATCCCCGCTCCCTCCTTCCACCCACAGCCACAGCACGCCGGGGCTGCTCTGTTATGCAGAGGGGCTGCGGGCTCCGCCTGTGAATTAGTTGTGCACAGAAGCACTTAATACATCTCCCCCAGAATTAAATGCGTGCGGAGAGCTGCCATGGGGCACGCCGCGGGGTGCTTTAATTTCTTTTTTAGAAGGCATTAGCAGAACTCGATAAAGGGTCAAGTAATTTCATCCAAGTTGCCACTAGTTAGTTAAGAGAAAGCGACAGGCCAGCAGGCTCACACTGTTCCCTTTCCACAAATATATTTTATAAAACGAGAGCTTAAAATTTCTTCTTTTTTTTTTTTAACTTTTTTATAAAGAGCGATTGGCCGAGAAACGTTTCCAAGCTCCAAAAGATGACCTCCCCGGTAGCTAAATAGGGTGTTTTGATTAATATTTGCTATCGGGCGCTTGGGCTGAGCCCCGAAATGAGATGGTTACTTCTTGGACAGGAGTGACTTTGGTGTGTGAGCGCGGCTCCCGGCTGCAATCCCAGCGAATGCAGAGCGGACAGTGAGCCCGCGGGGAGCGCTGGCAATCATGGCGGAAACAATGTTTACATCGATCATCTGTCACGGTGATTTATGGCTTCATTTTGCTGTAATGGAGAATTAGTGGAAAGATTATCAGGGACTCAACACTTTGGCTTGTTACCCATGTCCAGACGAGCAATTTGTCTCCCTGAAGCAGTGAAATACTTGTGACAGCTCCAACACTTGCCCTAATTCAATCAAGAGAAAATGTTGGAATTAATTTGTTACAAGAAAATTTAAATATGTTCAGCAAACAGTAACCGCAGAGCAGAAGGCTGATTTATTGTGCTCGGCAAGATATCGATCCGCTTCGATCTGGCCCGTGTTGAGGTTTTAATGTGTAATAATTTCCAATTTAAAGCTCCTTTTCAAGATCACGGGTTTAAAGAGAGGGCAGGCTAGGTCTCAAGACCTGATTAGGAGCCTGTTGCAATGGCTTTGTCAAAAGCCTGTTTGAATGTAAATTCATAGTTATCTTTTGCACTATCTTTAATATTCTTGACATGGATTTTATTGTGTGTCAAACCTCAGGCCAGCTGCCTGCCACAACCGTTAATGAAACATCTTAGGAAATAAATCTCAGTCTTTATACAATATTTTAAAAAATCTGAAACATTAGATGTCAGCGAGGAAGGTTTAACAGCATCTCTTTTTTTTCCCCCGCACAGTAAACCATCAGAGATATAGCAGTTTTACAGCTTGTCTACACAATTAGATTGAATTATTGTGTAAATACTATAATGCCATAAGCTTAAATCCCAAAGTCTGCACAAACATTTTAGGGACATGTACAAATCTGTTCCCTTCACTAACGGTATGACAGTTTATTCTACCATACCTATATACAATTTTAAGGCTCCCATTATTAAAACTCTCTTCCCTGGTGCCAGTAGGAAACACCTTCCTCCACTCAAGAAGGTGTTTGGGCCATCAGAAACTTGGAAATGAGAATTTGAGCCCAGAGAGCTGCCTGGGCATCCGCAGTGCTGGGTGCCACTGCACCAGGCTGAGCACGGTGCCCATGGGAGTGCAGCAAAACAGCACGCGATGGGAAGAGCTCGACCAGCCCTGTAAGCCCAGTTCTGATGATTGATTTAAAGGGAAATCCTGACCTCCAGTCCTGTAAAGCTTGTGTCACAGCCTCCTGGGCAGCTCCCGGTGCCAGTTTTCTCTTCCATTTTTAGAGCGTGGGTGACTCACGTAATTAGAGAGCAATCTTGCTCAACCCAATCAATAAAGAGTCATCACCCACCATTGGAGGCAGTCATACAGAAGTATTTGCTTGCTCATTAGTGGAGCTCAGGCATTAGTTTACTTCAGCTAGGTTCAGTTTTGCTGCCTTATCCTTAGGGAAGAAGAAAATCTGAAAAATAAGTTCCTTGTATTATAACAGCATTGCTGCAAAACTTTCATTCTGACAGCACTGAGGCAGTTGAGGCGAGGCCTTGGAGTCATCCATGAGATGCGTCATTCAGTTGTGCCACGCTCCTGCCTTGGCCTCCTGAATGGAAGGGCCATTCTCTGCAGCCATCTGCTGTGACCTCTGCCACCACACTCCTGAGCAGAAGACGTCATGTTTCAAGAAGTCAAAGGGCTGTGCTGACACCTGTCTTGATGCCTTCAATCCAAGGATATAACCTCGGTGTCTTGGTAGAC
The DNA here is from genome assembly GCA_035772895.1 of Perdix hodgsoniae. Classification (NCBI taxonomy): domain Eukaryota; kingdom Metazoa; phylum Chordata; class Aves; order Galliformes; family Phasianidae; genus Perdix; species Perdix hodgsoniae. The sequence goes on from JAPSGF010000026.1 coordinate 7,373,365, forward strand.
ATACTCCCATCTCACTCTTCCCTATGATCAAGATTTTTCCCCCTTTCTGAAGCATTCCCCATAGATCCTTCCACATGTGTGCACTTACATGCCTTTGGAAAAGCAAATACAACTTTATTAAATTTTTTGCATGAGTTAGATCATAAAAAAAAAAGGATACTGGACACGTCGTATAAGCTTTATGAAGTGAGATGTCTCTGCATTGTCAAGATGTGCACTGACTGGGGGCTTTAGTGTTGAGAATTAGCATTTCTTTGCAAATGCTGTAATGGTATTGTACTCAAACTTCTGTAAATCCATAATTATAATTCAGTTTTTCATTACAAACCATAAACATAAATATTTCTGTGGTCATTGGTGGAATTTAACTTCTGCAGTGCATAATATCTACACATGTGTTTCCTATTTTGTTCTTAACCGTACAATAACATGCATGCTAGAGCTAGTAAAATATTACTATAAAACTCTCTTTGCTGCAAATCTTGATGCAGCTTGCTATCAACATATGTCCCTGAGAGTTGAGAGGAGTCAGCAGAGCTGATGCAAAGAGCCGCGGCCATCAGGACTCACAGGGTGATGTGCCTGCTGGCAGCAGACTGGCCCTTGCGTGCCCCTGTTTGCTGATATTGGCTTATTTGTAGCTGGTTCAGCCAGGGCTTCCCTTGGGCTGGAAGAAGCACGGTGCTGCAGGCAGAGCAGGACCAAACACCTCCGGGTGCTACCACCAGGCAGGGCCCACAGAGAAGGGAGGGCAGCACTGCCTCTGTTTTGACAGGAATTGGAGGAGAACTGGGCCCTGACATTTAAAGCTGAATAGGACTGATATTTGAAACGGAGATGAACTGGCATTTGGAACAGTCCCGTGCTCTGATGTTTTGTTGCTTTTCATTTTTTTTGCAGTGATTCTTTTATTGCCTTGGAGGTGGCTGTGCTCGCAGGGCTTCCTGTGCTGGACTATGGTGCTTGCTGTTACTTCACCAGCACACGCAGGCAAGAATAAAAAGCTTCTGGTTGGTACGAGTGAGATGCAGGATGTCCACACCCATCAACATGTTGAAACAAGAGCAAGAAAAGAGCCTGAGATGGGAGCCAGGCACAAATATGATGTTCTCAAGCTGTCAGGAGGAATGCCAGGTTAAATTGCGCTTAAACCACAATGATGTTGGTGAACGGTGTTAAAAGACCATATTGTAGATTAATAATACAAGCAGAAATATAAAAACCTCATTAAATTTTCAGAGCCATGTGCTCTGTTTGCTGTCCTCACTCTCTGCTAGAACAGCCAAGGACTGGTTTGGTTTGTGCTGTGCCCAGAGGAAGGCGCTTCCTTGGCTCCCACTTACCAACATGGCCCTAAAGCCAGGCTGCCAGCCTCGCCAGGGAGTGCTGGTTTGTATGTGAGAACTCCTATCAGGATTTGGAACTGCTTTCTGCAATTGTCTTAATTGCTCAAATGAAAGCTCAGAGGCGGTTGGTTCCTGCAAACATCAACGTTGATAGGAGCTTGAGAGAATGCCATTCCCTTCGAGATGGATTTGCACAGAGTAAAGCATTCATAGAAAAGCGGTCCTTAAATAAGTCACCAATTGTGAACTTTATAATGATGCCAGCCATTAACAATAGACCCCTTGGATCCTTCTTTCCTTAATTCCCACAACAATTTTTTTTCTTTCTACAAGGTCATTTTAGGTCTTCAGTCCCAATAATAACTTGCACTGTGAGCCATTGCAGACAAAGCTGTCTTCAGCCTTTCAGCTCAGAGGGAGCAACTTGATGGCAGTGTAGGATGAATCCCACGTCTCCACCAACCCAGCACGGCACTGGGACGATACAGCCTGCAGGCTGGGGTGGCCACTGGCTGCCTGGGGCTTGGGCTGCGTCCTGCAGAAGGGCAGCAGCCCCAGCACTGGCCAGAGCAGGCTTTTGGGGTGAGATCCCAGCCAGGGTTTTCTCTGAAGCCATCAAGCTGCCATTTAGCAAGAGCTTCCATTGTTGCACAGATGAATCCAATCACAGCGATTTGTTTTGCAAAGCAGGGCTCAGCTCCCTGTTACTCTCATTTAACTGAGCTATTTCAAAACGAGCTGAAAACACTTAACTTCTGGAATTCCTTCTTTTTTTTTTTTTTTTTTGAAGCCTTATATAAATCAGCTTTTAACTGCCTGTTAGGAACGTTGTTAGTAAACAGCTCCGTTTGCAGAGATAGCAAAACCGAAAATAAAGGCTGGGGCTGCTCTGGTGGCTCAGCAGACCTGCAGAAACCAGCTCAGAACTGCTCTGCACGTGGCACACAGCATTAGCTTTCCATAACCACAGAGCAATCAGATCCGGCCTACATCTCAGACAACGCACCCGCTGTTAACCCTTTCCTCCAGCTTCTGATCATTGGCTTTGCTCCAGGGTGAAGGCAGAGGGAGGCTGCGGGGAGAGGGATGGCCTCTTCTTTGTGGATGGGCAGCCCAGCCCGCTGCTGGGCACCTGCTTGGATGGAGGGTCATCACATGAGATGGGCTTAATGAAGATTTGGAAATACATTCCACTTGATTAGGGTCACCTTTCTTCAAGTGATCTTTCCATGCTTCGAAACACCAAAGAGATTAGGGGATAAGAGATGAAGATCTCCAACAAGTAGTTTTGACCTGCTGTGCTGTCATGCCTCTCCGCCCCACCAAAGGGGGAACCACTGGGGGGTGCCTCCCTTTCATTTCCAGAAGTGTTCCATTAATTCACACTCCCATGAACTCAGGAAGTCAAACGACCAAGGCTGTCTCATCCTCACCATGGCTGTGGATTGTGCTTGGTCCTGCCCCATGTAGCCTCTAATAATAATAATGAGTAGCATTGCCACAGTGCTGGAGACCTCCAGAGAGGTCACCAACCCTTTCTTGCTCGGATCCTTGCTTCCATCTCCAATTCCACAGCTGTCAGCACCCTGCAGGAATTCTGCTGTCCTCACACCCAGGACACACTCAGAAGTGGCACAACTGAACTCCAGGCTGGCAGTGCCAACCCAGCCAACTTACCTCATCAAGCTCCAGCATCTAATTAGAGGCTCTCCTGACTTTGTTCCCAGGCTGGCTGAGCTCATCCTGGAGGCAGTGCAGCCCTTTTATTACTTTCTACAACTTAATCACTCTGTTTTAAAGACGTTTTCTCTGTATTGCTCTGAGGTTAGCACCTCTGTCAATTTACGTCAATAGCCTCTTCTTTTTAAAATTAATTCCTATTAATTAATCACTATCTGAAGTAGTTTATTGGTATTGATTTGCTCACTTTTGTATGCTGCTATGAGATACCCGGCCTTCCTTGTTGCATTTGCCCTTTGCCCGAGCTACAAAACCCATAGAGGCAGGCATTGCTTAGCAGCCAGGTCCAGATGAGCATTGAAACCCCAATAATAATACTTGTCTAAGAGCAGACATTGCTTTTGTGCTCTTCATTTTTATGGTATTTTTATTTTTCTGAACTTCCTTCATTTGCTTCAAATTTCATGACATTATTAGCACTTTCTATTGGACTTTTTTCTTCTACTGTAATCAAATAGCTACGATCAATGCATTAAAAGCCAGATTTTCTTATAGCTCCTCAGTGCACCTATCAGCAGTCAACGCCCAGATATCAGCACATTGTGCTCTTCAGTCTCTGTCTCGTAAAATTCAAGTTTTACGTGGTTTAAAAATGATATCCCGTGTCACACTGAGAGCCTGAGCTCAGCAGGGAAACTGCTGTGGGAACACAGGATCAGGGCTCACTTAAATCAGGCTTCTTAGTGAGATTTGTTTCATTCCAATAGAAGGGTCAGCAATTGCACTGGCCTATTTCAGACCTCATCTCCCAGCCTTGCAGCTCTCGGGGCAGCCATGGGATGGTTGAGGCACCGTACCTGGGAGGGGAAAACAAGCCACATGTCACCGAGTTGGCAGGATCCACCTCATTTCTTACCATGAGGATGAACAAGAAACACTTTCCAAAGCAGAGCTTTGCACCAGCTTCTTCCAGATCATGACACAGTTAGGAATGGATGCTGACGTTTCTGCTGACAGATGCTGCATTGCTCACATGTCCTCTGGCTGGAGGCACAGCATGGCAGCCCTGAGCCCATGGCCTCAGCACCGCGTTGCTGCGCTGGAGCTGAGATCCACAGGAGCAGCGTGGGTTGCAGAGAGGTGTCATTTCTCAGCCTCTGAAAAGCTGCAATTTCTCCTCTCGAAAGCGGCAGGAGGTCCCCTGGGATGTTGTCAGCTGCTTTGACTGCCTGGAAAAAAAAAAGTCATTTTTCTTTTTAAAGAGTGCTACAATTATTATCACCAGGCCTCAGGGCACTTCACCCCAAATCACACAATGTTATTTCAGGTTTCTCTGTTACCACAAGCGTTCAAAACCGGCTGCTTACATCCAGTTTTCCAAAGCGATTTGGGCATTCAGCAGCTGAAGCATCTCTCAGCAACCCAGGGATGTGCCGCAGTGCCTCCTGCCAGCTGCATCCTCGCAGGGTCATCACCCCGAGGCCCAGAGCATCCTTCGGGGGTCCTCAGGGTGAGCTGGGCTTGCTGGAAGCCTCCTCCTCGCCCCACACCTCGGGACACCCAGATGTGGCCAATGGGACCCAGCTGTGCACAGCCTGGTCCAGCGGGGTCATGCTCCCTCACCAGCTCAGCTCTGAAGAAAAACAGGATTATATTTTGTATATAAGGCTTTGTGGGATTAAACATTGCTGAATTTGAAAGGCTAATTACTTCTCAGGCAGAGCCTATAGGATTTTTTTCCTCGGAAATCTCTAATGACTGTGTTTATGGGTAAGTTTCCCTGAGTACCTCCAAGACTGAAAGCTTTTTTTTTCCCCTGCTCTCCTTATGAGACAGATGGAGATGTTCTTTCCAAGAGTGAGTAATATTTAACCTTAAGCACTTTCAAATCCGGCCTCAGGAATATTGAGATGAAAGCCTCGTGGCACTAAGCTTCTTTCAAATGGATATTACAGAAAAGCTGCCTGGACATTTGTCTCCCCGAACCGCCGCTCTGCTTAGCATTCTGCTGGCGTGCATCTGCTTCTTGAGGAGGTCCGATCAGAATAAATACTTGTCTCTCCCATTTCATTGTCAGCAGCAGCTCTGCTCTTGCATTTCTTTGAGCGTGGCTCAGTGGATGTGAAGCTGCTGCGGGTGGCACTGCACTGGGCTGACCCAGCTGCCTGCAGGGCTGCTCTCCACGCAGCAGCAGGGGAAGCAGCTCCTAAAGCTGGGGATATGCACAGGATGGGTCCATCTCTTCATGGCCTGCCACGCTGGAAGCAGGCTTGGGACACGAACACCTGATGAAACACAGGATCATAGAACCACTGAGGCTGGAAAAGACCTCTAAGGTCACCAGGATCAACCCCAGCCCACTGACCACATCCCTCAGTGCCATATATCCACAGTTCTGGAACACCTCCAGGGATGGTGGCCCCCACACTCCTTGAGCTACCTGTGCATCACTTTTGGAGAAATTGTTCCCAATATCCAACCTGCACCTTCCCTGCTGCAACTTAAGGCCACTGCCTCTCATCCAATCAATAGGAGGTGAAGGAAAAGCCTGTGCCCTTCCTAGCAGCTCCAGACCCAGTGTAAATTCAGTGGGATCCATTTTTTCAGTTATCAGCAATATTTCATAGAATAGAATCGGACAGATTCAATAGATTTTGATTCTACCAATATTGCTAATTACTTAAATACAAAACAAAGCTCATCCAGCACCATGCATCATTTAACACACTGAAACCCTAAAGTGTCCCAAACTAGGCCAGGCTGCCTACACAGACCAACACAGCAGCATCGAGTCAATCACAAGCAAAGAAAAGTGAAATAGGAAGTGAAAACATTCACAGGAGCTTTTCTTCCTCTTTTCCTCCTGTTGATTTGGATTCTTTGCAGAGTGAATCCTCATCTCAGCAGCCATGCATTGAAGGGGTGGGAGCTGCACAGAGCCCCAGGTGCTTCTCCTTGCATCCCACACAGCCCCGGCATGCAGGCAGCAGCGATGCACTGAGCCTCGTGCTGCATCCCAGCAGCCTGCCTGCCATCTGTATGTGTCTTGATCAGGATATTAAACTACAATCACGCACAAAGCAGTGAGGTCCCTCTGCACTACTGTTGAACTAAGAAATCATTATCATCCGACAGAAGAGAAGTATGGATGATGGATAATGGGTCTCTCCACTGCCCAGCGATCATTATGCTTCTGCCGATGAGGCAGCAACTGTTTTAAGTCCCATTAGCAGATGATGGGCTGTCTGGGAGAGGATGCTGAGGGCTGGGCAGGCAGCTCTCTCTGTGCCTTCACCCCACGGTGAGGGCACCAGGATATGGGCTGGAACAGTGCAACCCAGCAGCGAGCACAGAAACCAGGGAACTCGGTCAAAAGGTAAAGCACTGCTTCCTGCAGGGACTTCTAGGCAAGAAGAGCATTTACAGAACTGTTAATGAAGCTCTGAGATAAACCTGAGTGTTCATAAATGAGAGTCATCTGCTGGCAGCTTTGACATCTACTCAGCCCTGTGTGGGTTCAGCAGTTTCCCATATCAGTGGTCTGAAGCCACCATGGGCAGGCTGAACTCAAGAGATAGCAGGGAATGCATCTTCCAGGGCTGCTGGTGACTGGCCATGCTCAGGTCAGGGTGGATTTCTGCCATGCTTGGCATTACCCAGACAGAGAGGGTTCCTACAGGTCCCCACTGGCACTGAGATGGCTGGCACTGAGGAAAACTCAATGCATTTTCTGAGACCTGAGAGCCTGAAGAGCTAGAATGGCAGAGTCCTGGCACCTTCTGAGCAGTCACATGGGCTCCTGGCATACATTCCTAAATTCGGATGGTTGACTCCATAGTGCCACTGAAGGAGACTGGTGTCTCCCAGCCACTGCTGGCTCAGAAGATTCCTAGCACAGCCCATGCCGTGGTTGGCCAAGTCCTCTCCTGTTGCTCTGCTCTCCTCAAGTCACGCAGTTCTGCATCATACAGGAGAGTTCACTACTGGTGGACTTGTGTAGAAGTACTCACGAGTCTGAGTAACTTAAAATACATTTTCTCAATGATGACTTAAAATCATAGCAAAGTCAGATCCATCCCCAGTTCATGGACAGTGCGTGGCATTCTTCGGTCCCTGCTGTGCCCCGCTCTGGAAGCAGCTTTCCCTCAGCAGCTCTGTTTGAGGACCAAGCGGTCCTGGCTGTGGCTCCCCAGCACCATTCCTCCAGCCCTGCTGTGGACAGAGGAGGGTAGGAACCGGGGTTAGCTGGAAACACATTTAAAAATGCATTCTGGAGGTTTTCATTAAAACTACTAAAGCATAGGAAGTCACCTTCTGAACTTCAGCACTTAATGGATTATCTTTCCAATCGTTTTGAAAACCCTCAGATCCCTCTCTTGGAGCTCTCACAACTGTTTGCCAGCACAAGAACAAAACCAAAACCAGCACAAATATTATCAGCTGTTTGGAGAAGTAAACATCCTTGGTAAGTTTTAGCAAAGCACTTACAACAGAGCGATTTGGATGAAGTCCAGACTGTTCAGTGGTTAATATATTATTCATATTAATAAAATAATGTTTGGAAGGGCACCAAGAGCCCTAATATCTGTATCAAGAGCAGGGTTTTAGTAGCCAGTTGACAGCAATGTACCAACTGAGGGTTTCCCAACTTCCCCTGAAATTCATGATGGGCTGAAGAGGCAAATTTCACCACACATCACTGGCATGACTCCAGTGCATTCAGCATGGTGAGTTCCTGAGCAAATCTGCATTTGACACTGAAGGGTGGGATTTGGCTTTGAAAGCAAGGGTTGGAAGATCTATGACAGTTGGGTTGGCAATCATGGTTGGATTGCATCACAACCATGCTGCTGGCCCGTTAGAGTTGAGTTGGTGGCCCATCACAGCCAGGTTTGGTAGACGTGGGGATGTGAATGCCCAGCAAAGCCCCAGCAGAAGAGCCATGGGGAACTCACCAAACCTCAGCCAAGTTCTCATTCCTGGGCAGGACATGAAGCTTGCAGACTCTAAGGACCATAGGAAAGCCATGTGTATCCCTTGCTGGGGACTCCTCCTGAGCAGCCCCTCGCCTTGGACTGAACTGTCCCCCTATTCTGCCATAGCAGCCCTCTGATGTACTGAAACCCCCTCACCAGACCAGCAGAAAACAAATGAGCTATTTGTAACCCTTAATTTAAACAGCTACCGAAGTAATAGCATAAATAGTATAATGCAATTGTAATGGATAATGAATTATGTATATGGCCTCATCCCTCTTTGAATATGCATGAGGCAGGAACTGGGGAAGTGGAGCAATATTGCTGCTTGATTGCTTACTCAGACCCTGGTCCATAAGGTATCCCAATGGGGCCTAAGAGGACACTGAACCCAGGGTCCACATGAATTCACAGTGCCAAGGCAATGCAGGAAAGGCTGAGTCCCACGCTACCAAAGATTTCTAGTGCCTGCAGTTTGCTGGGCCTGGGTGGGATTTCTGAGAGAGGGAAGTGGTGGGGTCACCACCCATCAGTTGTCCCAGAACTGCAGAGATGTGGCACTGAGGCACACGGTCAGTGGGCATGGTGGGGTAGGCTGGAGAGCTCAGAGCTCTTCTCCAGCTTTAATGATTCTGCAGTCCCTACATGCACAAAGAACATGATATGTCCTGGCCGCCTCAGGCTTCAGTTCTGGGATGTTTCACATAAAACACACAAAAGCCACAAAAAGTTGCATACTCTCGATGCCAAACCTGCTCGCAGCCATCCGTGTTTCTCCAACCACACTGGTAAAGGTCTTTGGACCCCCAAGCTCCCTCCTACAGGCACCTGTGAGGAGGATACCAATACCAAAAAAGCCCTGGCTTTTGTAACCAGGGAAATATCAAACTAGTTGTAGGAGCTAAAGCAAATAAATTAATTTCAGTGACAGGAATAAAGAGGATCTAATTAGAAGTCCCTCAGCAGTGCCTCATTAGCGTGGCTGGTAAGTAAATGAAATTTCAGCAGTTGCGTGCGAGACTGTTTGCCTTGGGTTACTTTTAGGATGGACAAAATGCCAGCAACAGCATTTTCTCTCAGCAAGTTTCCTTCACTGAACGTATCAAGGCCTTTCCAGGAGTGCAGCCACTCCATGGGCACATCCCCCTGTATTGCACTGCTCATTCAGAAACTGGAACAAAGCAAAGCTGTTTTTGGAGAAAAATGGATCAGGACTGTCTCTTGGCAATGGTGTAACCCCAAAGGTAAGGCGCTGCTCTTACGTGTGAATGGTTCATAAAACTTTTTTAAAATCATGAAGCAGTGCCACAAAAGCCCATACAAGGGGACGGTGCCAACCTCCGTGCCCTATCCCCATCTTCCAGCACCAAACATGACCAGTTCACAAGGTCTTCCAGCACAAAATGGGCTCCCCTGCTCCCAGAGCATATAAGTGTGGGGAATACATACTGCAATTAATCTTAACAAGTGTTTGCATCCATCTGAACCAAGCTGGGTTAGCTGTACAGATTGCCTAGGATTGGGCATATAAATAAGTATGAAGTTCTTGATAGATTGTAAGCCAATGTCTACCATTAGCATCTTTATTGAAAAATGTTACACGGATTAAATCGAGGCCCTGTGTCCTTCCATTCTGCTTCACAATATTAACGTCTGCGAGTTGGGCCACACAGAATGATTCATAAAGTTTAGATACCAGAATAATATCTTAAGGCAAGAATGATTTGATTTCTTCTCCCTGAACGTGTTGCCATAGATTTTCCTAAATGTTTTACAAACAGTTATTAAAAGCACATTGAAAATCTGAGCTCCCTGGGGGCACAGTGTTTTTGTACTTAAATTCCATCTCATTCAGAGATCACGTTCAGCCGTACTCATGACAACGACCCAACAGGGCCACCAGCTGCCCCTGCAGCACCCACCAGGACACCTCTGGGCACACACAGGACGAGGTGCTGAGCTCCTCAGTCAGAGCATTGCTCTGTGCTGGGGAGGGCTCATCCCATCCCCACAACCCTTTGTGTTTAGTCCCGCTCCACAAACACAGCCTTCTCTTATTGTGCCAGGTTTGGAGCTTTAGAAACTATATTTATCAGCTTTTGCTACTGAATAGTCCATAATAGACTAAATACACTGGAATTAATAAAAAAAAATTCCAACATCCCCTTTCAAACCTGCCTTCCCATAGCAGCACTGTAAATTTCAATGTCATATTCCTCGACGCCGCTGCCCTTAATCTGACAGTGTCAGAGGGATCTATCTTCATTTTCTCACTCTTTTCATAATCTAATCCTCAGCTCTAACATGCAATTAGTGCCCTCCTCGCCCTCCGCATACCAAGCAGGCTGATTGCTACAGCTTTCACTGTGCAATCCATTTAGCGCTGCAGCTCGTAATGAATATGTACATTTTGAGGACCTCAGCGAGGCGGGTCACAGGCAATCAACCTTGAATTCAATTACTCGAGTCAAGGTTAATGACTCGGCGCAGTGGTCAGAGGCATTCAGCGTCCCGCAGATTAAATCAGCCTGTCACAGCTGACAATGCCAGCACGAGGGATGAGGACCCATGCACTGATCAAATGGTGGCAGCCCATGACTGGACTGGTGTGGGGCTCCGTGCTGCCAATCCAATTGCAGAGGCCTGATGCAATTAGAGCCACGGGAGCACATCACAGTGGGACACGGGGCTGGACCAGCAGAGTTTTGTTGAGCTCTGGGTTGGAGGGCTTGGAATAGTCATAGAATTGTTAAAGGTGGAAAAGATCACTAAGATCAGAAAGCCCGACTCCCACCATGCCCAATCCCTCAGTGCCAGGTCCCCATGGTTCTGGAGCACCTCCAGAGACAGTGAGCTCACTGCTCCACTGATGCCAGTGCCTGGCCACTATTTCAGAGTGGAACTTTTTCCTAGTCTTAAAGGTGCTGCTGTTATGGTGCACCATAAGTTCTTCAAGATGTGCTTCCAAAGCCATCAGGACTTCACTGTGCACCCCTGTGCAGATGGCATCCTGCCTATTGGTAAATCTCCTTTGCTTCAAGGCAACCTCATGCAAAAGCTGCTTCCTTTGATGAATTCATCCTAAAGCAGCACTCAACAAAATCCCTTCCAGAATGTGCCTCTGCAGGAATCAGAGTCATTAAGGTCAGGAGAGTCCACTAAGGTCATCTAGTCCAATGGTCAAGGAAGGTGCAGCTCAGGCAAGATGCAAAGGGTTTCTGTAAATTCCCCTCTGGAAAGAGCAGAGACGTGGGCACACACATCCTCTGAACTCACACACAACACGGCCACCATCTCCCCAGCTGTGCTGGGGACCTGACCCAGGTTTGCTTGAAACCAAAGGAAACGGCTGTGCTTGATATCAAGCTGAGTTCAGAGCTCAGACCTAGGGAAGCTACGGCAGAACTGATCATGAACTCAGCAAATGGTCACAGTTCTGCTGGGAAAACCCATCCTGTACCAGATGCTGGCTTTGGGACAACCCTGCAAGTGCTTTGGCTCCATCTAAAGCTGGAGCAACACAAAGCCCAGAGCAGGAGCGATGCTCATGGTGCTGAGCTGCCCAGCAGCAGCTGCATCAATCCCCCAGTCATTAACACCTCCATGCACTAATTGCTCTTCTGTTGCCTGCGAAACAACACTGTGAGAGGACCCCCATCCTGCAGCACCCAGCCCCCTGCCCCATGGGTGTGCCAGCTCCTGCTGAAGGCAGTGTCAGGTTGTCCTCTTTGAGCGTATTTCTGCGTCGGGGACCTCAGGAGCAGCCCCATCACCACTCCTGGTGTGCAGGGAGTTATTTAGTGGTGCAGGCAAATTAAATGCATAAATAACATCCAACTGTCTGAATCTTTTCAATAAGAAGAAATTATGAGTTTTACGTATGTAAAACAGTGTCACTCGGTGTGAAGAATCTTTTACATGTGATTTACGCTGTTATTAAATGTGGGGCAATTTTTAGAACAACCAAATCACTACTATAATTTCCGTACCATTAGGAATGTGTGCTAAATACAGTGTAAAGAACATGCTTTTCAAAACGGTCTTCCAACACACAAACTATTGGTAGCTTTTAAAGCAGAAACTTGGCTTTGTTGTCTTCTAATTTCTTCCCACTGAAAGTGAAAAACCCAAAGAGAGGCTTTGGGGTGCAACTGGGACCTCACACAGCACCAACACAGGCAGCAAATGCCTCATTCCTGAGCCTACTGGGGAATGGGAGGGTCCTGCACTGAGGTTTGCTTGTAGTTTTATTGCAGTATTGCAATAGATAGGCCCTTGCATAGCATGTATGAACTCTTCACTAACATTAATGATAAAACAACAGGAAAAAATGTAAACACAGGTTTATAATTCTTTTCTTCTACTTGGAAAGTAGGGAAACTTTTAGCTCTTGTGTTATAAATTAAGTAGCTGGGAGAACAGCTCTCATGGGCAATAAGAGAAGCACTTGAGCTCAGCATGTATAACAGCAATGTATTGAAGCTAAATACCTGCAGAGCCTGCAGTCCCCAACTCCTCTCCATGCTGCTCCTGTGTGCAGGACAAAGATAATCCAAGGCAGCAACTCCCAACTAAAAATACCTACAGCAAGAACAAGCAAGAGCCACAGAGCTAGCCCGAGAGCCTGGGAATATATTTAGGATCAGCAGGTGAGAAGCATCTCCTGAAAATTACCCCAGTTAAAGTACCAACAGCTGCAGCCCAGGGGCATGCTGCTGGGATGAGTTAACCACCGAAGTGCAGGTGATCAATTGGCCTGGGCTTCTAATTGTCTAACAAGTTCAACGACCAAAATATAGGATCTCATCTGCCAGGCTTTATTCCAGCTTCCTCTGAGCACCTTTGCAGTTCTCTCAGTGAAGTTCCCCTTGGGTTGGCTGATCCCTTCAGCCACGCGGGGTGCACACCTCCGCCATCGCACAAAGGCAGCCACGTGCCATTGGCAAGTTGAGACACAAAACATTGTTTCTCCCAGTTTTGAAAGTGCAACTGGCCCTTGTCTGCCTTCGGACCCAAGGAAATGAGGGCGGGGGTGGGGGAAGCCCCTAGGAGAGGTGGGGGACAGCCCGTGTCCCTCTGCATGGGACATGGCAGCAGCAGAGGGCTGAGGACAGGGAGTGCCTGGTGAGGCCCTCACCACAGCTGGCAGCTCCATGAAGCTTTCAGAAGGATTTATCAGGTAAATGTTATGGATGGCCATGATTTAATTCATGGGATTAGTTTGACTTTCAATTACCGGGCTTCGCACTGAATCACTTTATATTTTGAGCTCCGTAACGAGCACTCCTTACACTCGATCTTTCATTTAGAGAAGGATTATCAATAATTAGACACCGCGGCCTTATCGATCAACTAATCAATAACCACATTAATCATCAGCAGTCTAAAAACAATTCACTCTTTGCATTAAAGGGAATCGGGGCAATCAAATTAGCATCCTTTGCTGCGTCGCAGGTGGTTCCTGTGTGATAGACGCTATTTCTGAACACACTGCAGCCCAGCGAGGAAGATTTTCCCTCTCGTTGAACATCTTAATTGAGTTTGAGTCATTCTTAATTGTCTGCTGCTTATTTGTCACCACCAACATTTATTATTGTTCTTTTTTCTCACAAAAGATCGCACATACAGAGACAGAGCCTCCAATGATGCCACATGAAAAAGATAAAGAAATGCCTTAATGTCACCCACTGCTAGTGGTGATTAACACTGGGTGAATTATGGAGGAATATCAATTTTCTTGCAGTGCGACTTGCCTTGCTGGCACATGGCTTTATTCGACGGTGCAAATGCAGCCACCAAGAACCAAAACCAAGCGATGTGTTGGCTGTGCCTCTCTGCAGATCTGCAAGGACAACGATGCGTCCAAAACCTTTCTCTTTGCCTGGGTGTTTGGTGCCTCAAACCACAGCATCACACTGGGAGTAGAGACGCAAGACACCTTCTGACCCATTTTTTCCTAAATATGAGCTTAAATATCTGCAATTCCACACACTTTGCATGGGAAGTGCTTGACCAATGCCTTTTTATTTTGCTAAAACATCGTAAGACAGTCTGAATTTGCACCACCGCAAGGCCACGCTTCCTCCCTGTGTTTTTCCTTCGTCATGTAAGATTTTCCTAGGCATTATGAATAATTACACCTTGCTGTTGTCCGAGTTGCATTGGGTTTACTTAACACCAAGCAGAACACCTGGTGGGATTTGTGTTTGTCATTCCTCAGCCATAAGAATGATATTAATCAGTTGGGCCATCTTGAAAACAAGAAATCACTCAATAAATCTTCATGTGTTGTAAAACTGATCTTGAATTAATGTAGTCAATTGTACTTACCCAGTTGGAAAGTAGCCTAGATAGTATTGTATTGGATATTTCACTGAAAAAAAATCTAAGAAAGTTGTAAAAAATTACTCAGAATAACACAAAAGCATCATTATGTTTGTCAATATTGAGCAAAGCTCGGGCTTGCTTGCACTGAAGTGGAGATATCAGTGTACACACACATACATACATACATGGTACCCCTTCCCATAGAAGCAGCTGGGAATCCTGCTTGAGAGAGGACATGCGTGTGCTTGGACTCCTGTGCTTGCAGGAGTGTGGAGACTGCAGAAACTCCATGCTTCGTATCCACAGCTTTTTTTCCCCCCTAATTTTATTGCATCTTTCTCCTTTGTTGCATCCACTCCTTCTGTCCCTCATCCCAACAGCAGCAAAGAGCTGCACGGAGACTGCTGGGCACCGCATTTATTCCCAGCACCACTGCCATCCTGAAGCCAGGCTTTCCTCCACCTTCTGGTGAGAGATTTCTATTAAAAACCTCAGGTCTGTCCCAGAGGAACTCAGGCTCGTGCTCAGCTGGATGGTCTGCCAATGCTCCATCCTTAACACACAAACATTTTTGAATCAGGGTCAGCGCTTCCAAAACCAGAGCGCGCTCATCCCTATTTTTCCCTTTCTATCTTTCAGCACCCGAGCATGCTGTGCAGAAAGCAGGAAGGTTTGAGCTTGGAAAGAGCAGCTCCTCACAAGCTGGCTGTGCTGGGTACCGCTCTGATCCTCCCATGTCCTTTGGCACTGCACTGGGAGACATCCCCATGCGAGCAGCCCCGTGCAATAAAACCAGCTTAGAAGACCCATAAAAATAGCAATTACGAGGCACGAAGTGATCTGAGGAAGGGCTGGCGCAAAGAGGCCTCCCTCCTTTTGATGTTTATTGCCACAGCGGAGCAAATACGAACAATGCTGTTTTTCACGAGCGCTTCTTAGCGTTCAGCATTGAACATTTGGTTCCAATCTTCACAGTGACATTGTAGGCTTTCATTATGCCATTGTCTCAGAAATCGCACAGGCCGTAACAGTTGTAATTTATCTTTTGTGCTGTGTAATTCGGAGCAGTCCGGGCCAGAGAGGAACATCTGTATGGAGAGATCGGTGTCTGCGCCCTGGACTCCGACACCGGGACGTGTTATAAGGTCACTTTCCTCATAAACTTCGTTATCGCTGTTGGTTTTATTCATTATATTTGACATATTAAGCTTCTGTATCTTGGCATAAAGGACACAATATTGCAGCATATTGGCAAGCTCATTTGCTTTTCACAGTTAGTGTTGTGTCCAAATATCGGTCCCCGGGGAGCGACACGTGTATATAGACTGCAGGAAAATGAGCCTCAGCAGCAGGTGGCCTTTTGCAGCCTAATGAACATGGCAATCTGTTACTATCACGGCAAGGCTTTTCACCAGACAATTAGGCAACTAAGCATGTAATTATTCAGGCCAACAAGAAGAGGCTCTTCTCTAATTTCATCTTTTCATTGCTGTTTACTCACCCACACTCCCCTCATTAATGAGAGATTTTCCAGTCTATGCTAATTGGTTTCAATAACATTCATTTCAGTTGAAAGGGAACGATTCTGTTAATTGAGAACCGAAAGCATCTTTTCATTTCGAGTGCGTCCTGCTATGGAAATCTGAACACTCTCAACAGGTTCAAGCTAATGAAATTAAGTTACACAGCCACCGCCGGTGTAATAGAAATAAAGTAATTTATTTTCACTGGAGCATGTGCTGTAGGTCCTGAACAATTAATGCAGCTCGTTCAGCAGACCCTTCAGAGAAGGCAGCTTTGAATACATGAAGCTGCAGAGCTGCTGATCAGCCCCGCTCTGGTTAAACCAACAGGCTTCTCGGGATGACCTGGAAATATTTAATGAGAATGACACGCGCTCACGGAAGTGCTCATTCCTGAATAGCTTTTGGACAGTAAGCATGCGCTGTTGTGGGGAGGAGCACGATGCTGAGGCTCCCACAACCTCATGGCCCCACCATGGACCTCACAAGGACGCCACCAGGACCCCACCACGTCTCCACCAGGATCCCAACAAGACCCCACCAGAACTCCACCAGGACCCACCATGATGCCATGTGCCACGCAAGTGATGGCCACAAGGGTTGAGGAGGCGTAATTGGATTTCTGCAGCATTTGTGGCCTGGAAGGAAAGAGGGAAGCAAAAACCTCATGCACCAGAAACTATTTCTAACAAAAAACGTAGTTCTCAATAATCTCTGTAATTCCTATTTAGGAAAAATTTGGCATGGAAATGCACATTACCCCACCTGCCTGGTGATGCAGGACAGAGTGCTGGCTTTGAATAAAAATCCCTAAAACCACACATTTTCTTGACTTCATGAACTTTTAAAGGTGTCTTCCAGATTCTCCTGCCCCTCTGGACCCAAGCGGAGCTGCAGAACAGAAAGAAGAGCGATGTTACAGAGACCAACTTTTCTTTTTATCATAGCTGACACTCATTAAGGCACTACACTGTTCTGAACACCTGAAGCATCATGTCTGAATGTGCAGCCCCTCGTGGTGGAGTGGGTGCACTGTGGTTGCCAGCACTGCCCACCCTGCACACCCATCCCTGCACAGCTGCACAGTCCCATCATGGTTGTTCCCAATGGGGCTGATGGATGGCACCTTGCTTGGGCGGTGCATCTATTTGCATGTGATATATCTTACAGCTCCTGCTTGCTAAAACGTTGCAGTGGGTTTTGTGCTTAAAGCTGATTTTTCCGTTATAGAAATGGTGATGCTTGGAACTTTGGTCACAAGGCGTGGGAGAGAGCAGGATGGAAGCAGGAGCGCATAACGTACCAGGGAATTTATTCACAACAAATAATGCGAGCAGATCGCCCCAGCATCCTATTGCCAAGCTCAGAGATGTTTGTAACAAATCTCCTCTGAGATGCATTTGTAAGTGCAATGCAGAAACTGTTATTGAAGCAATATGAGGCTGGAGCCTGGTGCCGCTCCGAAGACCTGTGCCGTATTTCATCCTTAAGAGCTATCATTTTACTTAGCAAGCTGCTCGCTGCAATTATACAGCGTTTTTCTTGGCCCCCAGCTACATTAAACATCCATTTTATAGTGCTCACCGTATTACCCTGAAAGCCTGGCTCCCGAGCTGGCTTTGTAAAGGGTTATCCTGTAAAAAACTACACTGCTTCCTCATTAACTTTATGGCTTTATGGCCTCATTTGGGGGCATGGCAGCTCTGCAGGCAGCAGCTCCTCTCCTGTATCCCGCAGCCTTGCCATCGATGCTGTCATAGCCCTGTGGGGCTGTCCCTGCAGTATTGCCCTTTCCCACCCCTTTACAGCCAACTGGGTGGTTTCTCACCATGCCCATGATGGAGACGCCCAGCCAACGGCAGCGCACGTTCCACCTGCTATCACTCCTGTACAGTGTGGGGTATTGCTCAGTGTCACACAGGCCGATCTGACTGCTGCTAATTACAGGCGGATAGAAGGCAGCCAGTTCTATGTCAGCCACCAGTGATCGAGGCCTATTACATATTGATAGGTCAGGATTTATTACTGAAAGCACAGCCCAATGACTGGGGCTTGGCCGGGAGCTGTGCGCTGGGGAATAGGGCCGTCGGTGTGGGGTCATCGCTCAGCACGCTCTCAATTAGGGCCATCCACCCACTGATGCTATCGGCAGCCTAATGGCAGTAATGGCTTTTCCTGGCAAGTGCTGCACCGGGGCCTGGCAGCTGCTGTGCCCAGAGGAGCACTGGGTGGGGACCCCCAGCTGGGGGTCCTGTGGCACCCATGAGGAGCCCTGGTGAGGTGTGTGTTGGGATGGTGCTCACAACTCCGGGCATGTTTCCTATTATCACATCCATGATGCTGTTAGCACCATGCTGGTGTCTGCTTCCCCTCTTCTCTTCCCCATTTGTTTGCCTCTAGGCTCTAAGCACACATCCTGCCCGTGGTGGCATGAAGAGGGCTTGGGAAGGGGGGACTCTTAAAGCACATCCCATAACCAGGCAGGAATGGCACAGGAATTCCCTTTCGTCATGCTAACTCCTCTCTCGATCCATCACATACAAACCCTTCTGATCCAATGAAGATCCCAGACTGGCTTCCAGGGGCCCATAGTAATGCAAGATGCATCCATTCTCTGCAGGGCCTCCACTCCCCAAAAGGACAAGTGGGGCTGATGGGCAGTGCTGCCCAGGATAAGGAGGTTTCAGCTCCACAAGCAGTGTTTCGTTATCATGAGCAGCCCCTGGGTGCTGTAATTGATATCTTGCAGTGCCACAGGTGAGTTATGAAGGTGCTATTTCACACGCAGCAACAAATGAATAATTCTACTATAAGCCCATTAAAGATGTACAGGCAGCAAAGTGTATAGGTTAATAAAGTGTTCAATAATAAATAAATTAAGGTACTGGTGATTAATTATCTGGTTTTGTCATCATCCAATTTGCGAATCTTGGTGTTCAGGAAGCGGGATTCCTGCTGGATCTGTGCTGCAGGACCAGGAGGGCTGCTTTCTTCCTCCTGGATATTTCAGTTTGGCTGAACACAGATAAATCAGCGTCTTCAGAAGGCTGGGCAGTTCTGGTACAGGCTGGGATGTACTGGGATGTGCCAGGGAGTCCTGGGATCAGCTGGGACATCCTGGGACATGCTGGGATAAGCTGAGACATGCTAGGATGTACAGCTATGTACTGGGCATGAGATGGAATGTCCTCAGACATGCTGGGATGTACTGGGATGAGCTGGGGTATCATGGGATTTGCAGAGATGCACTGGGATGTACCTGGATATGCTGGGATGTGTCAGGACAAGCTGCCGTGTATTGGGATGTGCTGGGATGTGCAGCACTGTGCTCAGTGCTGCTTTACTGAAGCAAGGCAAGTTCTCCCGATATGATCTGCTCAGAAAACGACAAAATCTGACAGCAGTGATCCATCCACATGCATTGCTCCTGAGCTGTGATGGAGCCCTGGCTGCTGTCGGACGGGGCTGCCCAGGGAGTGGGGGGTTCACCATCCCTGGAGGTGCTCCATAACCATGGGGATGTGGCACTGAGAGATGTGGGCAGTGGCACCGTTGGGTGGGCTGGGATTGGGTTGGGGATCTCAGAGGTCTTATCCAACCTGAACAGTTCTGTGATTCTATGATTCACCCCCATGTCCCCGTTCTGCCCCACACCACTCCCAAGTGGCCCCAGACAGGGAGAGATCCCATTGTGCCAAAACGAGGGGAAAACAACTAAGAAAACACAACAGCAGTGGTTAAAAATGTCTTGTATTGCTTTCCCGTGCAAGGGAAACTATTTAAACTGGCACAAAATAAATTTAAGGAGCATATTCTTGGAATTACATAGAAAAATACCCTGTATGCTTTGGCAGCAGCAAAACATATCCTTAATAGAATTCATATGGGGCCTGGAGTGATCACAATGTTTGGAGAGGAGCCAGATAGTAAGTAATTTAAACATCACAGGAAATTAAATTTTAGAATTCAATTTTGCATAAAGTTTTCTGTAATGAAAATGTCACACATAAATTATGAAGTCTGATTATATTCTTTTTTGAGTTTTTAATAAAATAATAGAGGCACTTGACAGTCAAGAACAAATGCATATTTTATGTGAGCAGCACTACGTGAAACGAACGTCCTCTGGAAATAATGGAACAGATGTTAACACTGCTATATCAGTTATCAGGTGCTCTGTTACACAGCTTCAAACAGAAGTATTTATTAAAAACGCTAACGGGATTGTCTCTGAGGGTTATCTAATTGTAGGTTTAAGACGTAAATGTTTAATGTAATTAATTATATCTGTAGAATTATATACTTAGGCCGTAATTTATGGTGCGTGTCCACGTATAAATTACACAGCATTGTTCATGTTAGTTATCCCAGTGCAGACACAGAGAAGGACTTGGGTGGGAACTCAACCTCAACTGAAAGTGCAACCCCTCATCCCAACTGGAAGATGTCCATTACCAACATCCCACATCCCCTTGGCACCGAGTGCTGAAGAAATGGGTTGGGTTGACGTTGGATACAGGGAACAAATTCCTCACTGTGAGGACGGTGAGGCTGTGGTGCTGCTGGGGGACACCCACTGACGGGGTGCTTGGGGCTGGGCTGGGGGCTCAGGCACCTGGCTGTGAGAAATGGAACTGGGTGGGCCTTAGGGTCGCTGCCTTCCAGCCCAAACCAGCCCATGGTTCCATGACCCTACATGCTCTGACACTGATATGAGTAACACTGCCCTGCTCACCAGTCCCCAGCACACCCCAGTGCTCCCAGTGCCAGCATGACCTGGGGCACAGCTGACACGTCCACCTTTTTGAGGCACCTCCCAAAAACATGAGCTGTGTTGTCCTCAAGATGCAACAGCGTGAGCAGCTTGGAAAAATAAAGCTGGAGTTGTTTTCTTGGATTTAAATTGGTAAATTATTTGAATTTCCCCACCCCTAGGTGAATGATTTAGATGGCCTTGACCCCACTCTGACTGCAGGGATTAATGTGGTATAATGATTGCTGAGGCTATCATTGCAGCAGGCATCATTAATTATCCTTATTGATTGTAGCTTTCAAAGATAAAGCATTATGCTGACTGGAAAATACCCTCTTCCTGCAAGGTCAAGGCTAAAATAGGGCGGCTAAATAATTGCATTAACAAACAAAGAAATAAAAATAACCTCTTGGAGAGCTGTGTAATTAAGATCCAATTACAACTGTTGGCCCCGATAACAGAGAGGCAGAATCTCGTCCTGCAGCAAGGGACAGGGACAGGGACAGGGACGGGGATGAGGACAAGGTGATGGGGACGTGTTTGTGGGGGCACAGGGATCCCTAGCACTTCACTTTTGCTCCTACAGCACAAGGACCCAGCCCAAAAATAGCAAAACAAGAGATCTGGGTAGAGCAGGCCGTCATCAACCTCAGATTCTTTTGTATTTCTGCTGGGTCACATAGTGGAGCTTGAGGATGTCCTGCGGATGCTGACTCTAGTGTTCCCCACCCCGGGACTGTGGGACAGTGCTGGGCTCTCAGGCTCATCCCACACTGAGCAGCCCCAATAGCGACTGTGCCCTGGGGCCTGGGTGCCCAGCCTTTGATGGGATGTGATGGCAGTATGTGACGTGTGTTCGAAACTGAAACATTTTCTTGACATCCATTTAATTATAATTATTTTAATTAAAACATTTGTCATTGAGAGCCGGGTGATCCGGCACGCCGATTCACCAGTCCATGCACTCTTCCTCATTAGAAATTTCAGAACTGACTTCAATAATTCACTTGGGAAATAAGATTGCTTCCATGTAAGCTATTGTGAGGCGCAGTTTCTGGCTAAGGGGGTCACTGGGTGATGCCAGTGTGGGGCACAGGCACAGAGACTGATGGGCATCGGGCATCACTGCCTGTGTGTCCAGAGGAGAGACCACTGCAGGAGCCCAATCCCAAACCCCAAATCTCTGTTTGCTCCCATTGCAAGCACGGTCCCAATGGACTCAAAGATAGAGCCAAGGGGTTTTCTCCTCCAGCTGGTTTCCTGACGAGGTCCTGAAATGGATGGGAGGGGGTGGTGTGGGGATCATAGAATCATGGAACAGTTTGAGTTGTAAGGGACCTTTAAAGGCCATCTGGTCCCACACCCTGCAGTGAGCAGACATCCTGCTCCTCTGCCCTGGCTGCATCAACCCTATGGGCTGAAGGGGTGCACAGACACTTTGCTGCACAGGAACCACAATTTTCGGCAGCACGGGATCAGCCCCTGACAGCTTCATTAGTGCGAGATGAATCTTTGCAGACTTAGAGATGTCACGCCAGGTAATTAATAACGACCCAGAGATATGCAGATTTCCCTGAGCTTTTTGTGCAGTGTAAGCCAGTACATTCAGGTTGTGAAAAATCTTTTGAAGAACGGTGCAATTCTTTGGGTTTATCACTCATAATAGACCGCAAGACGAGCAAAACATGTGAAAAGGAAGCAATGGGAGCCAAAGGAGTTTGCATTATTGTTCACACTGTGAAAAAGCAAGGTGCGGGATGTAAAGAGCCGGGGGAAAGCTGGCAACAATGGGCCCCATAGCAACAACAACTTCTAAGGGGGATGGAGGAGCGTGGCTGAGCAGAGCCCCCTGCCCACGCCTTGATCTCAGCACCGCAGCCCCACAGCTGGCAGCCAGGCAGCCCAGGGGACAAAGGCCCCCCACTGCCCTTGCACAAAGGCAGCTCGCAATGCACCGGGCACCTGGGACACAGCCCTGCAACCCTGCACCCCTACAACATAGCACCCCTGCACCTTGAATCCCTGCATTCTTACAGTTCTTTATCCTGGCACTCAGCATCCCTGCATCCCCACAGCTCTATGCCCTTCCACCCTGAAACCTGGCACCCCTGTTACCCTGAAACCCTGTATCCCTCCACCCCTCCAATCCTGCATCCCAGCACCCTGCACCCCTGCACCCCATGGGTCTCTGTTGTCAGCCCAAGCCATTAACACATATTCCAAGAAGGCAAAGGAAAACAAAGGCAAACACTGCAAGTGCTCCTTGAGGAGTGAGGAACCCAATCAGATCCCAGAGTGTAGGAAACGACGTGATGGATGGGAGGCACAGGGGCTGTGGTGAGCAGCACAGTGCTGTGCAGTGGCAGGAGGGAGCGGAGATACTGTGGTCAGGAGGAGGATGAAGAAGGCTGGAGGGCATTGGGGCACAGCAAGCCCCTTCAGGGCCCCATCCCACCCAGGGACTCCTAGCCACCAGTGCTGGCAGCGGGGACATCTCCTGCAGCCCGGCAGCAGCCAGAATAAAGGCTCCTTTACTCTGACCCCAGGAAGTTATTTTTGGGTTTTGGGGGACCGCTGCTTCCTTTCCCTTCCTTTGTCATTGACTGCAAACCCCTTGCTCGGAACCACATTTCTCTCATTGCATTAGCGCAAGCAGAAGTCGTTCTGACTCAATTTTTACATGCAAAGGTCACCATTAAAAAGTCATAATTCAGCACCGTACCGAAGGCTGGGCCCTGCCAGTGCTGTCATTAGGGCAGAATTTAAGGAGGTTCTGCCTGAAATGAGTCGGTATTTTTAGCTAACAGTATCAGCCAGAGGAGCGGGAGTGCCTGGGGAGATAACGGTATGGTTTAGATTTCTGCCTTTACGCTCACTGTCACATTAAAAAAATAAATCATAATTTTGATTTTCCACGTCCCTGAGGGAGAGATTGACAGGAGCATCCAGTCCCCGTAATTGGATCATTCCTCTGGGAAAGTTGGCTCCTCCGCTGAAATCCTTACATGCTCGGAGGAAAATTGCTCTCAACGTTATTGAAAATATTTTAGGAGGCTGAAGATTCTGGGACCTTTCCAATTCGAGTGCTCCAGTCAGTCATGCCAAAGGAAGACAATAATGGGAACCAAATCTGGAGAACATTTCAGATAATTGGAGAGCGATCCTGCAAGCCGGGAAGGCGTGCGTTGCTGCAGACCAGCCTGTGTTAGGGACTCACAGGATGGAGCTGCTAGGACACCTTCCGAAACAGACGTCTGAAATACATTATTTAGAGTGTTTATTGTCTTTCATAATGAAAAACTCAAAGTGTTTGGACATGGGTGACACCACGGTGGTGCTGCCAGAGGCAACGGAGAAGCTTTATCCCTGCCATTATGGTACTGTTCACTGTGGAGCATTCTGGGGACCATTTGGGGATGTTTTAGGGGCAGAGGTCCCACCCCAGAACAGGGCTCAGCACTGGGAATGCACCTTCCACCAGCATACCTTGGGGCACCAAGTGCCTTGAGAGAGGTGCTGGGAATGCTCCTATAGGAACAAGGGCCCCGCGGTGTGCTGGGCTCTGGGTTGGAGGTTGGGGGCGAAACGGGAGACTGCTGATGAGCTGCAGTCTCCCCTTTCCTCCACATAAATTAATTGTGCAATTTAATAAACTAACAGGTGGTTCCACTTCAGACAGAGCAGATGTGAGCCCGAATGAGCAGAGCCTCCTCTCGTCTTCCACTCATCCCCAGTTATCCCTTCCTTTATATCCTTCTCTTTCCCTCTTCCATTTTTTCCTCCTCGTCCCTGTCTGATTTACGAGCAGCTACAAAATGAAATGTTTTGTCTGGCCTGTATGAATATTGATGGTGGAGAAATGTTGATTTTAGCTGAATTCATGTTTTTGGTGACCTTCCTGAAGTCTTTGCTCCCCGCAGGCACGGGAGATGCTGTGTGGAGCCACGCTTCTCTCACATCCGTATCTATTTCACGGGCATTCACATTTTCAGAAGGCAGCCCCATTTGTTAAGCTTGTGTCCTGTACACACATTTGTCTTTGATTATCTTCTAAAGAGAAGATAAGTACTTATACAAACCTACGAAGAAATTAAACACACAAAACAAATGAGCCTGGTGTGCTTGCGCTTTTTAATTTCCAGGGATAACGCCCGGGGGGAAAACACTTGCTTAACCACAGATGGGTTGGGAGCCCCAGGAGGACTGGAGCTGCCCTTGTTGGAGGAAAGTTTTCCCTCCTAATTCCCACGTGGCGAAAAAACGATAGCACTGCTAATGGCTGGGGCTGTGCAACACACAGGAGGGAAGGAGGAGGTAGCTGGGGACGGGGAAAGACTGGAAAAAATGAGTGGGAAATATTTTGATAAGAAGTGTTGTGGGCTTTTACAAATAGCCAAACACTTCTGGAGCCCATTTATCACTAAATTGGACCCAGATGATCTCAGGCTGCTTGCAGGGTCTGGAATCTGCCTCCAAAAGGCAGCACGGATGCTCAGGTCTCCAAGTTTAGTGCATCCGTAGCACCACAGCTTATGGACACAAGCATCCCCATTGGAGCTGGTCCCACACCCCTGGGACCCATCAAGGCACGTCCCTCCTTATGGTAAAGAGCAGGGCCCCAGGCCTTATGGACAAAGAGCAGGGAACAATGCAAGCAAGCAGCTTGAATCCACCAGCACTCAGAGGGCAGCTTGGTACCCAGCTCACACCACCAGCAAGATTGTAGTGCCATCAGATCTCCTGTAGCTCAATGGGTGACCTCCACAGACCCAGCTGGGGCCATCCCAAATCCCCTATGGAGCCTCTTGGTTGGGTCTGGGGCACCAAGGTGCAAAGGGACCCTATGCACCCCCACTGCTTCACCCCCGAGCCCGTTCCCTAGAAGGGCAGGCCACGGCTAGCACTTGGATGCACATCACTTGGTCTTTATCAGCCCCATCCCTTAGCACAGTTTGCACAAAGCATGTTAGCTGATCCAGCTCCTGGATCGTCATGGCCCTGCACGCAGATAGCTGTCTGCATGGGACATGTAACTCCCATCGAGCAGGAGTAATCTTCCAAGTTCTGCTGGTTGCTTGTTGGACGCCAGCACAGTTTTCCCTGCTGCCAATGGGACGCGAAAGAATTAGCCAGAGTTGGAATGTTATTGTTTGTGTCAGACACTGTTAACCGCGTGAAAACTATATGTAATGCTGCAATTTCCTATGTAAAAACTCTCTAATGGGCAATACTCAGGAATCAAAGTCTTATGTAGCGGTTAATCTCCTGCACGGACAACGCCAAGTTTAAATCCAGTCCAAATGCCACTTCTCAGTCACAGCTTTAGAGGATTATAAATGATTATAATGGTATTTGTCTACTTGCCTGATACATAAGTTCATGTCAATGTTATCTCGGAAATTGACATTCGGTTTCATCTCTGAGGTGAGAGAATAAACTGTTGACTACCAGCTTCAGAGAGGAAAATGGATTAGCCATAATGTAATTAGGGCTCCATTCACAAATGATTATTTTCGTCCGCTGCACACAAGGCGTTGATAACACACACATCCAGCAGGAGCACGTTGGGAAGCACGCCTCTGGGATCTGCTCTTGGTGCTGCATCAGGCGATGCTCACATGTGCCGTTCTCATTGAAAGTACCCAAAATAGATTCCCAAGTGCACAGCCCTGTCTTTGGGATTTGCTCTGTGTTAAGGAAGGAACTCCAGATCGGATCCAACACCAACAACCAGAGGAGGTCAGCTTCTTCCTCTGTGCCCCAAATTACAGCAATCAGTGCTTCGTAACGTTATCTGAACATGTGCCCCTTCAGCTCTTAGATGTACATGAAAGAGCAGGAGCAGCAGCCCCTGAGGATGAAGGAGCTGTGGGAAGCGGTGATAACTGAACAAAAAATAAATTAAGCCGTATACACTGCTGCTAATACAAATGCTTTGTGAATGGCATGGAAGGTTCTGCATTATTTTCTTTTCTTTGGCGTTGTGAACTCAATTCCACTTAAAGTAACGTGATAAATACTGGCAAACTGAACTTTGTTATCTATTAATGAAAGCATTCACGTACAACTGTTACTGCAGCTTACCTGCGAGGAGGGGTTTCTCAACACCCGAATTCAGGGCTGGTGCCTGTGCTGATGCTCTGCTATTCCCCAGCACTCAGTAACAAAAAGAATCCAGGGAGAGCCCAGCTGAACACGGAGTGAGGATTACTGCAGGAAGACAACACCAGCTCAGAGGCATGAATGTCACTCCGACACAACTCCGCACAAAGCCCTCTCCTTGGCAGCTCCCTAACAGAAGGACGAACCCCAGAAGCCTCCAAGTGGTCTTTTCCAAGGGCTTGGCAGTCCTGCTCCCACATCCCAAGCAGGAGGGCAGAACTGTGGCCACATCCCCATGGCATCACTGTATTCAGAAGCTCTCCTCTCTTTTTATCTCAGTCAGCACAGCAAGAACACTTCTGCACACACTGTGCCCACAGGTGGAGGATGTTCAGTGCTCCATGCCACTGCAGCCTCAGGGTGATGCCTCCCACAGGGAAAACCCGTCAGAAAAAGAAACCCACATCCATTTAGAAAGTTTTCCCTCTTCTTCCTGGATACCCCTCAACTGTAGAATGATATCAAGTAAACAAATTAAAAATTACATCTGAGATAAAATACAGAGCCAGAGGTAGATTTAAGCTCGGGATGCAGCTCCAAAACTACTTACAGTTAGAGGCTGCACAGTGATTTACTGCTCTGCACAATGCTATCCCACAGGTAGCAGCTCAGCAAAGAGGACATAACCCAACCAGGGACCAGAGAAGGAATAACTTTCCCTACAAGAACAAATCTTCAAGAGGAGTCACACAAAGCTTCACTAGCATTGGGCCCTCAGGGGAGCATGCCAGATCTCAGCCTATAATGGGGTTTTAGCTATGGTGTCCTGTGAAAATGACATATCCATATCAGGTAAGACACTCAGACCTGTGCACAAGATCATCCTCTCTGAAGGCCCTTCACCATTACCCCACTACAACCTTAGAGGTAATTGCAAGAATACTTGGGGTGCAGGAGCTTTGTGCACTGTCATCTCTGCTCACTGCATGCTGGTGGGATGCACACAGGGTCCTGGGGTCAATGTGTGCCCAAGGATGGGGCACGCTGACCCCTCTGCTGCCACTTGAGGAGGAGGACTGGCCAGGTTATTTCAGCCCCTGCCAGGGCTGGGCTGCAAAGCCCCCAGCAAGGTAAGCAGGGGGGTCTGGTGGTGCCCTGACTAAGAGAAAAGTGGTACAATGCCCAGCACTGTGCTATTCGTGCTCTGTGAACAGCCCCACTGCTCCACATGGGCTTCTCTTGGTGCTGCTAACGCAAACATTTAATTTTGATGATTTATAGCAGGGCTATTAGAAAAACTCTGGATTACACTTTGGAGTCAAGGTCTCAGCTCAAGAGCACATTTTTATAGAGTCAGCATCTCTGTTTTTAAATGTTATACTTCAATATTAAATATGACATTTTTTCAGCAAGTCAATAAAATCCCTTTAGACCAGATAATAAACCCATTTCTTCCGGGCTGGCTATTGTTTCTGTGATGGGTCATATCCTGCAGCCCTATTTCAGCCTCTTGGATTGGGATTTTTGCCGTAAGTCCCTCCCAGGAATGTGTCCAAGAGGCTCTGTGGTGCCAGCACAGACACATAGACCAACTCCTACAGTCCTTCTCTGCTCACAGGCATTGCTTAAAGTCCTAAGAAAGCACTGAGGCCTGTGGCAATTTTTGTTTTACCATACCAGTTCTTAGGATGCCAGGAGAGCAATCTATGAGTTTTCTTTAAAACTCGAGTCATGGAGAGAGGCCGAGCTCATAACAAACATTTAAATATTTCAGTAACTTAAATGAAGATATTGTATTATACTTCTTCATACAAATCATATTATATCTCTCCATGTATTTCATATATTCCTGTCCCTGCCTCACCCTGATAGAATCATTGAATCGTTAAGGCTGGAAAAGGCCTCTGAGATCCCCAAGCTCAACCCCACTCCTGCTATGCCCACTCACTGTGACCCTCAGTGCCACATCTCCAAGGTTTTGAACACCTCCAAGATGGTGACTCCACCACTGCCCTGGGCATCACATCCCCATTGTGTCCCCACACCTGGTGCAGCCCTGTCCCACCCTCACCCCAGCACATCCCTGATGCCACCCCCATCCCATCCCCTACACAACGGATCTGTGTTCCATCCCCATCCCATCACTGGGGCTCCTGCCAGACCTGCCCCAGTATCAGGGCCCATACATGAGGGATGGCTGAAATGGGGAAGTGCTGATGCTGCAGGAGGAGCTGATGGCACCGGGCCCACGGAACGCAATGCTGTGTCATGGCATGGATGCTGCTGCTATTAAAGTGCTGCACAACAGAGCACAACTTCAGCATTCAGAGGAAGATGCGTGCTGCACGTTTTTAGAGCTCACAGAATTATCCGGTAATTGTATTTATTTCCTAATATGAATTTCTGTGGAAAGTGTATCATAAGATAAATAGAAATTAACTAATTATAAGGATTGTCATTCCTTAAGCTCATGTTTATCAGACCATTGCGCATTCTGCTCTAATATCTTGACACAAGAGTGTCAAATTGAACACTAGCCAGATTATGATAATACCCAGCACTTTTTGTAGCTCTCCTATCTGATTTGAAAAGCTTTCGTCTTCACAAATGCACTTGAAGTTGGTGCTTTATGGGGTTTGATTGCATTCATCGCGGGGTTAATAAGCCTTCTCTGAACCATTTAACAAAATCTCTGCAGTATCCAGCCCTTGAATAGACTCAGAATACCAAAGAGTGGTTTAATTAATTTGTCTAATTAATTGAGGCAAATTGAAGTTATTTCTCTTCTGCGTATCGCCCCATGTTACCGGCGCCGATGTCAGTGCATTACAGGCACAAGCCAGGCTCCCACTGCAGGGTTATCTCACTGCTCTTTTAGCGGCACATGAAACCCGATGTCTGCAGCCGTGCGGGGCCGCCCGCCCATGCGATGCTATAATTACTTTTGCCACTTTGCTTTCGTGGAGTCATTCATTACGAGACTGTTCTTATCTTGTCATAGCTCCGTGTCATTAGCAATGTTTAAATGCATTAGTGACCAAAGGCAGGTCTAGCGGCAGCGATTAGCGCAGCGGGGCCGCCAGCCGGCTGAGTGATGTTTGAAATATTGGAATTGGTCTCTTAATTTCTATCAAAACTGATGGGTGAGGCACTGGTGCGCGGAACAAACACTGCTCTGGGGAACTGCATCCCACCCGGCTTGCTCTGCTGCATTATCAAGGTATTCTCAATCTGCCTCCACCAGCCCGGTCCCATGGTGTGCTCCCATGGCAGAAGGGCACCAGCAGTTGTGCAGAGCAGGATCCAGCCGTGTCCTTGCAAAATCGGTGCTTGCTGATTCGCCTGGTGGCTCTCAGCCCGTCCCAGGAAGACCCAAGCCATATCCATACGTGTCAGCTCCCAGCACTGGGTGAAGCCCTGCCGTGTGCTCCAACCTACACGGGATCCAGCCCTCAGGCCTTTGTAGCACCTACAGCATTGGTCTTCAACAACAGAGTTAACTCTACAATGGATCTCCATCCACAAGCTCTGAATTCCTCCCAAAGGCAAAGGTTAGAATGCCTACCCGTGCTGCAAAGACAGTTAATTGCTTGCCAGGAGGACACCATGCAGCCATTCATGCATACGGCCATCTCATTAGGGGCCAATATGGCATTTTCCAAAAGTACACAAATGTATTTCTCATAAAGACAAGCTTTGTAAGCACGAGGCTGCTGAGCTCTGACAACACAGCTGCTGTGCATTCTTTTCCTGGAAAATGGCAGCAGATATCCCTTTGCCATGGAAGCAAACAGCATTAGGGGAGGAGAAGAGAGTTGTACTGCATGTGCTCCTGCAGATCTTCTGCTCTGGCATTCGCCATAAGAGCTGAGAATTTTCAAAGGGACTTTGAATGACTGTGCCTTGTGGTGTCAGTATATGAGAAATTACTGGCACAGCTTCGGCACTCTGCTGGATTTAAAAGCTGGACCTCATGGAGAAATATGTCCTTTGATTGCTTTAAATTTTTTTTGCCCTTACTATCACCGAGCGAACTCTCTTGCTAGTCACCTCACTGGATAGCACAGAGATTAAGCCCTGACTTGTTAGCTTTGTTTCTTTGCTACATTTAAAGCTGCTCTGGTATTTCCCTTTGGAACAGTCCCTGCGCCCCCAAGACATTGGCTCAGCCTGGGGGCCATGGGGGAGGAGGGGGTGGGAAGGGCTGGGCTCTACAAAGAGACATCGCTGCCCCACAGACAGTGAGCTGGGCGATGGGTAATTAGTTCCAAAACTTGGTGCTGTGGGCATGGTGGTGATGGGTCCGCAGTTGGACTTGGTGATCCTGGAGGTCTCCTCCAACGTTAAATATTCTCTGACTGAGTGGACGTGGTGGGGATGGGTGGACAGTTGGAGCTGATGGCTGCGGAAATCTTTGCCAATTTAATGATTCTGTGATTCCAGGAATCCATTCTTCTGTTTCCCTAAGTGATGAAAGCACTGCCCTGCGGCAGCCCCACTAACACAAGCGTGGGGCAGAACTGGGGGACAGAGCTGCAAAATGGGGCCGTGTATGGAGGGGGCTGCATCACTCGACTGCTGCCTGAGCAGGATTTTCTTCCCCCAAAGTCAGATTGAAATCCCTGAAGTAGAAACTGAACACTCCTTTCTGGCTCCTGCTGCAAATTAAGTCAAATGCTTGGACAATTAGTACGGTCGTTGTGTCAAGGGAACAGCCTCAAGATACAGCAAGCACACAGTGCACCGCGTGAATATTTGATATATCTGAAAAATCTTTACAGCCGGGATGTTTTACACTAAGCCACATTGATTTCCTGTCAATTTTTTATATCAGCGTGTGTAATCCCGGTTCAGCAAAAAAATACAATAAATGCAAGCAGTGATATATCTGAGCGGCACAGAGCAGACATTTTGCAGTAACTCCCTTCGCAGCCCAATAATAAATAAATCAAAATGAAAACAAAAGCCAGTGCATAAATCCCACGTACGGCCCACACCCTTACCGGGCTGGGATGGGGAGCACACGGCTGTCCCTGCTTATCTGAGAATTTTCTTTTCTCCTTTCATTAAATTTTGCAAACATATTACAGCGTTCCATCTGTCAGCCCTAATACCGAAGGAGAACATTAGCCTACATATTACCTGGTTCCTGTCTGCTGAAAACGTTGATAAGAGCAGGCAGGAATAGCTCCAAAAAGCCGTATAATTGTTGGCACAATGAGAACAGCTTTACGAGAGGCACGGGAGGAGCTGTGTTGGTGGGAGCCAGCTCTGAGATCAGAGTGCAGCTCCTTGAGCTGTAGGACACCACTGGGCAAGATCTCGTGGTCTTTCAGATTTGTGCAGATGGAGCACTGAGGCGTGTGTAGATGTCAGCTGTATTGGAAGAGCACTGGGTTTCATTAGCAGCTATGGTCAATACATCGGGTTTAGCCGAGCCCTGCAGAAGGATGATTTGTTACAGCACGATTAGCACCATGGTGCTTGGCTCCCAGTGACTGGGCGCTCTTCCTCCACTCCCTCCCCACCCACAGTCCCTGCTTTGCCTGCGCTTGGATGACCACACATTGCCCACCTGATGAGCAAGAATTCCCCTTTGCCTATATTCTCAGTACAACAGAATTTTGAGATCTATGCCTCGCTACATAATTTATCCCAGAGCAATAGACTTTGGTCCAACTAGCTTAAAGATGCTGTTTTCAGAGTTTCAGTGATATCTTGTCATATTTAGGAGTTGCAGGCGCATCCCTCCACACCACAGTTCCTACAATATTCCTCAGATGCTCACGGAGGTTCCTTCTTACCATTGATTTTTTAGTTAATTTGAAGCAGCAAGATAAACAGCCGATCCACTAAATTCAGTGTAAGTGTGCATACTTTTAAATGAGGTTAAAGCAATTTTAAGCAGAGATATTTCTTCAGTCTGGCTGCAGAAGAAAAGAAAATCAATCCTAACTTAATTGGAAGCCGCAAACCAAATTCCACGTTCACAGTTCCTGATAAAGAGCAGAATAGGCTTTATTTACCAACAGAGTTTGCAGAGGAAAGCTGATGTGCCTGTTGCATTTCAAAGAATTTTAATTTTCCCTGCTTTTCTGAGCAGAGCCTGTGCTTCCCAGCAGTCCCCAGCCTCCAAGGGCATGACGGGGGCCTGGATTTCTCCCCTCTTTGGGAAAACCAAGCATCTTCTGTCCCATTTCCAAATGTAGGAGGTTTCTCACAGCTCTGTGCATCCCTCAAGGATGGAGGCTTCATCCTGCACGCATCCTCCTGGTGCTGAGCCTGGTACTGAGGAACACTGCAACACGCGATGTCCATCGCCGCTTTGTGCAAAGGAACTCACAATGTGAGTGCAAAAGCCAACTGGACAGAAGGGAGAAAAGAAAACCCAAAAAACTGAAAGAATTAAAAAAAAAAAAAAATCATATTAGTGCTGCAAATTCCACTTCCAACTTTCCCTCCTGTACCAGAATTTAGTAAGTCTCCCATCTGGTCTCAGCGCCACCGGACCTGCTGAACCTGAGGGCAGCATGGCAGTGTGAGCTCTCAGAAGAGGGGTGACTTCACCTTTTTTCACGCTCTTTCTGTGCTATCTCCAAGTAGGAAGCAGCGCAGAAATACTCTCAGTGAGATGTCAGGCTCCATCTACTCCAGTTATATCCAATTAATTGCAGCCACTGTTCTGCAAAGCTGAGCAATGAAGCAGGAGATGCAGAAGCTGTTATTTCTAACAAAACACCTCTGGAGATGACTTGGCTTTTTCAGCATGTCGCATCTGCGTGTGTGCAGCTTGGAGGCAGGAAGGAAAGGGAAAGCTGTTCTGTCATGGCATCAGCTGGACACCAGCAAGGGACCCCCAGGGCTGGGCATGGTGATAGGATAGAGGTGGGGCTGAAAGAGTCACCTACGGCCAAAGCCTAGCAGGGTGAATGTCAACAACGTCGAGTTCAGCTCTAAACCTGAACAACCCTTCTTCCTGCTGTTCCTTCCTTATTCATCACTGTGTTCTCTAAATGGGAACTGGAAGGAGCAGGAGGATGCTGAAGCTGGGAAAACAGCTACAACCACTGTTTGCCCTCCCCAGCTCCAAAGCTCCCAGCTGTGGTGGCATCCAGCCACTGTGATTCCCTGCGGCATCTGCAGAACCATGGGTGCCCTACAGGGGCCACAGGGCTGCCTAGGGCTCTGCCCTGCCTGGATCCCCACACCTCAGTGTCCTCTGGGTCAGAGCGTGTTGGTTTTGGGGTTGGGTTGGGTTCAGGTCTGGGTTTGGGCTTTGGCTTATGTTTGGTCTGGGTTGGAATTGGCTTTGGGCTACAATCAGGTTTGGGTATGGGCTGGGTTTGGGCTTGGGTTTGTGTTAATGTTTGGTTTGGGTTTAGGTTTGGGTTTCAGTTCTGGTTTGGTTTGGGCTGGATTTGGATTTGGGTTTGGGATGGATTGGATTCACGTTTGGGGTTGGGTTCAGATTCACACTCAATTTGAGGATGGATTCATTTTCAGGTTAAGTTCTGGACCTGCTTTTGGGCTTGGATTCAAGTCTGGCTCAGGATTGTCTGCACTATAGTTTGTTTTCCTGCTCGCTTTGGGATCCGGGTTTGGGTCGGGGCTCAGGTCAGGTCTGGGGCAATCCCTGCCCCTGTGCAGGGGGCCTGAGGAGTGGGTGGCACACGTCAAGAGGCTTAAAATCCAGATCCTACAGGGATGAAAGGTGTTTGCCATTGAAGGGGGGCTTTTCCAGGGAACTTCTGAAACAGCGCCTGTAGGAAGATGAGTTTTCTAAATGACTTTTCTAACTTCTTTTTTGGCTCACGTTGGTCACTGGTTCCTTTCCAGGTACTGGCGAGAATGTAAATATGGAATGAATCAACTTTTTCCACATTTTCTTTAGCAGCCCTTTTATGAAGAACAGATTTTCCACAGAGGAAATTAAAAAGTACATAAAACTGAGAAACTGTGGTGTTGTTGAGAACAGCATCAGCTTTCAATGTCACTTTATAACTGGCAGCACATACTGTATTCGAATGGCATTAATATAAAGTACAAAGTTTGTTTCAATTAGCTTCGTTTTTCTTTCAGAAGAGGAATTATCATAAATCCCTGAAATAACATTTGTCCAAAGGAGATGTGTATCATTACTTCAGAAATCTCTTATGTCTGTTTTTAAATTACACTTCCTTGTAAAAATGACTCTACGCTGATTTAATACACGCACTTGATTTGTGTATATCGCTTAAATTAAAAAAAGACTCAACATAGCTCCGATTTCCTGTACAAGGCTGTCAAATAGCTTTTTCTGCAGTAAATCCAGTGAGATGGACCTTGCTGTTTTGTTCTGCACACGGGTCTGTTAGTGAGGGAGGAAGGACTTCGTCAGCATTTGGTTCATCTCCCTTTCCCAGATTCTTCTGAACAATTTCTAAACTAATCCTTCTCGGAGCATCTGTAAACAACTGAAAGTGCAGCGTTTGGCAAAGCGCTGTCAGTGGGTTGGGCTTGGGAATCTCAGAGGGCTTTCCCAGCCGTCGTGACTCTGTTCTGTGATTAGGTTAGGGGAGATCAAACTCCTTTCCCTCACCCACTTACAAAGCCACAAGTGGCCCAAACTGCTGTCAGGCAGAAGCTCAGCTCACATTCCCAGCTCCGCTCTTCCTCCTCTCACCGATTCTCTCCCCAGCTTGTTGTTGCAGCTGTGGATCTCATTTCCACACTTGTAAAGTAAACCTGTTCTTGTAGCTTGCATACAATTAGTGCTAAATCGTGCAGTTTATTTTCAATATCAAGATCCTCATAAGGCATCAAAAACACTTAGGATGCTGACTATCACGGCGCTTTATGACTCTGTCACTTACGGACTCGAAGCAACAAATATTTGATGTGACAGTAACATTAAAATACGGCTCAGCCAGTGAAGAAGCATGTCCCGCAATTTGCAATGCGCGGTGCAACGATGAGCCGTCCATATTAACGATGGAGCAGCTTGTCTCACGCAGACAGCCTTTGTTGTTGAGGCATGGAGATCCAAGGCGCGTGTCAGGCTGGCAAGGAAAGGACAAATATTTTTAGATGCTGATGTAAATAAGCTGCTGGGCTGAGCCTGGCTTCCAGCAACGTCGGTCAGGAGATGAGATGCCTTTATGGGCGTGCAGAGGTCTCATGTTAATTAAAATGTGTGGAGCATCCCTGTGTGGGTCTGCTGGACACCCAGTTTTCATATTGCCCTTTGCTTTGCTGATGACTCTGGAAAAGAGGGACAGGAAGAATAAGCATCAAATCCAACTAGAGCCAGCCTGGTGCCCATGGTCACCGCCCCAGCAGAGGGTGTGGGGTGCAAGTACTTGTGTCTATGTGTAGATATAGGTAAAAATTTCTATGTGTACATACATACACATGCCTACTCATTGCTCTCCTGTGCACCCAGTGTGGGTGCTGGCCTCTCTCAGCTCCACATCCCAGCACCGAAGCAGAGGAAGGGTGCTCAAGGCTCAGAGCTGTGTTGCAGTGAATCTGCCTTTTGCCCGCCTGCTCAAGAGCATGAGGTGAGCAAATGTATTTTTTTTCACTTTTAAAGTCTGCCTCATACACAGAAATCTATTGTGGATTATGGGTAATGCAGGCTGAAAAGCGAGCCCACTGTGTCCATCAAACCTTGCCCTTGCCCCCCCATCCCATGGTTCCTGCCGCATCCCCAGCTTGGTCTGCCCACTGCTGCTCTGCCAGCACAGGGGGAAGCACTGCATTACGTACCAGATCACATCCCCCACTTTGGGGATTTTCTATTTTCCCCACTTAGTTCAAAGAAATTCCACATTTTCACCCTGCCTGTTCTCACTGCTGTTGCATTCGGGGGCTGAGATTTCATGGCCACAGTTTTGCTCTTGATAAATTCAGAATTATTCCTGCTCTTTTGTTTGGACAAAGTCTCCTTCAGTCAGTTTCCCAATTCCTGTGGGCATTTTAGGCCTTGTGAAATGATGCAGGGGAAAAAGATTCCCAAAAGGAAAGCTTGAAAATGAGACATGATATCATATTTAATGAACCCACTTGTATTGCAGCATCACACATATGCCAGTGTCAGTGAAATGCTTGGTGAATCAGTTTTGCATGGAGGGAAGCAGCTTTGCCTTTGCCAGCAGAAGGTGGGAGAGCAGGGAGGTGTTCAGACAGTGAAGGAGACCCAGTCAGCTGACCAAATAGAAGCACACACTGCAGAGCAGTGCTGGGCATGCTGGACCTGCTCCAAAGCCTTCTCAGCTCCCCTCTGCTGATGAGATACTGCATCTGTGTGCCCATAATGACTACTAGCATGTGCATATCTACATCTACATCTACCTGTCTGCCTATCTATACAATCTGTCTCTTTGTCTGCAGTACTCCAATGTCACTGCACCCAAAAAGGACAGAAGAGGCCCTACCAGAAGATCTGAGGAAATCCACCTTGCAGTCTTAATCTTGTGATTTTTTTTATCTGCATTGCAATTGTAATAATCTCTTTCAACCAGGCCACAGATAGGTGCCACAGGACAGCACCTTGCTGACATGGGTGCTCAGCGGTCCCCCACTCCATGTCCCCTCTGTCGCCTGTGCCCGAAGTGCTGAGCTGCCCACAAGAAAAGACAGAGGGATGTATGCC
This sequence comes from Perdix hodgsoniae, assembly GCA_035772895.1. Taxonomy (NCBI): domain Eukaryota; kingdom Metazoa; phylum Chordata; class Aves; order Galliformes; family Phasianidae; genus Perdix; species Perdix hodgsoniae. The sequence goes on from JAPSGF010000026.1 coordinate 7,410,705, forward strand.
AGGTATTGTAAAGGACAGAAATCACTGTAGCACAGAGCAGATCAGTGGCATGGGATAACCTGGTTAGCAGATCATGATGAAAGCACACAAAGTGATTCTGGGAAATACGGTGCCCAGAAAAGAAGTTGAATAAAATGAGATCTGGGAGAAACAGTTCTCGGTTTTGTTTCCTCTTTCTTTGCAGTGCAGCAGGGCAAAAACCTCCCTCCACTGCTGCCTTTAGAAGGTCCTCTCATTACAACACCCAGTGCACTTTCAGATGCTATTGCAGGTGCAAGCGATGGAGATCCTGTGCGCACTTCCCTGAGGTCCCTCAGCACCCCGGTGGCTGCAGCGGTCCCACTGCCTCCCTTTGGCTCTCCATCACTGTGCACCACACATCACCCACAGCCACAGCTCCAACTTCCATGGAGTTCTGAGTGCTTTATAATGCTGATATCCACCCGTGATGCACCGCAGACAACAGCAGCAGCTGTGCCAGCAGTGCCGCGCGGCGGAGGCGGCCCTGTGCTAATGTATGCCTGTCCCTTAAATTCTGTGAGCAGTTGTAAGACAGCCGGATCCCACCCATGGGAGCGTGTGCCCTCATGAAGCACAATTACAATGAGAATATCTCATTATCTCATTGGCTTTAGCTTACTCTTCTGTTACCATGGTTTCAAATACACAGAGGAGCCTGAAACTAAGAGCGCCGCTAACAAAGAACATCTCCTTGTACAATGACATCAGATCGTGTCGGACAGAACAGACTTAATTAAATAGCCCCGACGTGGGCCAAAATACCAAAGTTGGAGGTACTTGTAAAATCATTACGGCGTGGGGTTTGCATGGCTGGAGGGCTCTGTGGCCACAGCAATTGGTGAAGGATCACGCTGGTGCAGGGAGAGGCCAACACCAGTGGCAGAGCCATCCCCTCCCACCACCCCGTCCCTCTGCCCCCCAGCCCTGCACTGCCCATGGGATGCTGCCCACAGCCGGGTGCCACGCTCCCATCCCCGGCTCCAGGTTCTGAGCAGCAGCATTAAAAATTCCACAAATCATTTATTTACCCTGGAGTATATCCGGTGACATAATGTGACAATAATGACATCCCCAGTGGTGTTAATTGATTTTGTCTTGGTGGAGAGGGTAATTTGGCGTCCACAGCAGCTTCTAGATCACGGACTTACTGATTGTCTGCCTAGGTATTATTACTGTTAATGAAGAGAAAACACGCTTTCCTCTTTAAAAGACAGTATGCTAATTATGACAGACAATAGGGAGTCAGAGGTCATTTATTATTTTTAAACAGAGAGGTAATGCTAAATGACTGGCATGGAAGTGCAAAATGACTGTAAATTAATAAGTGCGATTCCTGGCTCATAAAATCCAATGTCACCATGAAATGAAAAGAGAGTGTTCATGAAACATTCTGACCGTCTTAGCACTTGAAGGTGTGAATAATTAACAGCCAGAAGTTAACATCCACCGGCTTGTAAAACGCCTGATTAAAAGCAATGTTCATCAGCCACCAAACCATCATAGCTCATTGGGTCAACATCTCCTAATTAATGGTTTCATATTAGAGGGATAAAACATGTTTTCTCAGGACAATTATTTTTAAAAACAAGGACTTCTCCAGACACAGTGTGAGGAATAATTAAGAATTATGTAGCGGCGATATGGGAAATACCACCAAGGCAGAACCCAACCTGCAACCAGCTGCCACCAGTGCCATGGCCTGTACCTTGCCTGTCCCCATCCTCTGATGGATGTGCAGCACATCTTCCACTGCACTGCAACATGAGGCACTGCTCCTTGGGGTCTGTGGGGTGAGAAGTGCTGCGGGAAGCAGTCAGTGAGGGCTCATTGCAAGGCAGGGCTGGAGGCACACATGTGGGACGTGGCAAGGGGAGATGACAGCAGTCATCCTCTGCTTCTGCTCCATGCAAGCTGCCATCACAAACACATGCGCTTCTCAAGGCTTCTGGAAAGCATGAGACTGAGTAATGCTGGGTTGGAGCAGGAGGAGAGATGAGGCAACATGGATTTCATCAGCGACTGCATAGACATGGGTTTGTCTCTTTCGCGATATGTGTGTGATTTCAATTGGTATTAATAAAGTATTAGCTGAATTCAGTGGAAGGGAGCTGACCTTTATGGCTCACTGTTGGAAAACTTTGAAAAATTCATTACAGGCCATCGTCGGAGGTGTCACTCCAACCTCCATCTTGCTCTGCTTCTCCTGTTCCCCCTCGCCTTGCCTTGTGCTGTGTGTGCAAAGCCACAGCTCCAGTGCCAAAAAACCAGCTGCCCCACACCACCAGGCTCGTTTTCAGCTAACCTAGGCTGAAAACTGGCAGCTCCTTGTTTTTTATTTGCATTTCAGGCACAGCTTTTACAATTGTACAACTTTTTCATCGCAATAAAATATATTTTTGTCGCTGTTGTTTTAACCTCGGCAGCCGAATTTGTGCATTAACTTGGCTCCAAGAACCGGGACTTGTTGCACTCACTTCACCTGCAACAAAATTCAAAAGAACATAAAGAACTGGCATCACTTAAAACTCAGGATCACTGTTGAGGTGAACACATCCGTTCCTCCTGCTACAACCATATGAATGATTTACTTCCAAAAACAATTTTGCTAATGGCTTCAAGAAAGGGTTGAGTGTTTGGGACCTGTACTCGAGGACAGTGGTTATGACACTATACAGTATATCCTTGGTACACAAATAGCCCTCCCTGCTTTATAAAATTCTTGTAAGCCTATAAAACCTAACTCAGAAAGAGAGATTTAGGCTGGTGCAGGCAGTTCTGCTTCCCCAGTGAGGGGGAGACATGGCTGAGGTTGTAAAGGTGCTGCAGGGGCAGCCAAAAAGAGGCTCGGTTATGGGCATGAATTATGGAGAAAGCTGGAGACACCCCAGACTGGTTAATCTAACAAAAGGGAGAGTAAAAGGGTAATCTCTGAGAGATACAGTGTCCTGAAAGGGAAGGAATTAATGTGGATGAGCTGTCGAAGACAGTTAATAATTTAGCAGCTGTAGGTAATGGGCGGACAGCACTTTCTAAGGATAGATCTGATAGATACGGGCATCCGAGGAGCAGCCAGGGGCTGGGGGGAGTTTGGCTCTCTTGTTGGCATTGCTTTACTTCCTCATGCTGTAGGAGGTGCAAGTTGGAGATAGAAGGAGGAATACCACCAGTAGATGTCAATAGATGCCAATAGACGTCAATAGATGGCCAATAAAGGTCAGTAGTAGCCAGCTGAGGTCAATAGATGCCAATGGAGGTCAATAGGTGTCAGAAGAGGTCAATAGATGTCAATAGATGCCAATAGATATCAATAGGTGTCAATAGATGTCAGTAGATGCCAATAGGTGTCAATAGATGTCCATAGATGTCCTGCTGGTTGTGCTGAGCCCTGGCTCCTCAGGATAGTCCCAGGGCATCAGTCATAGGGAAAACTGTAGCAGCTGCAGCCCCACAGGGAAGAGTGAGGGACTGGTGGTGGCCATGGTGCCATCAAGCAGCAGCTGAGAGCTCCGCTGGCAGCACGGTCCCTAAGGCTTGGGGCTTTTGTTTTCAATTTACTTTTTAAACACCACTCTCTAAGTGTTGACCTCCATTAAAAGCATTCCCAGGCTCTCATTTGCATTTAAAGAAGAGAAGTTCAAGCTCTTAAATTCCAAATTCTGCAGGAAATGAGGGCTGATGAACCAATATTTACATTAGATTCAATTTGGTGCCTAAATGGCATTTTAGCTGTCATTATAATGAGCGGGCACTGCGCATGCTGCCTGGCTGGTTTGGATTCACTCTAATGATATGGGGGTGTGGTTATGCTTTAATGACATTCTTTAATAATTTATCAATAGAGTTTGTAAGTGCTAATTTGCACTTTTAGGTGCATATTCTCCTTTTGAAGCCATCACACAACCCCCCATTAAAGTTAATGGGAATTGTGCTCACATTAAAAGGAGATTACACCCCTTAGGTGTTTAACATCTGACTTACCTAGGTCTTAAATTGCATTGCTGAATGTCACTTCTTTCATTTCCTGGGTTGGCTTTTTGCTGCACTGCTACTACACGCGTGCAGAGGCAAAGAACACGCATGTGAAACAAAAGTGGGGCATGGGGAGGCAGAGCCCAGCCTCATCCCACGGCTTCAGCCCAAATTCAGTGTGAGATACCCACAGAGAAGTCAACATTGGACATGACCACTGGGGAAATTCAATGACAGCACCCAAGGCCAACATTCTTGGGTTGACGTCTCATTAACAGACAGCATGTTTGTTGTGGCTCACATTTGTCTCCTCACTCAGAATATCACTTGAGTTCAATTGAAATCCTATTTACTTTGCTAAGGTTAATCACGTTAAATTAGACATTTAAAGATCAATTTTCAACCCCTAGCCCTTTACTAAGCCCACGCCTACTCATATCTGGGGTTTCAGAAGACAAACAGAATGGGAAGCTGAGCTATTTGGGCACAAGAGGTGCATCCGATTTCTGGGAATCTGCCCATGGGGAAGAGATGGGAGAGCTCTCGCAATTCACTAACCCCAGAAATAAGTGGTCAGTACCTGCCCTGGGCACAGCATCAGCTCAAGGCCACATCCTTTAGGACTCATTAAACGTGTTAACATTTTGGTGATGGATTAGCGTGGGTAGAGATGAGAACCAGAAAGTTTCCCTGGGAGTTTTCTGATTGTGAGAAAATGTCTTAGAAACATCAGAGATTCCCCAGCACTGCATTGCAGAGACCGTGGGTTAAAACCCATTGGTGGTGTGTTTGGTTCTTGGCAAGGAGCATCCTCGGGAGAGGAGAGCACTGCAAGTCTTCCAGATGGAGAAAGGAAGTGGGAAGCCTGACTGTCTTATTTTGGCCCTGGGACAAATGAGGGCTGTAGGACTGCAGTAAGTCTCAGGTGCTGGAAACAGGGTGTCTCATCCTGAGACCTGCACCACGGATACCATAAGGGACTGATGTGCCTTCTTTGGCCAAGTAAGGCTTAAGGGGGTTTTGGTGAGAAGGCAGTGGGATGGGTGGGGTGGCTCAGACTCTGGGATGCTGGGTGCAGGTCCTGGGAGTGCTGACCCTGTGTCATGGTAGTTGGCTGTGGAGCAGATCTTGTGCTGGGGTGGGATGATTTTACAGAGCTCGGGTGTTTGGTATTCATCTGCATAACTTTCTGTGCTCGTCTGTGCACCGGCTGAAAAATATAATGAATGCCTTACATGTTAATCATGAGAGAGACAGAGCGGTTGGAGTGTGCTAGGCGATGAATTATGCATTTGCCCCCACCTGGGAGTTAATATTTACCATATCTTGCTGAAATCCATTACGAAGAACAAACATTGTATTTATAGGACATGCTGCAATACTGTTCGCTGTGCGAGGCAGCAGGATGGGCGCTGCGGGGCTGCGCTGGGCTCTGGAGCAATGCAGTGAGATTCTCCTGGAGTGGGGCTGAGCTGCTCAGCCTCCAGGACAACAGTCCCTGCACACACCTGGGGAGAACCAGGGGAACACACTGTGCTTGTGGGCTGCTTGTCCCTGCCCAGGGCATGGCATCCTGCACCGGGATGTGCTCCCACTGCTCCCAGTGCTCCCAGTGCCCCAGCACACCTCTACTGGGCCATTGCTGAGTCTCATTCCTTTCCACCTGTATTCTTGTATAAAATGGGAAAGTGGATGCAGATTTGCTGGAAGTCTGTCCAGGAAATCCTTCAGGACTCCCAGTATTGGGGGTCATCTTCTCCCAGGTAACAGCAGTAGGGCAAGAGGTGATGGCCTCACGTAGCACAAGGGAAGATTCAGGTTGGATATTAGGAAAGATTTTTTTCTCCAACAGTGCAGTGATGCAGTGGCACAGCTGCCCAGGGAGTGCTGGGGTTGCCATCCAGAACAATGGAGATGTGTCACTGAGGAACATGGGCAGTAGGCATGGTGAGGTGAGCTGGGGATCTCAGAGGTCTTTTCCAACCACAACGATCCTGTGATTCTATGTGCAAAAGCACCACCCCCTTTAGTGCACACCTCCATTGATCTGCAGGGCCACAGAACTTGACTGAACCCTGAAAACATTTACACAAGAAGTGGGGGGAAAAAAAAGGGCAACAAATAGCTCCAAAGTAGCCAGCAGTGCCTCGGACCATTGGAAGTCAGCAATGGGAGCTGAAATCTCATGGCACCTCCATGGGATGCGATAAGTTGCATTGCTGGGTGGCATTCGGTGACACGGCATGGCCGGTGCACGTGGGTTTAATTCGCTCCCGATTGATCCCATAATTACAAAATTTGTTTAAAGCTGTTATATTATCTCCTTATTTGACACAATATGGCACAATTTTGTTATAGTATTGAAAACCAAATAAGACAACCGCAGTTGGTAGCATTTCAAAGGAAGATTCCCTTTAAGATGAAATCAATCCCGTTTCAAGTTTATTCCCTTGCTTTACGACTGGGGCTCTAGGGGTGCATTTTGCTGAAATATGTCTTTTTGATTTTGCAGAAGTTCTTTAGATTAATATGCAGCTGTCATTGCAAGGCAAATCCAGGACCGCTTTCATGTGCCTCCCCTCTCCCCAGGCTGCGGGGGACGTCTCTGCCAGGTCCCAGCACAGCCTCCCCTCCCTCCCCCCATTCCCTCACCCCTTTCCGGACCCTCTCCACCCACTGTTACAGCAGCACAAAGCAGGGCTCCAGGTACGCCCAGCAGCACAAGGGGAGATTTGCTCTTTTCTACCTTCCTCGCAGCGCCCTTTGAAAAGTTGTTTGGCTTGCAGATCATGTCGGATAAACTTTCCAAGGGGATATTTTCCAGTAAATAGGCACTGAGGGCTGTAAGCAAAGTTTCCATCTCGGTATAAATCTTTGAGCACCGATTCCTGCCGTGGTGTCCCTCAGGTGGGGTTACCTGCACATGGCTGGAGACAGCGGCTGCTCCCATGCAATGCATTCCCATCTGCACGCTGGTGGGAAGTCAGCTCCTGCTCAGCTCTGTTCTGGTGAATTAATGGGGGCACGGCTTGTGGCACCCAGGTACCCTGAGATACGCTCTGAGTGGTCACCCCAGGGACTGCTGTCTGCACCAAAACAGCACTTTTGTGGCTGGGGCTGTGGGGGCTGTGCAGCCTGGAGCAGAGGAGGTACCAAGAGAGCTGAGCACGGCCTTCCAGTGCCTGAAGGGGGCTGTTAGAAGGAAGGGGACAAGCTCTGAAGCAGGGTCTGTTGGCACAGCTTGCCCAGAGAGGTGGTGCTGCCCCATCCCGGCAGACAGCTATAGACAGGGGATGGGCTCTGAGCATCCAATGGAGCTGTGAGTGTGCGTGGCAGCAAATGAGACCAGATGGCCCTTTGGAGTCCCTTCCAACTCAAACCACTCTGTGTTTCTATGGTTCAAATTATTTATTACAACCCTGTATATGATTTCAAGGCCAGATCCCATCTCCCACCCCAATGAGCTCTGCGCCATTGCTTCCACCACAGCGGCAAGGCCATAAAACCACATTAGTAAAGTAAAAATACCACCAAGAATCCCTTTCTAGTGCTTCATGGAGATGACTTTTTAAATATATATGTAAACATATGATGTGGAAGCATGCACCTACAGGCAGGGACTGCACAGGGCAGAGGGATAGGTGTAGGGCAGCGACCTCAGGAAGAGGAGGAATGTAAAGGGGATGGGGCCAAGCATCCCCGCATGGGTTTCCATGCGCATGGGTTTCCATGCAATTTCACCAAGATGAATAAAAATGACTATTTTGAAGATCTCTGCATATGTTATTTTCTTTCCTGAACTGGAAATCCTGGGCTGCAAATCTGGCATTTCTATTGTTCCAAAGAATGACAAGTGCTGTTGGGGAATGCTGCATTAACAGCAGAAGTGCTGCATGCAGTTGTTTTATGAAGGCTGCTTTGTGCCTGCTGAATATCTCCGTTGATCCCTCCACTTTACCACACAATTTGTGTTAGAGCTGTTTCTCAGAAGCATTCTCCACAGCTGGAGACATACAACGCATCGGAATATTTGAATACGGAGAACACAGGAGCTGGAGTTCTGTGTGCTGAAGTGTTCATCTCTCCCAAAATTTGGCTCTTTTTTTCTTTCTCTGTACTCTGCCTGAATTCCCCTCTTCCATATTTCTTTCAAATTTCCATTTTCCTTCAGGGCAACCGCAAAGAGTTGAGCTGGGATGGGCTTCTATCATGTGTCGGGAGCCCAAGCTTGGCAGAGTTGGGATTTGCTATTTCTGCAAACAAGCAGCTATAGCATACAAGACAAATGGGATGAGATTTTTGGCACAGAATGCTGTCAACAAAATATCTTGGTTCATGGCCCCAGAGCAGCCATGCCCCTACTGTGACACCGCACAGAGCAGGGCAAGTGCCACCTACCTCTATCCTCCACCTCCATGGTGCTGGTGACAGCTTGGGCACACGGTTGATGTACGTGTCTGGGATTGGGTGACCTACAGGTGTATGGGACTGCAGGTACATACACGTGTCTGGGAGGAGGACAGCCATGTGCCCACCGCCTTCCACATTGCTCTGGTTGTACTCCGGCCATGTTGGCATTACTGCCTATCAGGGAGGTGTATTACAGAGCAATGGGAACATCTTGGTGTTCCAGCAAAGGACATTGTTTGCCCATATTTCCTTAGAAAGTCCGTGCATTATAATCACCGTATGCAATACACCACGTAACACGATCCCCATTCATTTTGTACAATAGATACTGTGTCATTTAATTAATTTAGGCTAAAGAGGAACCATCGGTGTTCACTAACAACATTTCCTTCGGGACTGTAAAAGTAAAATCCTTTTTCTGTGCAGCCCGCAGAGCGGGAAGCGCTGCTGTAGATAAAGTTTAGGTCGGAGGGAAATGTGCTTCCTCTCCCTGTATATCCCCCAGCTCTGTAATGAACTTATAAAATGGACCTAAAGCAATGGTGGCAATGACACCCACAGCACAGTGCGCACCTGGAACTGGCAGGAGGGCTCCCATGGCTCATGCTCAGCTGCCAGCCCTCAGCCTACCCAGTACCACTGCCTTCCTCCCCCCAGGACTGCTTTGGTGGTGTAAAGCAAAATATTACAGGAAAGTCATGTGGTTGGAGATGTTTATGGTGCATGGAGCAACAGCGCAGCGACTGCCCGGAGCAATAATGCCACGTTTTAGCATTCCCGTCCCTGCAGAATCCATTTTTATATTATGGAAATTTCTGCAGACCTTAGGCCATGAGTATTGAACGGCCCTCACCTCTCGCAGCTTCTCATTGACCTACAGTACAATACAGGCTTTTTTTGAACATAAAAGCAGCATTGACAACCCCTCTATTACTCCGAGAGCTTGTTTACCCATGCGACGGAGCGGACTTTCAAACTTGCCGCTAATTAGAAGCATGCTGCTGAGGACATGCCCTTGGCTCCTAATGCCCAACACAGGAGTTATCCCACCCCACCACCATCTCAGCCCCAGGGCTGCCCCCACCCCCTGCCCCACGTCCCCCATCCCTTCCCAGCCATACGCCCAGCAGCCAGAAATCCCACAGTCACCGTGCCTCGAACCTCACCCTTGTTTTATCCCCGCCAATTTATAGCCCTGCACACTTACTGTAAGCACTATTTTCAGCATGCATTAGGAGGACTATTTTAATCATGGCTAGCAGAGCTTCTCCCCCCAAACAATTTCTCTTCTTGGGAGAGCTAATGCGCGCTGGGGACACGGGTTAGCCTCCAGCTGTTCCTTGGTGAATTAGCTGCGGAAAAGTCTCTCCCTGCAGCCTTCAGCAGTCGGAGTATTTAAATATAACCACACGGCTTTCATTTGATATAATAAAAGATTCTCATCTGTATTACCAGGTTCGATATAAGCGGTTTGCCTCTCAGATGTATTATAGTTCATTTCATATCTAGTGATACAGTAATAGCTCAAATTGCGCATTGAGGTCAAGGACAGGCATTGATCTCTTTAAGCAAACGCTGCAATTAATTAGAGGTGGGCTTGCAGTGCAGAACCCAGCCTGTGTGGGTCCCTGCAAACCCCAGAGGTCTGTGCCTGGGTCTCGCTATGGGGTTTGGCTCAGATTTGGCTTTGGTAACCCCAAGGACAACCCCAAGGACAACGTTTCTGCCCCAGCACCTTCACTGCGTACCCGTCACTCCTCTTCCCACATCCTTTTCTCCTTGCCTTTTTAAAGCCATCCCCTAGCCAATTCTTTCCAAGCAAGGAAGGTTTTGCAGTTTCATGAGCCACATCCCATACCTATAAATGTTTTATTGCCAGGCAATGCAGCCAAAGCACCCGCTTGTCTCCTGCCCAAGATTTTCAGTGCAACACAACTCCCTTCCATCCTCACACTGAGCTCACATAGACACATTTACTTCCCAGCTTTCACCAGATCATCTTAATGAAAACTACTGAACCAGAAATCAGGGAGTTTATACGAGTACTGCTAAGTTGTCAGGAAAACTCTTCCCGTATTAGAGCAGTGATTTTATTAAAACCTTTCAACCAAAACCAAAGAACTCCAAGAGAAGGAGGGGAAAAAATCACCGAGATGGTGGGAAGCCCTGAGGCATCCTGGGCTCTGCTCCTGATCTGCGCATGGCCAAGAGCAAAGGCTCTGAAGGTCTGGCTGTTCGCAGCATCCCTTGCTCTGTGACACACACACAAAATCACTCAGGAATCACAACTTTCACCCAAACCCACTGCTGTCAGTGTGGGGACAGGAGCTTCCTGTGGGTTGTGCACCTGTGCCCACTGTCTGTTTACAGCAGTGGGAGGAGGGAATCACAGAACGGCCTGGGTTGCAAAGGCCCACAGTGCTCACCCAGTCCCAACCCCCTGCTGTGTGCAGGTCACCAACCAGCAGCCCAGGCTGCCCAGAGCCACATCCAGCCTGGCCTTGAGTGCCTGCAGGGATGGGGCACCCACAGCCTCCTTGGGCAACCTGTGAACAGTGCCTCACCACCCTCTGGCTGAAAAACTTCCTCCTAATATCCAACCTAAACCTTCCCTGTTTTAGGGAGGGAGGCGAAGCGAGAGCTGCAGAGCTGGTGTTTAAAGGCTGAGAGCAGCCCCAAGTGAAAAACCAGCCACAAACACAAAGAAGAGGCAGGATAAACAAAATCCGCTATTGAGAAGTTGTGGAGGTTATCCATCATTGTCAAGGCTCTCTTTGCAGTGTGAGCCTTCATAGCAATTCAGAGTACCAGCAGCTATAGCTGTCCCTATATCTTAAGGATATCCTTTTCAGGAGACATCAATAACAACAGCAACAAAAAGAAAAACTCTTCTTTAAGTGCCTCATCACACTGAAAACTTGCTTGGATTTGTGACAGCACTTTTACATGAAAATAAAAGAATTCAGATCTTCCTCATGATGCGGTACCAAAAAATTACATTAGCAAATAGTTGAGCAAGAAGATCAGCATTTAATATGCCCTCCTCATATACTGATTTTTAACTAAAAGATTGAAATACAGGATAAAAAGTGTTTTAAATAAAACCCATCCTCTGAGCTGTGCTGGGGGCATCTCCACGCTGTGGCGGTGGCTGCAAGGATTGCATTGCATCTGTTGGCTGCACTGGGCTTCGAAGCAACAACTAAAGTAATTTGTCTGATGTAGGTAGGAAGATTGCAATGATACACATTGGCATGGGGAAGATTAGGAGCTAAGATATGCTGTAAAGCTTCACATCGTACATCTGGAATGCATATTATAATCTCTTGTAAGCTAAATGCTGTGGGTGTGCAGCAATTGGAGCTGGCACCAGTGGCCCTGGTGCAGTGCAGACCCCCTCCCAAGCCCCTCTAACTCATCCCAGCTCTCAGCTGACCCCAACACGGTGTGCAATATGTAGCAGATGTACACCAGTGATAAGGGCCGAATGCAGCACGATTAGCAGTACAAACCCTTTTGCAAGGGTTTTAAGCCGCACTTTGGGCAGTGGGCACCACCAGAACACAACGTCGGCTCACTGCATGCTGCCCTGCTGCATGGAAACAGCTTTGGAGCTTCTGGGAAGGGATGCAGACAGATGAAAATGGTCCCATTGGAGGTTGGTGCTGCGCTGAACCTGTGCAGGACAGCAGCAACTGGAGCAGCCAACACTCCATGCTCTGCCTGCTGTGATGCTCCCACAGCAGCACTAGGAAACCATCTTGGGAGTGTCATACACACAAAAACAGGCAGGGTTAAGGCCACCAGCAGCCCTTTCCAGGGTGTTTTGTAGCCCAGCATCCAAGCACCTTACATCTTGCAGACACAGCGCTACCAGGACACATCATGGCTCCTGTCCTGTGCCAGCCAACAGTGCTGCTTCCAGGCTGTGCTTTGCACAAGCTCCTGCAATAAAAGAGGCACAAATGGGCAGAAGAAGGTGCCTTGCACACTGCCATCCCCTTGCACACTGCCTTGCCCTGCATATAAACATCCTGCCCCGCCAGGAGAAACACGAGGGGAATGATCCACCAGGAGAGCACACGAAGCACCTGCACCTGCGTGGGGTGAGAACATAATAAATAACAAATGCGATCTGATTGGAGAACATAATATTACTTTCAGTGCAAAAATGGATTATGTTGCATGTAGTAATTGATCACAACGTTACCATTCTCCGGCACAGAGGCGGTCCTGAAGCCCCGAGCTCCGCCATCCGGAGCACAGCTACCAAAGGACCTTCGTGGGGAAGAGGGCATCCGGCCGCGGCACACCGAGGGCCAAGCAGGGAAGCGGGGTGGATGAGGAACTGCTGTTCGTTTCGGCTGCAGCACGGACAGAAGGAGCCCCGAGCTCGGCGATCGAACAGCTTCCCGCTCAGCGCATCGCAGCACCCTGTGCTGCACCCGGCCCGGTTCCAACCCGACATCCTCTCGTGTCCGACCCGCACCTCCGGGCCACGCACACCGCATCCATCCCCGAGCATCGCCGGAACGGCAACGGCCCCACCTGGCGGGCGGGTCCGAGGGCTGGGAGCGGGGCTCGGCGGCATCCCGAGACAAAGCGCTGCCGGCCGCAGCCCCCCAGGAGCACCGCAGCCCCCTCCTGCCCCGCGATGCTGAGCTGGATGCGGGCACGGCACCTCCCGGCCGCGGGGCTGCAGCACCCCGGAGCCGTCCTGCTGCAAAAAGTGGGCAGGGAACTACAGAAAAAGTTCTGAAATGTTCCTTGCTTGAGCGTTTGCATGCTCACAGCCCGAGGAGTGTGCTGAGGGGGGAAGCTGCACCTCAGCACTCGGCTCGGAATGGATGCTTGTAAATGTGCTCAGGCACCACAGACTCAATAGGTTCGCCTGGGGCCAGCAGAAATGGTAAAAGAAAAAAGAAATTAATTAAATCAATTAGCAACGAGGATCACTGGGTAGTGTTGGGATGCGTTAGGGTGGGATTTGGGGATCTGAGAGGTCTTTACCAGCCTTTGTGACTCCGTATCACCTGCGACAACATCCACGCACAGCCCTGAGGTGTAAAGCACACCCAGCCCCACTGCCCACGGTGGGCAACAAAAGGGTCAGGAGGTGAGAAGCTTTGGGGTTGGTGCTCCAGGAAACCGTGGGAAGAGGCACACAGAGATGCTGGAAAAACAGGAAGAAATACTCGCTTCATTTCTAAGCTTGGCACATTTGTATCTCAGCCAATTGGCTTAACTACAACTTGCAGTCCTCATTTTGAAATATGGGCATTTCTCTGCTGGAAATGCTGTCCTCGAATATTTCCTTCGTCTGAAAGCTGCAAGGGTCAATACATCAGCACTAAAGTCTGCTGAGTGCCTCGAAATAGGGCGATATCATTTCCAAAAGTAAGTGACCACTAGGCTGCCGTTAGCCTGACATTGCAGAGGAGGAGATGGCTTTTTGCAACTTTGATTTACTGACAATTGTTGGAAAAGAAGCAAGCAAGAAATGAAAGCCCAATATTTCCATTACAGCTTACTTAACGAAAAAATATGGTAGGAAAGTCAGACATCATAAAATGCCTATCTTCTCACTATATTTACAGGCCTGTACAACAGCATGAGCCAGGGCAGGAATCAATGTGGAGCAGAGCTCAGAGTGCAGCAGCACTGCAGGGCAGGGCAGCCCGGTCCCAGCAGCAGTGCAGCATGGCCGTGGCCATTTGCCCCAAAGAAACCAATTGGAAAGCTCACAACTTATCCTCAAGCAAGCCTGCATTATCCCTTTTTGTCTGTTTATCTCCCCTGGACACGGGGAATGCTTTGACCTCAGGCTCTGGTGTTATAGCCAATCCACTGGGCGTCCACGGTGGATGCATCCGGGTGCGTTTTGGACCTGGAAGATGTGCTTTGGGCAAAGAACTGCTTGGGCTCCAGGCAGGAGCAGCAGATCCGATGTCCATCGGCAAGCCCAACAAAATTGCATAATGCAGCTGGGATGGGAGGATGCTGCTGTGAAAGCAAAGAGCCCCAGTGCCGGCGCCAGGCAGCGCTTCCTATGGTTCAGTCAATACTTTAATCTATTCTAATGATTATCATTACTGATGTTTAGTATAATCACCTTGTCTGATACAATTGCTAGAATCTGAAAGTCAACTAGATTTTAATGGTTCATCATTAGGAGCATTATTTAGTCGGATTAAACTGGTCTTAATTCCTCTGCAGCTATCGTTTAAAGCCATTCGGAGCACGTTATGGCAGCCCCCCTTTGTCATGATATGAATCAATGCCCTGCCTACACACCGTGTATTTCCAGCTGCATTTAGCAAGCAATGGCACAGATGGACACTGAGGTACTACAGCAATTAATATTCATGAGCTGTCCCTGCCACCAGGAAAGTTTCTTTATAGAAAGCACAACAGCAGAGCATGGATGCACAGTGCTGCTCATGGGCAACCAGAACCAGGAGCCCCAAACTCCTTAACCACAGAACTGGGTTCTTCCATGTGCAAAATGTTAATTTCCCAGCTTCCTGCCATTCGGAAACCAGGGAAAACATTGATGCTGCTGAGGCATTGTACTAGAAACCCCGAGGGACCATTTTTTGTTGCTTCCTCGATGTGCTGCAGAGCTTGAAGGCCAGTTAGGAGGGAAGTAACGTGACCACAGAGCAGCCAACTGCACCTATATGCTTTCCATTAGGTGAACCAAACTCCGAAGGCTAATAACACACTTATCTGTCAGCCAGAACACAAATGTGAATTTAGAAAAAACGCAGACTTACCCCTTCCTTCACAGGATAGAGGGGCAAATTAAGTACATTTCTTTCTACTGAAACAAGTGAAGCCCATCCTGCAATGGCCACGAGTAACTCTGCACTTGAAGAACCTCCTGTGGACTGCAGAACTCCATTAGGTAAGTTATTGGATGGCTCTGTTTAAAAAGGAAACCCTCAAGACACGTTAGATGTTTCCTTTAGTTAATGAGATTTCCGTGATAGCTACAAAAATAAAATTAGGCAACAATGCCATTAATCCTGGATTACATGCAGCGTGGGGGAAAGCCTTAGTAGTATAAAGCAAGAAGATTAAGACACTTTGCTTTTCAACAAATAGCTGTGGTGGAAGTGCAGTGCTTTCCTGCCTAACAGAGGCGGTGAGGAGCTGCCTCCTGGTCTCTGCTTTGCGCTGGCACAGCTCTCACCTCCCCTTCTGACATGGGGAGACCGGATCTGGAACAAAGGGCTGAGCAAGGTGATGACAAAGAAACCTCACATCCTCAGAGGCAACAGGAAGCAGCAGTGCCAGCGGGATGTATCTGCTGGGCGATGACACGAGCCGTTATTACATGTCCAACTTACTGCTGCACAGAACTTAGTTCACATCCCCACATCCAGCAGAAGGGATGGCACTACCCCCCCCCCCCCCCCCCCCCATCTCCCAAAAACACCCAACAGCAAGTTTGTTGGTGGGAAATCATTTTTGCCCCCCCAAATACTCACTTAACCTATATACGAAATATTATACATACAAACTATCGTAAATCAACAACTACTGCTGTGCATTTAGAAAGTTAAATTGTTTTCCATCGGAATTCTTAAATCTTATTAACTTCATATATCCCGTATTTGGCTGTTTCAATAAACAGCAGGATGAAATAGGGATAAAAAGGCAACCCAAAATAGGATTACATGGAGCAACAGAAGGGGAAATAATCTTTGAAGAAATAATCTAAGACCAAATTCTAACTGCATTAGAAAGTAACAAGTCATGGTTTCAATCAGCAGCCAGGCAGGAGTTTGATAATCTCATGCGCACAGCATATAAATCTGCAAGTGAGACAAATTGCATTTTAATTTATGTACTGAAAAGGTTAACTTCTAATACCCTCTGCTTGCTTAAGAAAGCAGCAAAAACACGTTCCCTCACAGCACACACAGCAATAAAGTAAGCAGTGTCACGGGGCTGGATCTCACACAGCCTCAGTGAGGCCACGCTGTGCAGAGCAGCAAAGCATTGCAGCAGTACATGGCACTCACAAGGCTGCTTCTGAAGTCCCAGAGTGCAGCCACTCACATGCATCATGGACACTGATAGGACAAGGGGGAATGGCTTTAAACTGAGATGGGGAGGTTTAGGTTGGATATTAGGGGAAAGTTTTTCACCCAGAGGGCGGTGAGGCACTGGCACAGGTTGACCAAGGAGGCTGTGGGTGCCCCATCCCTGCAGGCATCCAAGGCCAGGCTGGATGTGGCTCTGGGCAGCCTGGGCTGCTGGTTGGTGACCTGCACACAGCAGGGGGTTGGGGCTGGGTGAGCACTGTGGGCCTTTGCAACCCAGGCCGTTCTGTGATTCTATGATCACTCCTGGAACAGAAGTTACAAATCAGTTTGCATTTCCATACCCAACAGCAGAGCTGATGTTACCCCCACCCCTGCAAGCACAGCCAGGCCCCATCTCGTTCCTCAAAGCGAATGAGTTTCACGATGAGCCTAACAGTGTGCCAACTCATAGTGACTTTGAGAAAACAGCCTTTCTGGTCATAAACCTATTTTCTGAAGCATGAATCATTACATATGCATTCAGTGAAATATTATCTTGAATTCACTCTCTTGGATTTTATTAAAGATGTCACTAAACACAACACAGCACTGACAAAAGCCCTCGTGCTCAACAAGCAATGAGAAGGTACAGTCTCCTTCAGTTGTGGTGTTGTTTTTCCCCTCTGTGGTACTTACCCGAACCAGCAGCTTATAATGAAATGCAAATCCTAGAAAACCATCATCTGTAGTGTATGACAACACGCAGTAATTAAATTCCACAGAAGGCAAAGGCATTGGTATATAAAGTTTTAATTAAAGCAACAAAATGCTCCGCAGGGTACGTGGGGATCCAACTATCAGTTGGGCAGTGATAGGACAAGGGGGAATGGTTTCAAACTGAGACGGGGAGGTTTAGGTTGGATATTAGGGGGAAGTTTTTCACACAGAGGGCGGTGAGGCACTGGCACAGGCTGCCCAAGGAGGCTGTGGGTGCCCCATCCCTGCAGGCATCCAAGGCCAGGCTGGATGTGGCTCTGGGCAGCCTGGGCTGCTGGTTGGTGACCTGCACACAGCAGGGGGTTGGGGCTGGATGAGCATTGTGCTCCTTTGCAACCCAGGCCATTCTATGATCTCAAGAACTCACACCATAATTCTGCTTTTACATCAGCAATGCATCCTGTGCACTGATGGTTCTTAATTAAAGGCCAATTTTCTTCCATAAAATGTGACCAGATTGAGCAGTACAGACCTCCACGCTGAGTTCAAGGCACAGGGCTGGTTTTAAAACAGCCTCGTTACTGCTATCAAGATGTAGATTTTCATCTAAAAATAGTCACCTTCTGATATGCATGGCATCATCGTGGCAAATAAATACTCCCACAGCACCCACTGCTGTGATTCCCAGCACAGGGAGAAACAGTGAGAAAGGCAAACATTCAGGAAAACAAAGACTTCATACAGTCCTGAAGCAACAGAATATATATTTGCAAATGACGTGAAAATGAAAACATGAAACAGGCAGTGACAAATTAATGACAAACAAATACCAAAAAATAAGCGTGGTTGCAAAGCTCCTGCAGTCTGACCCATCGAAGTCCCCAGGTGTGAGCAGGGCTGAGCACAGCACTATGCATCCTCCTCACCCACAAGCAGTGGCTCCACTTCCAGTGCCACCAAGGCATGTGAGCTCTCCTTGTGCTGACCATACAGAAGGAACTGCACAGTCACCTGTTATTTTGGGATAAGGAAGTAATTAACTGGGATACAGAGGCAGCACTTGCTTCCAATCAAAGATGAAACAAGCTGTGCAGAAGAGCAGCCCCTCGTTTAGCACTGGCACACACTCAGCATACCACAGTTCAAAGAGGAAAGCTTAGAACTTATTCACATATTGTGGAGTTCGACTCATTTATCCAATCCTAACTGTGGAAGGTTCTATATTAGCAGATGAGCTTCCCCATGTTTTTCTTAATACTCACTTTCAATGCTCTGTGAAAAAAAGTTAAGCCATTTTAACAATACTAAAAACAGGAAGATACAGAAAAAAGAAAAAAAATAAATAAAGAAATCACAATTCCAGATCCCCTTGGTTCTGTGGCTCAAATACAAGTGAAGACATCATTTAGTGTCTCTTGCTTGCATGAGTCCTAAGCATGAGACTAATTAGAAGTGAAAGAGGAGCAATGTCCAACAATGCCCTGTGCTCCTACAGCAAGGTGGGCAGGGGACCCCACTTCTGGATGCTGGGAAGGAGGGGAAGCCCTTCTTAGCAGCTCAGCAGGGTCTGATCAGAAAACAAGATGCTCATCGAGCCCAAGGAGGCTGTGGATGCCCCATCCCTGCAGGCATTCAAGGCCAGGCTGGATGTGGCTCTGGGCAGCCTGGGCTGCTGGTTGGTGACCTGCACACAGCAGGGGTTGGAATGGATGAGCACTGTGGGCCTTTGCAACCCAGGCCATTCTGATTCTATGATGATTCTATGAGTCTCATTTTCCACAAAATTCCACCTCATTTGGGATTTACAGGCACTGACAGCCTGACAACGCTGGGACTCAATATTTAATGCTGTTTTCAACACAGAATTGTGCAATTAGATGTGTTTATTTCTATTGTAAAACAGACCACTGGAAACACTAATCTACAAAGAATTAACAAGCATCTACTTGGTCTTCTTCTTGATAGCTCCAGCTCTGAAACAACACTCCTGGCTTTCAGCAACCCAAGCTTTAGAGAAATGGGAATGGGCACCTGGAAAGGATGAGAGGTCTCACTCCTTTTGCCAGATAGTTAAGCACCAACATTGACACACAACCCTTTGTTTTCTACTAGAGATACCATTTGTGAGATAAAGATAGAACACAAACCTACCCAGCTATGTCTTTCCATAAGTGATGATGTTTTTTATTTTATTTTTTAAGGGAAATTGTTCTTCAGAGAGGCCTGGAAAGAGGGGAGGTTGCCTACATCGCAGGCAAAGCCCTAGTACTTGTCCTACTTTTCCCAAAGCTTTCCTACATCCCACCTCTCTGGCCCCCCAGCTAAAGATTAGACAGGATTTCCTTCATAGACAGCAGATCAGCACTCTTTTTAAGTCTTTCTGTAATATTATTTGGGGAATCATCTTCTTAAGCTTAGCAAATTAGCTTTATAACATATATAGCTGCTGTTTAAACTTCCTGCTTCTTTCTTTTTTCAAGTAGGCCTTATTGTACCCACAGCACAGCACCTCCCCAAATCTTAATAGCTGCACGGGTAAGAAAGGATGCGGTGAACAGGGGATCAAATTGCTGAGAACAGATGGTAGGCTGGGACAAGTCTGGACCGAAACACCATCACTGTTAGCCACCAAGCCGGCAACAGAGGTTTTAGGGAAGATAAGTTACAAACAAACCATGTGGAATTCACAAAAGAGTATTTCCAGGATAAGGCTGTTCTTTTTTAGCATATGCACTCATCTGCTCATATTTTGTATTTAAAGTAAACGCTGGATTTATAAGACAGCTTAATACGGAAAAGCAGTTACTGCTCAAGCCTTTGACTTCCTGGGGGAAACTATATGGGCTAAGCATGCAGACAGCACCAAGTGGAGAAGACAACCAAACGGACTCAGAGCGATGGTGACGATGGCCACTGGGCTACGGTGTCCAGTCTGCTTCACAAAAACCTAAAGACAACTGAATGGCAACTCAGATAACCTAACAGCACTGAGACAAAGCACACGAGTGCAGAGAAGTATGTTTGGCTGGGAAAGTCTTGCTGAGGTCAGACTTACATTCTATGCACCGTGTAATTAAATTGCAAAGCGTGATGTTTTGTAGAAGTATATAATGGATTCCAAGTGGCTGCCCTGCAATTCACAAAAGGTGCAAGATAATGGTCTGTGTACAGCAGCCTGGCTCTGGCTGAATATACTTGGGCTATTTAGTAACAACCTGGCTTCACTTCATGAAAAGAAGTAGGATTTGAACATGGTTCTCTGACAGTGGGATGCTGTCAAACAAACAAACGCAAAAAACGTTTAAACATTTTTTACTCTAACGGTAAAGGGCTTCACCTGAATCTAAATACAAAGCAGAGTTGTTTGGTTCTGTTGGTAAAAGGAAGAAGGACATGGGGTGAAAGAGGATACTGACAGAAAAGGACCGAGCTTTCCAAGAACTTGCACTAAATTCAGTTTGCTGCTTTCAGCAGCAGGCAGCACCGAGCTCCAAAGGGCAGCCTGGTCTGGTGGTTGGTGACCCTGCACATAGCAGGGGGGCTGAAACTCGATGATCGTTGTGGTCCTGTGATTTTAGGACACATTGAACTCAGTCCTTGCATACAAATGCACTCACACACCTGAAGAGCTCTGATAAGGTCCAGCACTGACCCTAAGATAGGCACCTCTGCACCCAGTGTCTCTCACAGACCAGGCACCCATTAATAAACACACATTTACACCCTAGGCTTCGTGGCCTCTTGAGAAACTCCAATCAACTTCCAGTACAAAGCAGCAGTTGGAAGGAGACAATCACTGGAACAGGAAATCACATCCGATCTTTAATCCAAATTCCTCGTGTTATGAAACTCCTTTTAAATTAAAAAAAAAAGAAAAAAGAGGACAATTCATACTTTGCAAACAATTGGACACTTGCATTATTCACTGAAAATAACTGGCTTATTGTGCAACTCAACAAGTATTAAGTTGGGATACCGAGGAAAAAGGATGACCACGTTATCCTGTTAAGCAAGCCGAAACAAGCCCAGAGTAATCCTGTGCTAACACTGCTCCTGCTGCCATCAGGAGTCCATTTGTTCCCAAAAATACTCAACCCCGGCCACGTCAGATGGAAGCAGAAGAAAAAACAGCGCAGCAGACACAGAGTAAGTGAACCCTTAATCCTTCCTTGGACCTTGAGAAATGAGGCCTTGCTCTCCACCTAATGAAACTCTGCACATCGTGAGGAATAAACCCCACTAGAATTGGACAGTGTCAGGAACTACTTCTCAGAACAGAGACTGCTACACAAACGGCCAATTATGAAACACCTCTCTTGTAGAAATTACAGCCTTTTCACTTAATCCCTCTGCTTCCCAAAAGCCAAGCATCTCTGGTCTTTCTTTTCTGGTCTAACACGGCACAGCATTTTGTTGGAATTTTGATTTTCTTGCTTGGCAAGAGACAGTAATGAAGCTCTCTTTTTGAAAAAGCATTTACTTCCATACCTCAGGGGGTTCTCAAAGCTGGAGGTCTGCTCTTGTTTTCTCTTGATTACATGCACTTCATACATTTTGAACTAACACTATATACAGGACCAGATTTCTATAAGCTCCTCAGCCTGATTTGGAAGCATCTGCTTTCAATACAATCTGAACTGGAAGACTATTAGCAAGATTGGATTCAGCCTCCAATCAAGACAGAACTGAGAAATGAATGTCATGTGCACCCTGGCACTGCAGTTCCGGGGCTGGGCTCAGAGATGGGGGAGGTTTGTGGCCCACATAAAAGTTTCTTTTCTGAGTACATCACAGAAAAGCATCTCCAAATATGCACATACTGTACTGTAAGGGTTGTCCGGATCAAATTCCATTTTTCATTTATTTCTTTGTAAATAAACAGGCAGTTTTATGCTTCCGCCTGGGGACAGGGAGGGAGAAAAAGTAACTACTTCATGTATGGAACAAAAGGCCTGAGCACTCAGAGCAGCCACCTGGGCTAACAAGCAGCCCTGAACCCCTACGGTCTGTTTTGTCTCTACAGAGAAGACTACAAAGTTATCTCAAAACAGGCTGCTAACCACCACTCAGTCACACAAGTATTGCGTTCCCACAGTGCAAATGTTTTCCTTAACTGCCCACTTAAACCATCGTGGCTGTAGATGCAAAAAGCACAGATGGCTGTTCAGAATGACAGCATGACTTCAGAGTCCACCCAAAGGGTCAGCTGTCCCATCTTTAGGCTAATTGGAGTGGCTTATGGAATTACTTTAATCAGAAAAGCACCCTCAGTGTCTGGGAATCCTAACTTCTTGAACTGCTCCAAGTAAATCTGGTGAAGAACTTCCTTTGAACATGGAACAGATTAACACAACCTCCTTTAGCATGGCACGGTCTTGAAATTACTCTTCATTCTATCCCATTTCATACCTGGAGTTAATAGAGCTAAGAGCAAATAAATGCTGAGAGGCAGAACTTAGCCTCTGCGATGCAGCTTTCATGTATACATTCCACATGAACTTAATATCATCAGTAAATATGGACAAGTCCAACCTGACAAACTCGAGCTCTAACAGGAAAAGGATACAAAAACATCCAGGAACAAAACTCCAAAGCTTCCAAGGAGCCATGGAAGATGGTGTAAAAAGTAGAGGGCCCGGACAGATTCAGCAGCAGGCATCTTTAGGACAAGGCTGAGGCCATACGTGCAGTTTCCCAGCATGGCCAATGCAAACAGCAGGTAAGAGGTGCCTTCTGTTGACTTTCTCTGAAACTAAAGACAATGAAGTTTATACAGAAAACATGTTTTGAGATGCATCATAGTAAGCATTCCTAGATAACTCTGGCACTTTCTACTCTCACACACCGAAAGATTTTTTCGGTCACTCCTCTGCATCTTCTCCTGAACCCTCACAGCTCAGTATTTTCAGCACACAACCAAAATTGTTACAGCTCCTAGAAGCAGCCCTGCTTAGCGTAGTTTTTACGTAGGTGCAAAGCAGCAAGGATAATCTGCTTCCAAATGATATTTAATTCTTAGGAAATCTGTTGCTCTATCAGTGTGCACAGTTGAGCCCTTTGAAAACATTGTTGTGTTCCAGCTGGAACAGAAAAGGTAAGGAAGGAGAACAGGAATAAGCTTGGAAATGAAGTAAACCTTCTTATAACCAACTAAAAACTCTATATAAATTTGATGACGTAAAGCCTGCAGGATTTTTTCTTATATAGCCTTTTTTGTTTGTTTGTTTGTTTTTATATTGGCATGTTAAAAAAGTCAGTTAAAAAAAAAGGGCTAAAGCTTTAAACTACTTCTCCTATCATTTTAATTTTTGATCCTGCAGTTGGTTACTTAAAGTAGAATCATTTGGGGAAAAAAATAAGGGAGTTATCAGTTGCTCATGAAAACAATCACGCAAAGCACGTTTCTGTTTATGCATCTCATAAATCCAACCAGAAACCTTCCATTTTCCTGCCCCATCAATACCCTTCTACTGATTGAAGACCATCGTTTGCCTAAAATTCTCACCATCTTCCTTTGAAAGGGAAAAGAAAAGCCTTCTTTAATGTTTTAGACTGTCACAAAAGCCAGGGCGGCTTTCACACTCTGAGGCCAAATCTCAAGCAAGGGAGAGCATTTGGGTAAAATATACAAGTATACCCAGCCAGAAACAGACTTACGTTTTTATACAGCTGAGGAAATCGACTTCCCAAGTAAAACACACAAGATATATAGCCACAAACGAAGCCTGACATTTCAATCATATCGAGAGAGTTCTGAAAAATAAAGGGACATGTATTTTGGCAAGAATGTTCTCCAGCATTTCAGAGACTTAAACTGAGAGCCCGCCGGCTGTTTTTTTGGACAGAACTTTCAAAGCAGCTCAGGGCTGCTCTTCAAATGACCAAAAAGGACGAGAAAGTGTTTAATCTTTATCTCACAACAATGCACAGTGCTGCGTCACGGCGGAGGCTGAGATCAAAATCGGCACCAGGCTTCAGGATGGAACACTCATAT
This sequence comes from Perdix hodgsoniae, assembly GCA_035772895.1. Lineage (NCBI taxonomy): Eukaryota > Metazoa > Chordata > Aves > Galliformes > Phasianidae > Perdix > Perdix hodgsoniae. The sequence goes on from JAPSGF010000026.1 coordinate 7,434,849, forward strand.
CAATCCAGTTCTTCTGCTAAAAAAGCCTGGGCACAATAATTCAAGCCAAAACTAAAACCCGTAGCTAGGGCCACTAAATTGTTAGTTTTCTCATTCTAACTGTATTTTGAAAATAAGCTGCTTCCCTGCTGGGCAATGTTGCTGGATTACAATTATTTTACTGGCATTAATACCAAGGCCATCAAATTGCTAGAATAGCCTGTGAACTTTGCTGGTAAAGTGGCAGCAGCAGCAGCAGGCACAATTGTAATTTTCCACTTTTTATTGATTGCACTTTTCACTACACAGCCTCTACGTGGATGTCTGCAGTACCCAACCCGGGCAGGAAGACAACACGTGGACGTGTCATTTCACAAAGCAGCACATCCTAATAACCCAAGGGACAGAATGAGCCCGAAATACGGGCAGCTGCTAAAAGAAGCTATTTTGCAGCTTATTTATTTTGGAATGTAGGGTACGTACTTAGAGATCCACACAGTGCCACATTTATGGCTTCTGAAGCATTGTTATAGACATCACCCAAATTTCTCGAGAGCTCAGCGCACGCAGTGTTTTCAAGACACGTGGATTTGTTAGTTTCATTTCTTGGAATGGAAGCAGGTAAGCACTTACATTATTTCTTTCCATTGCTGAACTCTGGTCTTGCTTTCTGATTAACAGCTGGCAGGGTAAAACAACACACAGGGTTATGCACATCAAGATCCAGGTTATACAGAAATTCTTCAGCCTTTTGCTGCCTAGAATGATAAAAGTGACAAACAAACGGGCTGGAAAATAACGCCTGCTGTTAAGGTTACTTTTCATCCACAATACAAACATGTAAACGTAAAGGTCTCGTTTCAGCCTAATGATTCCACCTCCCTGGGCTCTGTCCCCAGCCCTGCTCACCAAGCACTGTGCCTACAGCACCGCTGAGGGCGCAGTGCAGGAGCACTCCTTGAACAGGCACTGCTCCCGTGGTGGCTGCCAAGTGGCACAAAAGGCTGTATGGCATCAGAAGCCTGTCCTGCAGACCTGCAACCTGTATCACAGGGACGGGAGTTGTTGCAGTGGTTTCACAGCCTGTGCTTGGATTGTGACCAGCTCACAACACTGACCAACTAGTCCATGGTAAGAGCTCTAAAACTGGGTATTGAGAGCTCTCCTGTATTGTTTTATTCACAGATACCATTCTTTCCTCTCCAGCTACGCAGAGCTGAGCTGAAGCAGGCAGGGGCAGTCATAATGCACAAAATCCCATCTTGGTAGGCATTAGGAAGGAGGTATCTTCAGCACTGACCTATGCTCAGGTTTATTATCAATACCACATTAAATGGATTGGACTTATCCTATTTGGTGTGCTGCGCAGGCATCTGCTTTACTTCAGCTTTTTGTTGTCCCACTGCACCACGGGTTTCCTTTGTTTTTTAAGACTGATGAGCTACTGGTTTTGATTGCATGTAACGTGCACAGAGCTTTCTGCCTTCCATTTCAATAGTCTGTTTGGTAGACTGAACATTACAACTACTGCCAGTGGTTACAAAGCAACTCGAGTAATTTCATTCCTCTTGAATGCCTTTAAATTGTACGCATTGAAACAGAACACATGAAGATGTCAAGCTATTTGATGATGAAAGCAAATGAAGTCCTGTTTTAATCAACACGGAAGAAACTCACTGAACCACACAAACAATAACACTTAATTTCAACCTGTATGCATATTTAGATAGCTGTGAGTAGATAGTAGAACCATGGAGCAAATCATAATATGGAACCAGGCTCTGGCTTCATTTCTTCCCTATATAAACTGACTGTACTACGGAGAAAATATTGACAGATATTATGTGGTTAAGAGGAGGGGAGAAAGGCAGAAGAAAAGAATTTTCACAAAAGGCTGAGAAAATTGGAAGAAATAGGCCTAACAACTCCAGTTGGAATCTGTGTACCCCACTTTTATTTAAACTCCATAGAAAACATCAAGCTGAAGAAGATGGAGAACGTTTTAATTGTTAAAAAGCCTCACCTTTCATCATCTTCTGATTCTTGAGCTTGCAATAGGCAAATTGTGAAATCAAAATGATATCCATGTTAACGTAGGAGATGGCAGTGACAGTCTGAATGAGAAGATACATTTGCTTGTTCAGTACACAAGAAGTACACGGTATCTTCAGAACTAAGTTGTGCTTCTTCATAATGACGCTCACAACAGATACAAGGCCACAGCCAAAAGAAGGGGGAAAAAAAGCATTCAGAGGAACAACGAGTTGGACAGCAGCAGATCGGTGTGTAAAGAGTAAGAAAATGGAAGAGCTGAAAATAAGAGCAGCAGATAAGAAAGCTTCAGACACAAATAACCCATCGCTGACAACTACTGCTTCCTCCAGAGAAGCCCTCCCTTCATTGAAGAAACTGTAATTTCGGATTTTTAAGGGATTAACAGCTTCTTTCAACTGGTGTTTCTGTTATTAAACGCTTCTCCTAAACTCAAATATACTTAATATTTATATTTATATATATACACACATACACACACACACAGAAATATACTAAAATAAAATGAAATTTTAAGAGTAGTTGCAGCGCGGTAGCTTAATCTATCAGAAGCTGAACAGCACAACTTCCATCCAGCCCTGTTTGCTCTGCAAACTTACTTTGAAAGCAAAAATTAATTGAGAGTTCCCCACTTCATCCCAGTAAGTCTCTCATAATGCTAACTGCTGAAGTGAAATGGTTCCAGCAACACATAATGGTATCAAAGTTAACATCTGAGAAATTCTGATCTTTTTTATGGATAGTAGATCAGTGAGCAGATATTCTGCCCTGGTGCCTACTGTACTGTGTATTATTGCAGTATCCTAGAGTTTAAAGAGACATTTTGAGAAGGATATATCGAAAAGTAGAAATATTGACAGATTACCTGAATTGGCAGCTGATTTGTTAAATAGCAGCCTATCAGGTTTGTGAGATCGCCAGCCATCCAACACAGCAGAAAGCCCGAAGACAGCGCTTGGTCCACCTTTCCATCCCGACAGGCGACGTGAATTTGACTGGCACAGATTCCAGAGTTGGGACACACTGTTAGCCAAAAGTGTCTGACAAGTTGTGACATACAATTTTCAAAATCTGAGTAAGGCAGGAATAACAACAGAACTACAAGAGACCCGTCAGAGCAACCCCCACTGGCGCTCAGAAGGAGAACTCGGTGTCACCGGTGCTGAGCACGTCGTACTCCAACGCAACGAAAGGCTGAAATCACAGCTTCAGTACTGCTTGCACGAACTTGTGTGCGTGCTGTGTGTGTGTCTTCTGCAGTAAAATATCAGTCTGGACACCGAAACTATGCCTTCATTGCTTCACACTCATCAGCTGTAAATACCAGCCTTTGAAAAACTCTTAGCAGAAGGACTAAGAACCAACAAAGCTTCTGTGAGAGCTGACAACGACACTTAAGCCTCCAAATTGAAGAAACGTTCTTCAAATTCACAATGGGAACTATGAAGCAACCCCAAGTTTCAGTCCATTAGACACGTCTTGATGAATCACATACCGGCTAACGTGACACTCTGAATGTAAAGCCTCCTTTCAACTCGTATTTCAAAAGCTCTACAGCTCACTGAGGGTGTTCTGATTTTGATTTCCATCACCCTTTCATCAGTTCAGTAAATTACTTTCCTGTTATGAGGACAATCCTATTTTGTTTTGGGCACCTTCGCCTCCAAGCAGCATTTCTACTTTCCTTTTGCCATCTCCTACCTTCACATTGGAAATCCGAGCCCAGGGCCAGTTCTCCCAACAGCAATTGACTTTGCACTACCAAAGCAGTAACTCGTGTGCTGTTCCTGACTTTGTCTAAGCCCAAATTTCACTGGCAGGACCCAGCTCAACAGCACTGGTGACATGGCATGTGGTTTACATGCACAGTGAGCCAGTTTTTGCAGCAAGCATGCTATGTGCACACATCTCAGGGTGGGGAAGATAAGGGAGAAGAGGTGATTTATTCTCATTTTCTCCAAGTGGCAGAGATTAGTGTCAAGTCAGTACAACAGAACAGTACATCAAGCTCATTTGTCAACCACCAAATATTGTTCTAAACATGAACAACATGCTTCTCTGGCATAATATATCTGTATTATGCAGATAGAGAAACATATCCAAGATAAACTTAAAAAAAGGCAGCTTGTGAAAAAGGCTTCAGGCAAGATTACTCATGTTTCAATCTGAGGACTGCCAAAGACTTGAAACTTACGGTAGTGCAGCAAACAGAAAGCAGACAATGGAAATCAGCCCTATGACAACGCTGCAGTACTCCCACGCGTTCTCGACACATTCTTCTAGAAGATGCCAAATCCATGGTGTGCCATTTATACACAGACTCCTATTCTCTACTGAGGAGATATTGAAAGCATATGCATACAGCTGGGAAGCCATCACTTCTGGATCGAGGCTCAGTTTCAGAAGTTTATTTCTGCCTCCATTTTTACCCCATGCAAATCCGCAAATCCGTTTACCAAAGCTGAATATCTGCTGTGAAAACCCTCCGCATGCAGACGGATGCTTGAGATCACAGTTATTTCCAATCTCATAAACAAACCTGCCAAATTCAACGAAATAAATACAGCCAGTGTGAATATGATGTTATCCATAAGATGCTTGCTCTTATTTACTGCTTACAGAAAAGACGTTGGACTTCCAAGAAAGAAAAAATGCTTTGTGGTCCATCACGTTCATTAATGCCTGACAACTATTTGCAACGCTCTGGATTTATACCACTGCACCATTTTAATCTGAGCTCACGTTAGGTAGAGAGTACCAGTTACACCCATGGCCCAGAAAACTGCTACAGGGCAAAGTAAACAAACAAACATTTGTATTTAAAACCAAAAGTCTGATTTTCATGTTTAGCATTATTCTAGCGAAGCAAGGATGCTCTCTTTAATGAACACTCCACTCACTCCTTGCCCAAGGAGGCTGTGGGTGCCCCATCCCTGCAGGCACTCAAGGCCAGGCTGGATGTGGCTCTGGGCAGCCTGGGCTGCTGGTTGGTGACCTGCACACAGCAGGGGCTTGGAACTGGATGAGCACTGTGGGCCTTTGCAACCCAGGCCATTCTGTGATTCTATGATTCACACTTACAGAACACAAACGTGGTGTTGAGTTCCAGGTAATTCACTTCCAGCTAATGTTATGAAAAGGAAATCACTTAATGCTGAGATTGCAGACAAGCTCTTATGCCTGCCTGCATCTAAGTAGCCCATCAGACTAGTTAGGGATCCAGTGCACTGACAGACAGCTGATATTATTTAATACTTAGAGGAAATCGGGCAAGCACGTGAATATTCACAAAGTAAACAAAGGGTAATCCCAGCCCAAACCCACCTCCAAAAAAATCCCCAAACATCAAGAAAACAAAAGGACTCACTTGGCTAGACAGTGAGAAATGGGCTTTCTTCCTTCTCTTTTCAGACTTCAGATATCTGCAGCGCTCAGTGCTGGAACGAGTTTTCTGCAGAAGCTGGCTGCCTCTCAAGGGAACTGTCATTATGGGACCTAAACCACACAGACAATAAAAACAAACGTTTTCATACACTGAGGATTCACCTGTTAGAGACATTCAGCTCATGCCAGTGAAGTCACCAGGCTCTGTGGTCATCTTTGCAAATAATTTTTAACTTTAGAAGTTATCTGTGAGCAGCACTGCAGGTAAGTTTCCCATTCTGGCACTCTGCAGCTGAACGGGGTGTCAGCATCCACTAAGAAGGGAGAAGCATCAGAGCACACACAGTGCTGGGCAGGCCTTATGCCATGGGCTGTCAACCATCTGTAAGCACTGAGACACGAACCACACATTTCATTAGATCCCACCCAACTCCATCCCAAGTGTCCATTTCAAGATATGCAAAATATAGGAGACAAAAAATAAAAATAAAAATCCACAAAACCCACGGTTGAACATGGTATTTAAAATTACACCTGAGTATCTTCACTCTGGTTTGATTAGTGCATACAAAACCTCTAAGAATGTGGACTGTGGGGTAAGAAGTGTAACGTGGCAATTTGGGCTCAGTCACCTGAACTCCTGCTGTTCTCTGCTCGAAAACTCTGCAGCTAGGATAGGAAACAGAACAGCTTGAGAGGCAGTGGGAGCTGGGAGCCAGACAGGCCACCACTGCTTCCCAGATGAGCACTCCTTGTATCTCCCTTTTTGGCCTTATTAACACCAACTGCTTTTTTTTCCCCCTTTTTGGTTGTTGTTCTTAAAACTTCAGTGTCCCAATAAGAATCCTATCACCCAAAACAAGAACCCAAGCCCCAGCTAGAACAACTGGATGCTGCAAACCTCCATGTGCCTGCCACAAACCTGAAGTCCTCCTGCCACTGCTGGAAGGGAAAGGCAGTGTGGTCAGTACTGTTGGCAGCTCTAGTTAGCTTACATCTGAGCTGGGTGTGCTGGATCAGGAGATCCCCATCGTTTGGAGCTGACACACTGCATATCTATGCTCATAGTGCAAAAGAAGCACGGTGTCTGAGCAGAACCAATGTGAATGGATTCTCCTTCACTTCAATTTTTCCTCAACATTTAAACAAGACCAACCACGTCTCACTTCACTTCTGTCACATGAAATGCTTTGCCTGCAAGCAGAATGAGGTTGGTACAATGTTTCTCTCCTTGGAGTTGAGGAGAAAGGAAAACAACACAAAAGAGTGAGTTACATTTCTATAATAATTCTAGGCCTTAACAATTCCCTGCCTGCAACTTCACCCTAACAGTAATGGCTGAGAAGTGAAATCCCCCTCATTAAGCCCAGCCCCACAGCACAGAGAGGCCCAGCCATCCCTGGGGCCATGGCACAGCCACCTGCTGCAGGATCACAGAACGGCCTGGGTTGCAAAGGCCCACAGTGCTCACCCAGTCCCAACCCCCTGCTGTGTGCAGGTCCCCAACCAGCAGCCCAGGCTGCCCAGAGCCACATCCAGCCTGGCCTTGGATGCCTGCAGGGATGGGGCACCCACAGCCTCCTTGGGCAACCTGTGAGCAGTGCCTCACCACCCTCAGGACGTCACACTGTGAGCAGTGCTGCAGATCCTGGGACAGCCCAGAACCCGGAGAGATGCTCGTTCAGCTGCGTGCTCCTCACAGAATGGGTTGGAACCTTAAGGATCGTGCAGTTCCAACCCCCTGCCGCAGGCAGGGACGCCTCTCCCTGCCCCAGGTTGCTCACAGCCCCATCCAGCCTGGCCTGGCAGTTTAATTATTCCTAGGGGATAGGAATTAGAGCCAACACGGAGCCCAGGGGTGTTTCCGAGCTCCTGGGAGCGCTCCCAGCACGATCCCTCCCGCTGCTCCCGGCTGCTTTCCCACCGCGACCGCCTCCTCCCGGGGGCTGGGGACGGCCGGACCGCACCCAGCGCGGATCCCGAGAACGGTTCTCACTCATCGAAGAAAAGAAAACGAGAAGCAGGTATCAAAAAGCCCCGTCCCAAAGAAAAGCCCAACAGACGGCCACCGCCCAGCGCATCCAGCGCAGCTCCGCTCAGAGCTGCCCGACCCCGGGGGGAGCGGAGCTGCGCGGAGAGTCTGCCCAGCCACGGCACCGAGGAGGGAAGCGAGCACGCGAGCGCGGCACACACCGACCTACCCTGAGATGCTGCTGCGGAGCCGCTGCTGCTCCGCCGGCCCGAACCCTGCGGGGAAAAAAAGGATGGAAGTCCCCACATCGCGCCCGACCGCCCCACGCCCTTACGGAGCCGCCCGCACGCCCCGCCCTCAGCGCCGCAGCGGTGGGAGAGGAGCGCCCTCTGCAGGCGGCGCGGGGCGGCGCTGCGTGGTGGTTAAAGCCGGGAAGGACCTCCGCCGCCGCCGGGTCCCCGCCAGTCGCCGTGCCCGGTCAGCGCGTCTCCCTTGCAACCGTTGCTCGAGAGCCGGGGGGCTGTTTGGGCTGTGCTCCTGTTTGTGCGGCAGCGGTGCACTGTGCTGACCCCGTGCCAGAGCTCCTGGGTGTCTAAAAAATGGGGGAAACCCACATTGGAGCAACGGAAGTGCCGGCTGCAAGCCTGGCAGCAGCCCCCACTGCATGGCAGTAAGCGTGGATTTGGAGGGGTTGGCATGGACCTCTGGGGGCCACTCGGTCCACCCGCAGTGGCAGCAGAGCACAGCTGGACGGGCTGTATATCCCACTGAATTGCAAAATCCGGGCTGTTGGTGCCCATCCAGTTGGACTTCTGGCATAGACATCCGGCTCTCAGACCGTGCTGTTGAAAGCCCTACATGTCGATGTAAATGTGAGATTAAATACATACCGATGGCACTCATAATCCTAATAGATACGGCACCCAACAAAGGGCTCTGTCAAGGGATGAACAACCTTTTTTTGTCTGATATCCACGTCAGCCCTTCTACTCCAAATAATCCGTACAGCTGTATTTAAACAGGAATATCTTTGCAGTGCCCCCTGGACCTGCGGTGCTGCCAGCACTGCCCATTCACTTCACTGGTAACAGCAATTAAGGATCCAAGAAAGGAAGCAATCTAATGAACAATCCTGGGGTCTTTGTGGGATATGCACTTTCAAGCATGAATATTTTAAAGTATTTTGATAGGAAGGAATGTTGTATAATTCACTGAATTTTTAATACAATTTTACTTTTATTCTCATTGTTTCTGTAGTTATTGCTGTCTAGCTAATTAACACAGGGTTGGGAGGATGATTAAAGCAAAGCTCAGTGTCTGCATTGTGCTGGTTTAATTGCTGCTCAAGCCGTGGCTCTGTGTTGGCCTTGGCAGCTGAGCAGTGCTTGCCTGGCACTGAGGAAGTCCCGTTTGTGTCCACGAGGCTCATCTGCTGCTGAGTGGTGAAGGCGTGCAGCTTTGTGCTCATCTCCAGTAGGACACAGGCTTGGGGAAGGGATGGATCCTGTTGCACACCTCAAAACCGTTTGGCTGAGATGCCCGCATGGCATCGCTTATGACAGGGCAGAACGGCTGGGGTCTGCTCTGCTTCACAGAACCATTAAGGCTGGAAAAGAGCTCTAAGGCCACCAAGTCCAACCCAATCTCACCGTGCCCACTGACCACATCCCTCCTTCGTGCTCCTCAGCCCACAGCTGGCTCTGAGGGGGCACAGGGAGCAGCCAGGCTCAGGCCTGGTGCCGCCTGGGGACAGGCGTTGTCCATGCAAGGAACCCACACAGCCTGTACCCCAAAAGCTGGGGATGAGCCTGGGGCGTGCAAGGGCAGCCAGTGCAGAGATGGCACAGGTGGATGGAGAGGGTCAATAACAACACTGTGAGAGGAGCACACTCCTGGGAATGGTTTGAGCCAGGCCCTGAGGGCACTAGCAGGCCTCGAGGGACCTGAGCAGTGAAAAAGTGAATAAAGAGAGGACAGTGTACTGATAGACAGGCAATTATCCCATAAATGTAAACTACGCTGAAGAGATATGTACAGCATTATATATTTATGGATACAATTTTGTTCTACTGACACATAACAAAATGAATAATACATTAGCCCTAGAACTTGTCATTAAGTGGGTTTCTTTGTTGTCTTGCCATTAAAATAAAGTCCTTGGTCTGTATATGTGTGTGACATGAATCCCTTTCTCAGTGCACAGCCCGGCGTGAGTGAAGGTACTCCAAGACTGTAAATGTGAAGTAGATCTTGTCATTTTTAAGGTGAAATGATTCCAATGAAACTGAAGACATTTGGGGAGGTTTCACAAATCTCTTCTGTCGATGAGATGTGAGAAATGAACTTTCAATGTAAGTGTACAAAGTGAGAGAGAACCCAGAGCTTCAGGAATAGGGGCAGGAAAAGCTGAGGCTGCTGAGCAGCTGCAGGGGGTGTTTGCTCCACCAGAAACATTTGAGAGAGCAAAAAAATCATGAAGCAAACCAGGCTGGGTAACAAAGCAGCAACCTTTTGTCATCTGTAATGGAATTGAAAGGAGTGTTTTGCTACCAGGCAGTTCCTAATTACGAGGTGTTGAAGCATTTCTCCCAGGGAAGCAAGAACAAAACAGAAAACGTTGGGTGTGCCTAGACCTGATGGCTCTTGCTCAACATAATGAGGTGGGTTACCTCACCTCTTGAGGCCTTTCCAGTCCTACATTCATATGGTTTCATGCTCACTCCACGCAGGGACTTTCTTCTGCAAATCTAACTAACAAAATTATGTTTGGGAAAGCAATTCTCATAGGCATCCTAGCGGTGGTATTAATTAATTTAAATAACCTCTCCCATGAGGTTATTGTTGACTGGTTTCCCTAAGTTAAAAAACAACTGCGACTGCTTAGCTCTGATGCCATTACGGCTCCTGATGGAAGCACTGTGCCATGTGTTTCTGTTTCTCAAAGCTCTGTGCTCATCTGTGAGGCACAGAACTAGCAGAGGTAAGCTTTTGAAGTCTAACACCCTGAGCAGCTGTTTCAGTAGGATTTAAATACTGACTCTTACTGTGGCATCTGCCCAGTGCCAAGAGGAGGAGCTGCTCGCAGGAAAGGCAGGAGCTCATTGCACCAAGGTGTGCTGTGTTTCCTGAAGTTTAGCTCAAATGCCTGTATTAACTTTAAATCTATGGTACAGATGAGCCATTGGCCTCAGAGGGCAGCTGTTTGATGATCACTGTTAGCCTGTAAGGTGAACGAGGGCTGTAAGGATGCTGTGCAGGTGCAGCCCCATCCTTGGTTCCAGGCGCTGTGTCTCTGCAGCAGACCTGCCCTGATCATGAGCTCTTAACTCAGGGCAGCTGAGGACAGCACGTCCTCCTGCTTTCTTATCGCTAATACCTTTCCTGCCTGCTTCTAGGGCTCTTTTAAAGGCCTCTGGCTCTCCACCAGAAGCAAAGTGTGAGTGCCTATTGAAACAGTCCCTTGCAGTCAGGCAGAATTTCTTCTCTGTGGGAGCAGCTGCTTTTGCTCACCTTAGGTAAGTTTTCCTGACTTCTGCTCCTAGGGACAGAATACAAGGGTTGCCTGGGCCATCATCAACAGTGTAGTTCATTTGCTTGGCTACCTTTAGGAAGACTTTTGCTGAAGCCAACTGTAGATTTCCATCCTTTCAGGTAGGAAAGTAGGGCAAAGAACGTGGAAGTGAAAAATGCAGCACAGAAACTGTTAAAGGACTCCTCAGCTCGCAGGGCTTGTAGTGCAGTGGCACTGCTCCAGCACTGCGTGTGCTGCCTGGTGCAGTGTATAAAACTCAGCAGTGGAGTTATGGGGCTCAATTAACGCAGTTCATAAACTGCGCAGCTCAATTAGGAGAGCCATGTATGTGGGAAGCAATGTGAGTGTAAATAGATGCCTGAAGTAAAAGATGCAGTTTAAGTGGAAAATGATGCAGGCAGGCAATGGAAGTACACTAATTGACAAGCAGAATGTGAATGTGGGAGGGTGAGTGCATGTATGTGTGCGTGGAATTTGATAGCAGTATTAGGTTGATGCCTACCTTTCTTTATTGAGCAAGAGAGTTTTCAACCCTGAATGTTCCAGTTTGGTGTAGTTGCGTCATTTTGTGCTCTGATTATTGGGCTGAAGCCATTCAATATGGCCCAGAAATACTTCTCCTAAGCCAGTCCAGCTTACACCAAAGATTACCTCATAAATGCCTGCATCATTATTCACTCCTTTATCTGGGATAGCAAACAGGGAGAAGGAAACTTGAGGAAATACCTGCTGGGGAACAAAGGCATAAAATCTTCTAATAAGAGTTGCTTAGTTCAGGTCAGTATGCTTTTTAGAGGCTCTTACTCCTGGGGAGAAATGTTTCTTCCTCAGAGGACGTCTGGGTTTTTTTCTCCATGGGCCTTTTATGTCATTGGTTTGCTGGTATATGTGGATTTTTATGAATGCTCTAAATTAAAGAGACTCCAGCTTGACTGTGAAATTAATAGAGCTATCAAAAAACCCACTGTCATTATACAACAATTGTTAATTATTTACAAGCAAACTTCTGCAAGAACAGTATTGTAGCTGTCAGCATTGTCGTTATTAAAATTAAACTGCTTTGTCTGAGTAGAAGATAGCATGACTCATTTAGGCTAAGTGCAATGAATACAGAATATTCTGTTTCTCTTCACCAATTAGTCAGGGGGAGAACAATAGCATCTTTCTTTCCTAACAAGAAGTTTATTTAAAGAAGTCTAGCAAAGTACATTATTGTCAGGGCTTTGTTCAAGAAGGACATAAATTAATCACAGCTATTATGAAGGTTCAATGCAAGCTTTTTCTAGGATGGGAAGAACTCTTTTCATAAACTCAATTCTCCTTTCCCAGATGGCAAAATGGACACGAAAACTTCTTGCTTTATTGCAGCACATTGTTTAATATGTGTGTTATGTGCTTTGGAGTCGTGGGTTGCTCGGATGCTCTTTGCTGTCTCTAATTTCATTTGTCTTTCCAAACTTATTCCAGTTCAGTGGTAATTTGTGCTCTTTGTGTAGGGGTTTGCATGTGTTTTATAAACAGCAAGAGGGAAGTCAAGGAGCTTCCAAGAGGGCTGCAGCGGGTGGCTGGGGTCGGGGTCCTGGTAGATTCCATTCTGTGCCATCCTGCGTCAGCGAAAGTTTCCTCATCTTGGTGGTATTAATGGTGCATAGCAATGAGCCTACTGGTGGAAAAGCAGAATTAAGGTATGAATACGTCAGGGTTGTAAAGGGTGAGGCTAGCATGGCAAAGCCCTGCAGCAAATAGACGGATTGGAAGGGATTGAAGCCCGTAGCTGGGGAAGTGCCACATCACTCTGTCTTTCCCCACAGTAACGCCATCAGTCTTCTTTTCAAAGCTCATTTGGGTCTCTCACACTCCATCTTTCCTTTGCCTTGTATTCCCCAGCCTGCTGTCTTTGCTGGTTTGTTTCTGCTGCAGATGATTCTGGGAGCAGACAGCACTCGCTGCAGAGGAAGATGTATTCTGTGCAGGACCCCTCACTGCCGTGCACCTCTCAACATTAAGAATGGGTGGTCTGAGAGGATGATCAGTGCTCATCCTTTTTGCATAAGCCTTCTTGGGACCGTGATCAGCTGTGGCTGCAGTCCGAGTAGGCATAAAATCAGCTTGTGCTTCTGCTTTCCTTCTGAATAAAAATTGAAGAGATTGTTCAGTGCGCTGGGGGATGTGTTACTTTTGCTGTTATGAGAATCATAGAATGGCCTGGGTTGCAAAGGAGCACAGTGCTCATCCAGTTCCAAGCCCCTGCTGTGTGCAGGGCTGCCCAGAGCCACATCCAGCCCGGCCTTGGATGCCTGTAGGGATGGGGCATCCACAGCCTCCTTGGGCAACCTGTGCCAGTGCCTCACCGCCCTCTGTGTGAAAAACTTCCCCCTAATATCCAACCTAAACCTCCCCTGTCTCAGTTTGAAACCATTCCCCCTTGTCCTGTCACTATCTACCCTTGTAAACAGAAGTACCTTTCAAATATTGGAAGGCCACAATGAGGTCTCCCCACAGCCTTCTCTTCTCCAAGCTGAACAGTCCCAGTTCCTTCAACCTTTCTTCATAGGAGAGGTGCTCCAGCCCTCTGAAATTGAAAGTGAATTTGCAGTGAGTGAAGGAATCAACCTGTTAGTTCACACTGTACTGAGACTTAAATTGAATTGGATGCAGAAGTAAAATCCAAGGTCCTCTTTTACACTCTTCTAGGCCTAGAGATAGGAGGAAAAAATGTGCTTCATGTGCATGCTGGGTTAGAGGGAAGATGTGGAGAATGTGCAATCACATTCTTATAAATAATCTCAGCATTGTTAATGGCATCTTGTGTTCACCCACCATTAAGTTTTGATTTGGTTGTGGAGATAATGCTGGAATGATCTGGAGGGGGGGAAAAAAAGCTATTCTGAGCACACTTACTGTTAAAATTGAAAACTTGTATGACTGAATGCATCTTCTATGGAAAAGAATTCTTCAGTCTATGATTTCTAAATTCTCACTGTGCTGTAAAGGGACAAAAGCCCTCAGAAGAATGGCACGAGTACCTCCTCCTTCTGTTTGAGCAGGCAGTCTCTTTTCTTCCAGTAGCTGGCTAAGAGTGCCCTTTGCTACACCAGGTTGGCTCATTTCTTATTGCTTTGGCCATTGTTAGAATAATGTCAGGGCTGGGACAACCCACTGTGGGTTTGCTCCTGTGTTCTGCCAGGGGAGGACACCGCCCTGTGCTGGTTCTGCACTACGTGTAGGGTAGGCTTTAGTTACTGCTGATTTGTTAGAAATCTGAAATGTACTTACTGAGAGAAGGTTAAGGGGAAGAGTATATAGAGATGCTTGAAGTGGAGGGAAAGGCCGTTTGCTTGCGTGCAAAATGCTGCTGGAGTGATTTAGGTGTGATTCCTCCAGAGCAGCTGGCAAGCCGTAGAGGTGCTGGGGTAGGTCCTGGGCACTGCTCTCATGTGGGTGGCTTTGTCTGCAGTGTTGTGGGTTGGTGTGATGCACCCAGTGCCACCAGAAGGGATGCATTTCCTAGCAGGTGCCCTGCTTCTTCCCAAATTTTCTTTGGCTGGTGTCCTTCCAAAGATGCCAAACGAGGCCAACCTTCCCGCTGGCTCCTGATGAGGCCCCATAACTTACATTAACTTCTGCAATTTCCTCGTTGCTCTTAAGCAGGTTATTAATTAACTGAATGTAACCACTGGCTGTTGATAAATCCTTCTAACTAATTCAAATTCCACCTCAAAGCTCCGAGCGTTTTCACTCGAGCTGCTGCAGCAGTTAATCTTTGTGAAGAATTTGTTCTGATCTGTTTTTGAGTTCTGGAGTTGGGGAAAACAGAGAGAAGATATTTGTTTGCTTGATTCCACATGACAACTCCAGGGTAACTGAATAGACTGTACGGTTGGTTTGACAAGGCTGCGCCCGCGCCAGCAGCCTCACATACCAGAGACCGGGGGATGGAAGGGGAACTGACAGCCCTAATGGATTTTATCAGAATTTCTCTAAAGACCGACAATTTGCCTTCAATTATTAATGTTTTTCCGAGGTTTCTCTTCTGAGAGGTATGAATAACTAACTTAAATATGCATTCATGAAACGTTTTCAATAATGAATAAATTGCTGCGCGGAAAGAAGTTGAGCAGCACATCCAAATATTAAATAATGGAAGAGATGTCTGAGAGTTTATGAAATGCGGTGTTTAATAGCGTGGCTGTTACTGGGATTTCTGTGAATGCAAAGCTGTGGTTATTGTGTGCGTAACTGTATGGCAGTAATGTTTGTGCAAAACGTGCTGTAAATGAGCTTAGAGTTTCCTTGAGAGAGGAAAAAGCAGTGCCTGTGTATCGGGGTGTACCGTGGTGTGTGCGTTAGTCCTACTGTGATCGTGGTCCATTTTGGGCTGTGAATGTGTTCTGCTTTCCCCCTCGTTCTCAGGAGGCGTTCTGCCTCTGTTATTGCCTCACATTTGGGGAGCCTTGGGAATGCAGGTGGGGAAAGGTGTTGGCCACGTTAATGCATGCGCTGAAGAGAGATCAGAGTGGGTTGCCCTGTACCTGGGGGGAACTTCAGGGCAGGTGGTGGTTGTTCAGTGACTGCCATTGCAGGAGAGCTTAAGGGACGTGGATTGTGAATCCTTCCTCGCTCTGCTCCTGCTTTCACTTCCAGAAGGGAATTCAGAGAGCCTTGAGCTGCTGCCTCCCCCAGATGCAGAAAATTGTCTCCACGGTGCGTAAGTGACCAAGTAGGCATGTTAAAAGAGGTGTAGGTGTTTTTGTCAAGTTAGCAAGTGTTTGCACAAGTGTGAGTTAATGAGCTTACAGGTGCATTCTTTCCACTCCACATCAGTTTTGTTCTGCATGGGTTTTGCGACTGAAGTCTCATCCCAGATCTGTGAGGTCTGGCTTGCTGAAAGCAGCACCTGACCAATAAATGAATCCTCCCTGTTCAGTCTGTTTATCACAGGGGAGAATATTTGCATGCCTAGGAGTGCTGCACGAGGATGGGCTGCTGCCCAACAGTTGCTCTGTTGGAAGAGATGCATCTCAAAGCATGCTGCCTCCCCTTCTTTTACAGTAGCTTCCTTTTTCATTAAAGCTGGATGTCTGGGACAACTCACAGCTCCCCAGCCTGCAGCAAGGCAGGGAAAAGAAATTAAGCAGAGTGTAATTAGTAGACTTTGTGATTCCTTGTTTCATCATCTGGTGCAGCTCAGCCTCCACAGGATTTCCAGGCGACATGAAGTGTGGAAACCTGTCATGGCAGCAAAAAGCAGAGGGGCTTCCAGCAAACAATGGTGGTCTTGTGGAAAGAGTTTAAACGTATGCGGCCGACCCCATGGGAACTGCTGTGCTCTATTCACCCTGTGCGAAAATGGTGCTCTTTCAAAATCATCTTTAATCCTTTTCTTTCACTGACAAATGTGAGAACTTTATTTAAAGTTTAGGGGTGCTCTGGTTTAGGAGGTTCAACGTGTTTCCAACACAAAAATAAACTGAATTATTGGTGTAGCGCACAGGGGAGAGGAGTTGTCCAAAATATCTTGCAATATTCTGTCCCTAAATTTTGTATGTGAATATTCTTGGGAAAGTTTCATGCCAAAAATCAGCAGGAAATGTATCCAGGCCTTATTTTTTTCTTTTTTTTCCTGCATGGATGCATGTGGAGAAGGAAATATCCATCAGCTCTGGAAGTAGTGGTTCTACAACTGAGACATGCAGGAAAAATCTGTTCTGTGGAATTAGGAGTGAGCTGGGGAGAAGAATTTCAAGAGAAGGGAATGCTGTTGTATATACAGAATGGAAGTCTGCTTTGACATGATTGCAGTCCTCCTCCCGTTCACAGAGAAGTGAAATAAAAAGAGATATGCACTTGTTGAAATCATTTGTCCCCACTCCCAGAGAGAAGGGAAATGGAAACCTCTCTTTGTTCCATCCTTGTGTGTGAATAACATCAAACTCCCACAGAGCTCAGTAGAGCTGTGGTCCCATTTGTGTGGACTTGGGGTTTTGCTTCTTATTTATTTCTTAAAATAAGACCACGTCCTAAATACTAAACTCAGTGAGATGTACGGTTTTACTCCTGGTGCTATCATGCAGAAGATGTTTTGTTGTCTGCACACACAGTACTGAGAAGGCACCAAGTTACTGATACTGGTTTGCTTTTGCATCTTCCATCCAAGGCATCCCAAGCACTTCGTACCATCCAATGTGTGGAGCATGGCAGCACATCTGTGAGGTAAGGACATCAATTCTATTGATGTATGTATTTATATTTCATGGATAGAATAGGTGAAGCATTAGGCTGTGATGTGCCTGGGATTGCTATGGGCCAGCAAGGCTGCTGGCCTCCCAGCCCTGTGATGGGTGTCCCTTTCTTCAGGGAGAATCCTGAGAGCACCTTCCTCTCGTGTGTGTTGCTTAGTGTGCAGTGAATCAACGATATCACAGCACAATTCCTGCCCTTCTATTTTTAGTGGGATAGCACCATTTAATTGTATTTTCTCCTTCTGATGTCTTTCTGCAATACCCAAATTTCTGATAAGATTCAAGGCTCGGGTTTTTTTTTTTTGGTTACACTTCAATTGGCTTCAATTGGCTCTCAGATGCCCTTAGGTCCAAGTGCCCTTTCATGTGGAATTTTTATTGTTAATCTTCTATTATTGGGTGAATTATTTTGCAAACAGACCAAATCAATTGCTTTAAGCTCTGAACCTGTCAGGCTAGCTCTTATTCTGATTGCTTCTGATAAGGAACTTTGGTAAGAGTGCTGTGCCTCCAGCGAGTTACCAGGCTCACCTTGGTGGGGAGCAGCTTCAAGGTCCCCAGGAACTCTCAGTTTGTCATGGAAAAGAGAATCTAGGTGCAGAAAAACCTCCTTCAGAGTTTTGCTCTTGATGTGGGAGTGCACCCCAAAGGAGTGGCAGCACTCTGTGGTATGTGCTGAGTCTCACTTTTTGCACCTCGATGACCTGCAGGTTGCAATGAGAGCCAAAGTCGCCGCTTTGTTCCCATGTTCTGTCCACACGAAGGGGCAGATCCCTGCTGCTAACCCTGCAGACTCTGAGCTGATGGGGATCTGTGTGGGAGTCGGGAACTTTGGCAGCGCCTTTGACTTTTTTCCTCTTGATGGAGTGCGTGGTGTCCATCTCAGATGCTGCCCTGACAGGCAGAGATATCTGTCCTGGCTGAACAAGAGGATGCTGATAGGTAATAGGAAGTCAAACTGATGAGGCACCTCACAAACCATGCTCTGAGTTTAATTGGCCAGAAAGCCCCTTTCTTAGAAGCCAAATGAAACAACAAAATGCATTACAAGATGTGTGTATATAACAGCAGCAGCAGGGTAAGGCATCATCTGCAGAAGGCCAAGGAGGGGTGGCCGTGTTTCGGTGCCGCAGCTCGAAGAAAAGATTCAGTGGGTTTCCATTCCTGAACTTTAATAATTCTGTGAGCAGATTTTGTTGTGCTACTTCTGAACGCAACATTAGAAGCCAAAGCAAACTTCAGACCCTCTTTTATATTCATGGGAAGTGTTACAGAATGACAGCATTTTTCCCTTGGAAATACAATCTCCTTTACAGCAAAGGAAGGGAACAACTGAACAAACAGTGTGAGCTCACCGAGGGCTTTTTTACCTTCTTCCCAGGCAAGGATAGCTTTCCACTAACACAGAGAGTTCTGTTTTCTCTATTTAAAAACTGCACTCAAGAGGAATAGGCTTTGTATTTTGTCTCAGAAACAGGGTTTTATTCAAAGATAAGGCCTCTCAGCGTTATGGTGCCTGTAGTCACCTGATGGGGCCGCTGGTAACTTTTAGGCTGCTTTAGTCTGCATTCCTGAGATGCTTTACTCCTGGCACTGCAATTAACAGCTTCGGGTTCACTGCCTGCCACCAGATTCCCTGTTTGCCACCCGTGCCCTTGGATGCTGCCCGCGGTCGCAGGGGAGCAAAGCAAATAGGCTTTGTTTCAAAGAATGCAAACTTTGCACCCATAGACATCACTGAGGATGCCGTTGTGGAGTTGTGAGCAGGTAAAAAAAAAAAATAAATAAATAAAAAAAAAAATTATAGCTTTTTGATGTTTGCTTTTTAAAGTTGAGAATTGCTGAGTGTGAGTACGATGGGCCCGGTCTCCTGGTCTGGAAGCATGCCTGGAGGAGCTCTTGCTATCCTTGAAATCAGGAAATGCTTTTTGTGAGTAAGTGAAGAAAGAGGGAACTGTTGCCTTTTTGGCAAAATGTTTGTGTTCTAGTGCAGGGTCTCAAGTTTGGCGGTGCCCAGCTGATGAATGTGTGTGCCCAGAGCTGCCTGGTTGTTCTTGATGCCTCTAGCAGGTTCATCTGGTGCAAACCTGAGTGGAAAAGGAGTTCATACTGATGGTGCCTTTTCTAAAGCTTAAACACAGAGTGTTTGTTGCACTTGGGAAGAGTGTTGTTGCTTTTGTCTGTAGTGAAAGTTCAGAAATTTGGTGGAAAAAGGTTGGTTTATCTACTCAAAAATGACATGGTGTTGGTGGGAAAGGAGAGGAGAAATGCACTGCAGACTGGAGCTGAGGGACCACCCTTGTCCTGCTCCCACCAGTAGAGCTGTCATGCAGCTTCTTGAAGGCTCAAGGACAGGTATTCTCTGCATGCAGACATTTGCACCTGTCTTTGCAATGTCCAAACAAGGTGTTCTGGCCCCAAGGGACTCTGTCCTTTCCTTGGGACAGGAGTCTGAGGTTGGCCATGAAAACTCTCACTTTGAAGGTGGATGAGCAGAGAGTCCTGTCCATGTGAGGCAAGACCTTGCAGCCCTCAAATAGCACACAGCACTTCTGAAATGGCAGGAAAATCAACAGACCTCTCATGTAATTAAGTCAAATGTCCCCTCTGTGGAAGCTTTAATCACCACAGTTCTGGGACAGGAGTGCAGACTTGTCCTTTGTGAGTGCCTGCTGAGCCTGGCCCTGCTTGGCTTGTCTTCTGTTGCATTCCCCAGCCAAGGAGATGTCTGTAGCTTCAACTCAGCCAAATGTTTGTTTTACATGAGCTGGAAAGTTTGCAGGGATCGTTTTGACATCAACAGTGACTGTTTTGTTTTCTAAACAAAAGTCATTATCTTGATCTCACAAATAGCATATTTCTTGAGTCAGGACACACAAACCCTGAAAACCAAGTAGCCCAGCACACCTGCTCTAGCTCCCCTCTACTGCTGACCATAGGAAGGAGGTTGGCACTATGTTTCGGTTAGCCCAGTCAACCTTTTCTTGTTTGCTGGTGATACGCACTGAAAGGACAAACATTTTTTTATTTAATAAAAGCAGTGTCGTTTAGCTAGTTAGTGTTTGAGTGCAAAAGTCCTTCAGCATGCAGTTCATGGTAGGTGCTTAAGGACATCCCTCGGTCAGGGGGTTCTGCATGCTGGCTATACGTACTATTTAAAAATCTTCACTAAACTGGATGGTAGTGAGTACATCAACTACTGTTTTCTTCTTGTTTTTCTCCCCCTTTTAGATTGAGGAATGAAGTCTTGAAATACGCTGCAGGTTTATTCTTCGTGTTGAATGGATGGCTGATGGACAGGATTGTTTCTGTTCTGCCCTCATCTAACTCCTTTGAGCACATGGTGTGTGCAGAGGCCTGGCTGAGTGGCAGTGAGTGCTGCCATGCACCATTTATTTGGGCTGGTTTTGGCACAAAGGGACCTCTCACGTGCGGGGGATCTTTTCTCCTTGGATGATGCTGAAATTGAAGGAAGCCTCTCTGAAGCTCTTGAACAAATAAGGACAATTAGTTCATCTGCTGTAAGTGAAACGTTGTCCTGTGATTAGTGAGATTAAATGTATTGTATTAACAAAGTGTTAAAGATGGGGACATGCACAATTTAAGATTTTAAACTGAAGAATGTCAAGCAAAATATAAGATAAACATCCTGCTTCCTTTCCTTTGTCTGGGGCTGGCTCCAGGCTCGGAGGCTGCTGCCAGGGCACTGGTTAGAATAGAATAGAATAAAATAGCTCAGGTTGGAAAAGACCTTAAAGATCATCAAGTCCAACCACAACCTAACCATACTACCCTAACTAACAACTGTCTGCTAAGTCATGTCCCTGAGCAACACATCCAAATGGTTTTTAAACACATTCAGGGATGGTGAGTCAACCACCTCCCTGGGCAGCCCATTGCAGTGCTTACACCAGTGCTCCACTGGCTCCATTGTGGAGAAGTGTGTGGTTACACAGTGGTCGGTGAGCTCCTGAAGGACAGCAGTCCGTTGCCAGAGCCCAGCCCCTTGTATCTTGTCCCTGTGCCATCCTCTCATCCTTGTGTTTTGCCTTTAACTCGTGTCTGGTTAGAGAACAAGCTGCATCCAGTTTAATGATCAGCCCATCCGTTCCTTGATTATCTCTTATGGGAGACTTGAGCCAGAGCCTCAAACCCCTTAAATGCACTTCTGGCTAGGGTATGTGCCAGCCTA
This sequence comes from Perdix hodgsoniae, assembly GCA_035772895.1. Lineage (NCBI taxonomy): Eukaryota > Metazoa > Chordata > Aves > Galliformes > Phasianidae > Perdix > Perdix hodgsoniae. Next base: position 7,456,202 of record JAPSGF010000026.1, read on the forward strand.
TGGGAGGAAGGGAAAGTATCTGAGTGCTCAGATACTCCGCAAGCAACATGATCATATTCCAACAACTGCAATTTTCTGGCATGACGTTGGTCCACCTTTCCTCTTCATTAGTTTTCAGGGTGGAACAGCATGGGTCAGACTGAGAGATGGTGACGTGTCTGGGTATCACTCTCCCCAGCAGCCCTTCAAGTTGCCAAGTGCTGCCATTCTCTAGCCATGTGAGATGTGCCCCCAGTAATTATGGGGATCACAGTTTTGTGATAAAGTTTATTTACTTGTTTCTTATTCCTATTATGTTACTAATTGAAACTAACTGTGCTTACACAAGGCACTCAACATGATGGGAAGTATTTATGTGACTGTGTGGATATAACTGTTCTGGTTTGAAATTTTAGGGCGTTTATGGGAGGAAAGTCCCATGCAAGTTGGTGTAAGGCATGTATCTCAATCTCCTGTAGAATCATAGAATAGCTCAGGTTGGAAAAGACCTTGCAGAGCATAAAGACTAACCACAACCTAACCATCCTACCTTAATTCTGATAACCCTCTGCCAAATCGCGTCCCTGAGCACCACATCCAAATGGCTTTTAAACACATCCAGGGATGGTGACTCAACCACCTCCCTGTGCAGCCCATTGCAGTGCTCAACAACTCTTTTTGTAAATAAGTTTTTCCTGATATCCAACCTAAACCTCCTCTGGTGCAACCTGAGGCCATCAAGAAGGGCAGCCTATTAAAAATCATGTGAGAGCATAATCCTTATCTTAGTGGTAATGAGCACTTGGAACAGCATATCATCTATGACATATCTGATCTGTGTTCAGTCAAGATAAGCATCCATTGTAAAGGTGGAAGCGAGCAAACAGCGGGCAGCCCCAAAACCTTTATGCCTTCTGGTTAATGCAGTGGGGTCTGCTCCCAGATGTGCTTGGCACAAGTCTCTTTATTTCAACCAGGACTACCAAACTAATGACAATGACCAGGCCGTTGTGGAAATCTGCATCACTCGCATCACCACTGCCATCAGGGAGACTGAGTCCATAGAGAAGCATGGGAAGGCCCTGGTGGCTCTGTGGGAGTCGTGTCTGGAGCACAACCTGAAGCCTTCTGGCAAAGACGAGGACACGCCGCATGCGAAAATTGCATCCGATATCATGAGCTGCATCTTGCAGGTGAGAGGGAGCTGCAAGCAAGGGAGTGTCACGCATTCTTCAGCTATTCAGCTCTATCTCCTAAAAGGTAGCAGCACTCTGTGTTATCTGTGGGTGTGAGAGTGGCTGCATGTCTTTAAAACCAAGAATTCGACCCCCAGTGCTAATGTATACCACTATGTGATAGCCATTTCCCTACCTAATTTCCCATCTCACTATCTTAATGCTCGTTCAGCTCGTACTATTTGCATTACATGTAAGAGTTGCAGGGGGAGCCACAGGACCATCATTTGGAGAAACAGTTGCTTTGGAGTGCATTGCTGTGGGTTTTAGGAAGAAAACAGCATCAAGTAGCTGGGTTTGAACACCAGCTAGAGCACAGCGTAAACTTTCCAGGCTGGAGACATATCTTGTCTTCACAGCACCTTAAAAACCATGCTGAGGCATGCAATGGCTTGTCCTCACTTTTGGTCTGCGCTGTCGGCAGCTGTGTTCCCTTATCCAAATGTTTTAGATATTGCTCTGTTACAGATTGCTTTGAGAAAGGAGTTCACTCAAATGAGATGAGAAAGTCATAAAAGCATTTACTGCTCTCTGAAACAGAGCTGCTATCAGCAAGTTCCTCTGCATAAAAGAAAACACAAAGGCAGGCATGAACTGAGTTTTTAATGCGGTACGTGAGGGTTAGTTGGAGTTGTAATGAATATCTGACAGCTGGGTTGAATCTCACAGCGTGTTTCTGTTGATATTAGCAGCAGGGAGGTCCCCTAGGTTTGCAAACAGCACTATATCATATTATTAAAATCTGTTTTTCATTGTCACCCTCACAATTTCCTAAGTGTGCTGTCATGCCCTGATACTTACAATGGAACAGATGAAACCTTTCTTCTGTCGGAATTAAAGCCTGTTCTTATCTAGGTGTTTTATCTTTATTGTAGGAAAAAAAACATCCCATTCTTCAGAATTTTTAGATCTGTTTAAGCACTCATCAGAGGGCTGAGCCTTATCTTCTCATTCTTTCTGCTGTCCTAGCGTGTAACTTGGAGGCAGAATTTGGCTTCTACTTGCTATCTCTCATCCAAAGTGTAACACGGCTTTATGTTGGTTTACACATGCTGCTGCCTACAGATCTATTCATTCTGAGGGCTTTTCTCATCAGAACACGGTTTTGGTCACACAGCAGTTCCCACAAGAAGCTGCCTCGATGCCAGGAGTTGCTGCAGCCCAATCTTACCCAGGGGCTGGTGGGAAGGGGCTGTAGCAGTACCTGTAGTCCTTGTAGCCTCTTAAATTGGCTTTTCTGTTCTCCTTGAGCAGCAAGCTGTAGCCTTCATTAGGGTCAGTCCTGCTCTTCTGAGGCTGATGGCCAGGGCAGATCCCTCTCACGGAGGTAGAGTTGGTTATATGTACAACAGAGTTGCTTTTTTCTTGGGTTTAAATGTATCTTTTTTCAGGGCTGCTCCAGAATGAGTTCAGTCTGGACTACCCCTGTTGTTCACTATTTTGTTGCTTTCTGGAACATCTGGGGTCCACTGGTTGCCTGTGATTTGGTTTCAGATTCTAATGAAGTATAATCATATTGTGGGATTCTTTTCAAAATCACTGTCTTCTGGTTTCAAAGAGATGCTCAAAACGGAGGGAAGATGAGAGACAAGCACTGATTAATGAGGTTTCAGAAAGGATGTAGGTCCTCAGCTGCACATAAACAAACGTGTCCTGCTTGCTTCAAGGGCGGTTACTTACAGGAGCTTAATGGGCAATAGACGTGTGCAGTCCGTGCATAATATTTCACATATAGCTGCAGAAAATCCTTCCACACCCTGATCTCATAGCCCAGGTGTGTGTGCAGGTAGCCCTGGGATTGCTGAAGTTTGGTGCTATTCTCATAAAATCATTAAGGTTGGAAAAGACTTCCAAGATCATCCAGTCTAACCATCCACCTGCCACCAGTATTTCCCCACCAAACCACATCCCTGAGTCTAACATCTAAACGTTTCTTGAACACCTCCAGAGGCAGCGACCCCACTGCTCTCTGACCAATCTTTGGGAGAAGAAATGTTTCCTATATCCAACCTCACCCTCCCCTAGCATAGCTTGCTGCCATTCCCTTTTGTTCTATGGCCTATTACATGGGAGAAGAGGCTGATCTCCACCTCGCCAGTGTGAGGCCAGAAGACAGCTTTCTTCAGTGCCACACACAAGAACAATTGTCACTGACCCTGGTGTTCAGAGAAATTGTCTGGAATTTAAGAAAGGAAGTCTTAGTTATCAGAGGAAAGGTGATGGAGCCTGGGAGCAAGCCTACCAGCACACCTCCTCATGTGTGCTCGTCCTCATCTGACAGGTATGATTTGGATTTCAGAGTCCAGTTATTTTTCACCTCTCCTTTGCCCTTCCAAAAAGGGCTTTTCTGTTTTCACTCACTTCACGTCACAGGACTGCAGTTTGAGCAGAGTGTGGTGACTGATGCTGCAGGGCTGTGGGCTGCCACCACACGTGGCTGCCGTATTCATGCCTTGCTGTAAGTTCCTAAAAACACAACAGCGGATGAGAAGCTCAGAAATAACCACTGCTGGGCCCAATGCAAGGAAGACCTGTGCCTCCTGTGTTTATCCAGCGTACTGATGTCCTGTTTTGCAGTGAATGCAGCTTGGATGTGGTCAGTTTTCCCCAGTCAGGGTTGGGGAGCTGGGCAAGGGGACAGGAGAGGGGAGGACGAAGGGCAGAAGGGAGGAAGCTGAGCTCTCAGCAGCAGGCAGACACTGCTTGCGCTCTGCAGGGCTGGCTGCTGGGCTGCTGGGCTGGGCTCTGCTGGCACAGGGAGCAGCATGAGTGGATCCCAGCAGGAGGAACTGCTCTGAGGGGTTTGCTGTGCGCTGGGGTGAAAGCAGCCTGTTCTGTTTGAGTTGGTGGATATGGCTTCTGCTGTCTTCTCTGATGGCACAAAACAGAAAACGAATTGGTCAAAATGTTGCAGCAGTTGATGTGTGTTTTGTGTACTAAATATCATGTTTTCTCCTCTTGCAAAATACAGAAATGTGTGTACAATCATCTCCTGCTGCAGCAGTTTTAGATTTCCTTCCTTGCTGTTTCTTTGAAGCCTGCTGTCAGTGCTGTCACCAAAGCGTAAGCTTTCTTGACCCCTTGTTTTGCTTTTCCTGCCCCCCCTCGTTGTTCTGATCTTTATTTTTCAATTCCTATCAGCAGGAGATGTCTTATTTCACTTCAGCCGCTTATTTTTCAGAGCTTCTTCATGTTTTTGCAGAATTACAGCCGCCCTTCCGTGATGGCCTTGGCTGTCCCAGTGGCGGTGAAATTCCTTCAGAGGGGCAATAAGGAGCTGTGCAGAAACATGTCAAGTTACCTCTCCCTGGCTGCCATTGCTGAAGCAGAGCTGCTGGCTGATCACACAGATGCCATTGTCAAAAGTGTCCTTCAAGGTACGAATGTAGATCTGACCCATAGGGTTGGAAGGGACCTCAAGGATCATGAAGCTCCAACCCCCCACCATAGGCAGGGCCACCAACCTCCACGTTCAATCACCGAGCCCACCCTGCGACGTGTGCTTATGGATCATACAAACGTTCATAAATGTGTGGTTAAGTGACTAAGGCAATCTAAATTAACAGAAATTAACCAAGAGAATATGTGAACTTAACGAACCCTTTGGACTACGGAAGATTCATTGTAGATTGGGTGACCCCCAGGGCAGGAAACCTCTTTGTAGCTGTTAGTGCACGGTGCTAATGGAGTGCAAGTAACGAGCTGTGATGGGAGGCTGCAGTTACTGGGCTCTCATCCTTCTGTTAGTGTCACTGGCAATACTCCAAAACAGAAATGAGGATGGAATGGATCCCACCCTGTGTCAGATGTAAAAGCCTCATGATGATGCTGCAGACTCACCTACATCAGTAGCCTCAGATGGTTCTGCTGCTACACTCTTTACATTTTACTTCTGTGGTTTAAAAAGGATCCAGAAATACTCAGAGCTCTAAAAAGGGAATTCTAGTTTGGCCAGCGTTGTCAATTTCACAGTTGCAATACAGTGCTGATGTAGTAGCAAAATCAGTTTGTTTTTCCGAGCACAGGTAATAGCAAGAATTGCCAACAGCTGTCTAATTATTCCATGAATATTGTTGTGAAAATGTTAAGCTCTCAAATTCATTTTGTGCTTTTTTTAATGGGCTTTTTTTTTTTTTTTTTTTTTTTTTTTTTTTTTTGTGTTTTATAGGAGGGATACCCTGGGCTGGAAAATAATCTGGTGCTGAAGATGGTACAAATTAGTCTAATTGCTTTAAGGACAAATGTGATCAATAAGTATGAGCTGTGGGATAGTACAAACTGACTGGTCCAAGAGCAGGATATCCCTGTGGCTTTGTGGGTTGCTAGTGATCATTCCTTTAGGGCTTGTGGCATTGGATTTAGATGCTTGTGTTGTGTATTACTACTGGGGATGAATGGAAACATGAAGTGTGATGAGTTTTACGGTATAGTCATGAATGTAGAAGGGTGACAAACATCCACAGCTGACTGCTGGCCTTCCTGTGTGTATGATATTCCACCAGCAGATGCTGCTGTGGATATCAGAGAGGGGAGCTGCAGGTTGCAGGAGGGCGCTCTGCATTGGTGATGCTGGCAAAGTGCTCTCCCAAATACTTTTGTGTGTTTCCAAGCAGGCAAAGGGACTCTTACAGATACAGCTCAGCTAGGGGAGGAGGGGATGGGTGTTGATGAAGGAGGCTGCTGGCTGATGGGGAAGCTGTGCTGATCCACAGTGGCTGCAAAGCAAGAGTGGTTGGAAAGCATTCCAGCTGAGTCAGTGGGAATGACTGGGTTGTGTTTGGTAATGGGCCAAAGCAGTGCGGAGATAGCAGAAGGCTTCCCAAAAACCAAAGCATCCCAGGTATGAGGAATGGCAAGAAAAGCAGCCAGGAACCACTGCTGGTAATCTGTGAGGATTTTGCTGGTTCTGCTACATCTCAGGGACATTTGTTTTCACTTAATGGAGGGCAGCGCATGGAAGGAGGGTTTGAGAGTGTTTCTGTGCTTGCACAATGTTGGGAACTTGAGTGTTCCTCTGAAGTCAGCAGATGAACAGAGGTAACCTTTCACTACCCCATAATTCAGATTATTTGCAGACCTTATTTTGTAAGGACTTTCTGTTGTGCTCATTGCTGAGTGTTTAGGTAACTCCTGTTGCGGTGGAAATTGCAGCTCTCCGAGCATTTATTTTTCCCTTAAATGTACAGCATGGCTGGAATGCTGAAGCGGAACACATGGCTTCAGCCACAGAGCACAACCCCTCCAAATGGCATAGTAAAGTGGAAGCTGGCATCATCACCACTTTTATTTCTTACTACTTCTGTACTGTGAAAGGAAGGGTTTGCTAGCAGCGTTGTATTAAGCAGTGAGTGGGGCAACAAATGTCAAGAAACTTCTCAGACTGCAGTGTTGGGAGCTGTGCTGGCTGGTGTTGGCTTGCAGCCCTCTGAGGGGCTCTCCATCTCCACCAGGCTTGATATTTGTTTCTTCTCTATTAGCTATTAAAATGGAGCACTTAAGCATGGGAAAAAAAATCCAGTTTTCTACTTATTTAGAGCTTCGGTTGATGAAAACCACGGAAGACCTTTGTTTAGTAAAGTATCTTTATTTACAAAACAACTTTACAAAAATAATCTCAATAAAATTACGACAAAGTCAATTTACAGTATAATACAGCTGCGCTTTCTTGAAATGTAACATCAGATTATGATGGTGAATAATTACTCCTATATGTCGGGTCAGTCGGTGGCACTAAAAATGCTTTAAACAAGAAGCTAGTTCTATTTGTAGCCTACAAATTACTAACAACGCTTAATAAACAACACGCTTCTTGACTGATGGGCTTCCTTCGTACAGCTCATGCCAGAGGGTGAGCAGCAATGTCCAGGGAAGGCTGGGAGGTGTGCAGCCCCTGCTGGGTGCTGCCAGGTCTGGGCAGGAGCCCCGGGCAGCACAGCAGTGCCCACAGGGGCACTCAGCTTTCAGCATAAGTTAGAGAGATGGTGCTTGTCTGACCTCAGGAATGGCTTATCCAATGTCAAGTCTGGATGCGGTATTTTCAGTGTTCTGCCTAACAGCAGGCAGAGATCAAATCCCACCCCCAGAGCATCTCAGTGTGTAAATCTGTGGTGCAGATTAGCCTTGGGAGCTGGAGAGATACAGGCTTCTTCAGCTCCGTTCCTTGTACGTACAGTGGTGTTCTGCTCTTAACAAAACGTGCTCTGATTCAGAAACTGCTTTACTGGGGCTTAAGAAACATACTGAGCTCCTCCATATGGCAGAACCTCCGTGACTCCCCAGCCCACAATGTTGCCCCGGGAGCTGTACGCATCCTCTCCGCCCTGCGCTGCTATCTCCTCAGTGCTGAGCACTCTGTCCCACAGGTTCAACCCTGTTAACTTTCCCGAGAAGGCCAAAGCTTCATCAAACCCTCCTCCAACACAGCAGCCGTTCTTCTCTTGGCCGATCTGCAGAATTCCTCCATCAGGAACAACGTGAGCGTCAGCAATGCCCACAGCTGTGGCCATTTGCGCTCCGTCCACCCACAGCGATGCGGTCCCATTATCTGAGCGCCAGGTGCCACACAGATGGATCCACTTCCCTTGAACCACCACGTTCCTGGCAGCCAGCTTGTGCTGGGCATTACCTACAGTGAGCACTGCAGACTGCTGGCTGAGGTACAGCTGAATCTCATAGGGATTGAGTTTTGTTCCATAGGAGAAGACGATGGTTTTTTCCAACACCTCCGTTGCTTTGACCCAGATGCAAACGGTGAAGGAGGAGAGGGTCATTGCTGCCGTTGGATGAACACTCCCAAAGATCTTTCTGGAGCGCATTGGGAACAGAATTGCTGTTTCATAGCCTGAAAAAGTTGATTAGGGAGATGACATTAAGTAGAAGTTGGTATGTGCGCAGGTAGGACCTTTGGCTCACACTCACTTTGGGCTTTTCAGAGGGCAGTGAGCTCAGCTCATCCCATGGAACGGAGGCACCCGTCTGCAGGATGCTTTCAAGAAGCTGTCAGATCTGACGGATGAATTTGCTGCATAGTTTTTATGGCAGTGAGCCTAGGGGCTAGTCATGCTGCTTGAGCTTTCCCTTCTCCACAAAAGCACTTTCCTGCCCTGTACACATCATACTCAGGGTTAGCTGCCTGCCTGTCCTGCTGCACTGCCCCTGCAGTCTACGTGGGTCACCGACAGAGATGGGCACCTCACACTGGGCGGTCCTGTCTGTGATGAGAGGTGAGACAGAGCTGTTGCTCCATTCACAAAGGTCATTTTTAGCCTCTGTGCTCTCTTTCGTCACAGTGTGATGGGAACAAAAAAGATGGGTTTGCTGCTCTGTCTCTCGGGAAGCCTGAGATACTGTGGTGTTCCTGGAATAGCAGCATGGAGCTGCTGGATCTCTGTGTCAGGAGTAGCTGCAGAGCTGGATGCCACCGACCGCTTCTGAGCAGCAGGGCTGGGCACATCCATTCTGTGCAATGCAATGCACTGGGGCAGCAGCCAAACCTGGAGCCAAACCCAGGGCAGTGCTGTGCAGAAGGGAGTGCTGGCAGAAGCGTGCTGAGCTTTGGTTCTCTTAGGACTCTCTTTTGTGACTGTATCTGTAGGGTCATCAGGAACTGTGCACTGGTTAAGCACTGAGATTATGAACGTTTGCAAGGCAGTTCTTCTCCCATCACCAATCAGGCGTATGTTGTAATAGAAACTAGATAATTTAAGCTGCTCTCAGGAGTTCATGAAGCTTAGAGAATGATGGTTACTGAGCACAAGATATCCTTGGTGTCCTACATGCTGTTCCCTGGTCCTTACATACAAGTTACATAGGGAAAAAGCAGCCCCCTCCCACAAGTAAGTTTCCTCTTTAGCTTAGGGCATCTGGAAGGTCTAAATGTGTGGAAACTTCTGCTTTAGTGAATGAAAGCCTCTCTGTGTCCTTCAGGGCTGTGCTGCTGTGTTATTTCAGACTGCTTCCTTCAAACCTGGGGCAGATTTTAGAATGTGAGAAGTTCTGTCTGAACGTGAGCAAGAACTTCTTTCCCATGAGGGTGGCAGAGCCCTGGACAGGCTGCCCAGGGAGGTGGCAGGATCTCCAGAGGAGGGTTCAGAACCCACCTGGACACTTTTCTGCATAGCCTCCTGCAGGAGACCTGCTCTGGGGGGCAGGGGGCTGCAGAGGTCCCTTCCAACCCATATGGTTCTGGGATTCTCTTTTTTTGGGAGACTTAGGGGGCGACTGCTGGGGATGCTCCTTAAGATGCTGTGAAGGAACACTTTCACAAAGCAGCTTTTAGTTAGCAAGCTTTCTGACTTTGTTATCAGGGGCTAAACAAAATTAAATCCAGCCTCGCTGAAGAACAAAAAGTGTGATTAGGAAATCCCTCAAGAGATGTCTGGCAGCAGTTCAAGATTAAAGTCAGTTGCTAAAAATTCCCTTGAAAAAGAACTTCCAGGCAGAGAGACGCACTGGAATTACTTAAAAGGTGTATTTTAAAGTAAAAAGTAAGAATGCTTTCTGTAACATCATGTTGCAACTAGTGGAAATACTCTGAGTTTCTAGTGTTGAAGCTGAGCTCTCTAATGCTGATCAAGATTTGACTCTCCTACGGTGAACAGTAAATGGTGCAAGGCTGGCTGTGCTAAGGGGGGAGATAAGGAATGAGCTCATGCCTTTTGGAAGGCAAGATCCATGTGCTTGGGAAGATGGTAAGGGATATGCTGGAAGGTCTGCTCCCAAGTCATGCAGTTTACTAGAATGCTGCAGCAAATAAAGGGGTGAAAGCAACGTATTCATAAAACTGCATTCATGTTCCCCATTAAAATGTGGCTTTGTATCCTTGCTCAGCTGTGTGGGAGCTGATGGCATTGCTAATTGGTCACTGACAGTGCTGGTGGGACTGCATTCCTCCTTCGTGTTGGCACACGTGCAGGACCATGCAAGTGTAGGTTTGTGGGGTTTTTCTTAGTTTTTTAATGTACAGGAATTTTTATTCGTGGTAAAATATAGTCATTAAAGATGTGGCAGCACTGAGAAAATATGCAGCCATAGTCACCTGGCTGGCAGAGCTGCACAGTGCTGCTGTGCACGCGTGTGCCCATGGTTTCTGTAACTGGGGCTCTGCTCTGCCATACCCTGCTCTACTGTTGCTGCTGGGAGTCTTGTTATAGAGAACAAGGGACCCCACGGAAATCTGAGCAGTGAGCCCATCGTTCTATGGGCACCTCGCTTGCTCACTGATATTTTAGAAGGAAAAAAGTGAATGTAGTGTTAGCCAGGGTGTCAGCAGGTCTGTGCCCTGCTGCAGTGTCCTCTGAGCTGCAAGGAGGGGGAGGAAGGAGCAGGAGTATGCTCCAAGGGGACAGCAGAGCTCAGTGAATGAGTGGGGGGGAGAGGGTTTACCAGCTGGGGAGTAGAATAGGGAGGACAGTTTTGGTGTGTTTGCTGCTCTTTGGCAGCCGTTTTGATCCAGGAGAGCTGCTGGAGGTGGGCTGGTGGCTGGGTGGCTGCCTTGCCCTGCATAAGGGTTTTGATTAAATCTTTCTTTGATCCCATTTTTGGGAAGCTCAGAACTGCTTTCTCAGGAATGCCTACTGAGTTGCTCCCCTGTATCTACAGCCTGCTCAGAGCATCGGACTGCCCACAAGGCTGCTTTGGAGCCCTACGAGGAGGAAAGCATTCACAAGACATCTGCTTTGGGCCCCCAAAGAGCCCTCTGGGAAACACCCCCCCCTGCACTCACCTGCTGGCAGTAGGTGCTGAGCAGCCCACTTCTGAGACGCCTTCAGTTCAGCTCTGGTCTGCTGCAGCTCTTTCCATAAAGTGTTCAAAAGAAGGTTGTCCTCTCTGTTGAGGCTGAGCTTGTCCTGCTGGAGCTGGAAAGCTGTTTCTTGGGCTGCCTCCTCCGCCCACCTCAGCCAGGAGCTCTCCATCTGGCCCAGCCTGGCAGAGAGGTTGTGGCTCAGCTGCAGGACCTGCTCCAGAACCTTGCCCTGCTGGGACTCGCAGAGCCTCTCAGCATCCTCAGGTTGGTCTCCTTTCCTCTGCAGTGTCTGCTCCAGCTGGGCCAAGGCGTGGGAGGTGAGCTGCTGCACCATGGAGCTGAAGGTGTCGGTGAGGCCAGCGGTGAGTTGGCTCAGCTCTGCTCTGACTGCCTGCACGTCTGCCTTCAGCCCATCCTCCAGTGCCTGCAGCATCATATTCTCCTTCATCTGCGAGTTCTCCAGCATGATGAAGAGCTTGTCCCACTCCGTGTGCTCCCGCTGGCAGTCACACGAGGCAGCTGCAAGGCAAGACATGGATGTAGTTTTAAACAGAAGGGGTGTTTCTCGAAAGCTGCCTCTGTGCAAGGCTTCAGCCTGCCCCTGCATTTATGTCTGTATCAGAACAGAAGGCAAAGCAGTGCTCAGTACAGCAATCCTAAAACCAAGTGATATCTGCCATCCGTTGCAGGAAAAGCAGGAAAATAGTGCGCAGCAAACTGCAGTGCTCCATCCCAGTACCCGAGCATTGCTGTCTGCAATAACCTACTGCTACCAGCACATGGTTCCTCTTAAAATAATGCTTGTGGTGGCTGCAAGAGCTAAGCAACAAAGAATGCAGCGCTGTGCTTAACAGAAATGTAGATGGTATCTACTTACATTCCTCAGTGCCCAGAACCGGACCTTCGATCTCGTTATCCAGATTCACGTACATGAGATCGTAGTCGTCGTCTTCATCCAGTACAGAAGCAGAAGCCCTGAAAACACAGAACAGCGTGAGCAGAGAAAGCACTCCTCCAGGCAGCATTCTGCAGCTGCTTCCTGCAAATAGCCAGGCTGGGGCTGGGCTGGAGTGGGACTGCAGCAGGGACTGCGAGGAGCCGGGGGCAGCCCCTAATAAATGCTGCGAGTGTCTCAGCTTGAATGAATGAGCGCTGCGAGTGCCAGCGCTGTAATAGGAGCACTTCTGGTTGTTGGTTTTGGCAGTGAGGAGCAGGGGGCGTGCAGCTTGCTTAATGTCAGCCCCCAGGTCTGCATGGGGGCTGGGGGGGAGGATGGGGAGAGCTGCTCCGCACGCTGCTGCTTCCCCTGGAGCAGAGTGCCAGAAATGCACAGCGTTGGGTGGGAGCTGGGAGAGGGGCTGCTGCCTGAGCTGCATCACTTGGGCTGTTGTGTGTTCTCTGTGCAAACTCCATGGCATCGTGCTGTGCTTACGGAGGGGGCTGGCAGGAAAACACAGCTACCTGGGGCTGGTTTGGGTGCGTGTGTCTGGTGTGACCTACATACTGTGGCTTGGGGGGCTGTTTTACTTAGAAACTCCGGCTGTGCTAGTAGTTGAGCAAAAAGGAGAACTCCTAAAATAAAGACAGCTTGTTGGGTTTTTACTTTTCTAGCCCAGATTAGCAATAGCAACTTTGTATCCATGCAGGTAATGTGTCCCATCTCCTTTCTTCCTTGGGAGTCCATAGGTTAGCAGCTGCAGGATTAGAATTGTCTGTTAATTTTGGAGAAAAACAAAATGAGAGACTCTTGGGTTAGGTGTTAATCTGGTGCCAAGTCCTACTGTTGTTGGTGTTGATTGCTTTTAAGTGCTGGAGAGTTTATCAGTTTAATGAGCCTTGGGTTATTCCGGAATTGAGATTAAGGGTAACACTCTGATGGTACGAATTATATGTTGGCCACAAAATATTCAGAGAACAGGATACAAAAGCAAACAGAACTGCATCTCGTTTGCAATCTGTGTTCGCTTTCTGGTTAAACTCTCCAGGAGGGGCCGGTGCTCCCCTTATTGCTCGCTCGCCCTGCTCCAGCACCAAAGCCAACAGCATGGGAGTGGGACAAGTGTCTGCGGGAGGGTTAGCAGAGGTGCGTGTGGCCTCAGCAATTGTCCCTTGAGTTTGGAAGGCTGGAACTAAATGATCCTTGAGGTCCCTTCCAACCCAAGCCATTTTATGATTCCATGACCAAGTTCTGCTGTACTGCTCTGCCCACAACATACGGAGTGCTATGGGGCTCGTTCTCTTACAAGCTCTGTGCTGCTGGGCTAGGCCATGGATGGGGCAGAGCAGGGGCAGCACACAGCCTTTCATAGAATCATTGTGGTTGGAAAAGGCAACTGAGATCCCCAAGTCCAACCCCAGCACACCCCACCACTGCCCACATCCCTCGTGCCACGTCCCCGCAGTTCTGAACACCTCCAGGAACGTGATCCCACCACCCCCTGGGCAACTGTACCACTGCACCACTGCTCTTTTGGAGAAGAAATCTTTCCTAATATCCAACCTTTGTGGCTCTTTGTACATGCAGGTACACTGGCTGTGAGCATGCAGCGTGGCCCTGGGCTGCAGGGCTGTTTGGTGCCTCTGCCCCACCTGACCTGCAGCCAGCAGAGCTCAGCCATCGGATGTACCCAGCTGTACGTTGCTTTGTGCTGAAATTGCATAATTCCCAGTGTGTGGTCTGCCTGGAACGCCCGAAAAAGTCTGATCTGGAAAGCATTGGGGATAATGGTGGCAGGGGAAGAAGAGGGAGAAGATGATTAAGGAGTGGAGTATTGCATTTTTCCATTCTTGGACAGCAGATGTACGTTTCAGGCTCTTCGTTTAGGCTCAGCTGCTTGGGAATGGGCAGGGCGACACCTCCAAGCTCTGAGCAGGCAGAAGGTTGGTGGTGGCAGCGTGTGATGGAAACTGGAAAGGGGTGGCAGCTGTTGAGGTGTGCTGGGAGCTGACAGGAAACACACATGTGAAAATGTGGGGGATGGAGTTGTGCTCTGTGACCCTTCTGGAGTTGTACAAAGAACAGGCACAAACTGTGGTTTCTGCTTGGGTTGTTTACAGGTTTGTATATACAGGTTATCCAGTTAAAAAGAATTCCGTATCAGTGAGGTCACTGAAATACTGCTCCAATGCAGTGGGGTTGCCTGCAGTCTGCCCTTGCCTTTCATTCATCCTGCTTTGGCTGCAAACCCAGTGAGTTTGTTGTACGGTGACTGGACAAGATGCTCGATTTACTCTTGTACCAATTATTTTTGTACAAGTAGCTGCAATCCAGCATGTTATGTCATGCTGAGTTATGTCCCCCCTCTGCCAATAGTTAAATTGATGCTTTTCTCAAACTGAATAGCCTGAGTTTCCAGGTGTTTTCCTATCCATGATGTCCCAGCTCAGGCAATAGCACATCTCAGATGTTACTTCTTGTCCATCACTGTAGAATTTCCTTCAATGTTCTTACAGTTGAGAACTTTGCTTGTCCAGGGCAGAGGGAATTTCATCTCTTGCTGAGATGTGGCTGGAGCTTAAGGTATCTGTCCTGTGTGGACAGAAAGCCTCCAGTGGAAGCTAAGCACGTGCAAGTGCCAAAAGGGCTTAATTCTAATGGTGTAAACACAACGTTATCCAGAGAAGGACATAATTTTCAATATATTTGATTTTAAAACTGTTGAATTTCAGACTCAAATGAGAAACTAGAAAACCTTAATTTGAACTTTGAGCAAGTTGGTGCTTTGCTGGTTACTTTTGGTTAGTTTTGATTGCTTTTGGTTTGTTTGGGTTACTTTTTCTAGTTAGTTAAAAAAAAAGAAAAAAAAATCAAATCTTTGCTGAATATACAAATTAAAAAGGCACTTTAAAAAGAACCTCTGTGACACGGGAGTGTTGATCCCATGGTAAAACAGTGGTACTCGTGCCCCTTAATTATTGTGCAGTCCCACCTGTAGCATCAGGGAGGTGTGGGTAGGGCAGCCAGGACTGAGCTGCTACTGACCTGGGTAACCATCAGCAAATCTCCTTCATTTGCAGCTGGCTTTGTGCTCCATTCATGCAACAGGACAGGAATTGCCCATGGCCCTGGGGATGGAGGTGGGGCTGGAGCTTGCTGTTGGCACCGTGGTGGTTGTGTGCAGGGCTCTGGGAGAAGCCAGCAGCTCTAGGAGCAGAACAAGTGCTGTGGGGTCAGATGCAGAGAGCGGCTGAGCAGTGCAGAAGCGCTCCCAGGGCTGAGGTACTCTGAAGGGCTCTAGCCGGATGCTTTTGGAGCCTGCAATGGATTGCAGTTCGGTTACTTGGCTCAGAGGTGGTGTTGCAAGGCTTGGGTTGCTCTTCATGTATCTGGCAGGAGCGTAGTGTGGTCGGGTCTGACACATAGGTCCTCCTTCTGCCACCTGGGAACTGAGCTGCTTCTCTTGCAAAATTATAGGGCTTGGGTTTAAGTGGGAGAAAAAGCAGCGGGCCAGAGTGCTAGTTCCTATTGGAAACCAAATTCAAGGAGACCTTAAGGACTTGCAAGCATATACAAAAAGAAGCAATACTACATTGCAATAGGCAGATGTTTTCCATATGTTGTTCGAGTGAGACTTAAATATATTTGAAGCAGGCATGTACAGCGATGTGAAGTTATATATTTTGGTATGAGCCTGGGCTTCAAACTGAATTATGCACAGACATCTTAAGAAAATGTGTGAGAGAGGGTTTTGCATATCTGAGTCTGTCTGCAGTTGACTTTCTCTGGCTCCTTTCTATTCCTGGAAATGGCATCCTTAAATAGTTAAGTTTAAATTTACTGTCATGCACATTTAGCTCTCTTAATAACCAATTATTCTTTCCATATGCTGCTTATTTAATTTGAAAGTCTGAATCTCAGAGAAGGAGAAATACAGCTTTTATGTGCTTTCTAGCCCTTTTTTTTTTAAAATCCCTTTAAATCACAAGTGCTGAGTGTAGGACTCGATGGAGTATGATCCAAATCTGAAAGTTTGTAAGCAACCCTCTCCTGGTATTGTGTTGGGAATGAAAATCATAATGCATAGGAAATAACTTTATATGCATACGTTGTTATACCTGCTGTGATTTGCTCTATCTGGGCCATGTACTGGGCTCCTTGGCCCAGTCCACAATTTCCTCAGAAACTCAGAGGGTGGTGAGGCACTGGCACATGTTGCCCAAGGAGGCTGTGGATGCCCCATCCCTGCAGGCATTCAAGGCCAGGCTGGATGTGGCTCTGGGCAGCCTGGGCTGCTGGTTGGTGACCCTGCACACAGCAGGGGTTGGAACTGGATGAGCACTGTGCTCCTTTTCATCCCAGGCCATTCTATGATTACTCCAGTGTATTCCACACTGCCCGGTTTGTGCCAACGACTGGTCCTGCTGCTTCCAGGTGGATGCAGATGGTCCAGGCTGCTCCCCAACCACGCACCGTGCTCTCCTCTGCTCTGTTGGCAGGGAACTCGTTGCTGCTGCGTGTCCTGCCTGCCTTATATGAGAAGCAGCCACAGCCGATGGCGCACCGCCTGCCTGAGCTTCTGGCACTGATGGGCCACCTGCAGCCATCCGAGCAGCAGCACCTCCTGCGGCTGCTCCAGCTCATGGCACGGAGGAAAGAGCTCGGGGTAAGGCTGTGTGTGGATGAGATGCTCAGTGTTGCACCTCCTTTTGGGGGGTTTATCTCTTTCAGATGGCTTGGTGAGGTCTGACTGCTGCTGGCTGTCTCAGTTGGAGTCCCACGCCGTACACAAGAGAGCTTTCCTGTGGTTTGCCATAGAGTTTCGTTAGTTCCATTCTTTAATTCCACTCCAAATTCTCCATCTGGTCATAAAGAGAACATTAACGTTGTGGTCCAGCAGTCGTTGTTGTCACAAAGCAGAACTGTGTTCTACTTTTTTGGCTCTTCCTCTGTCAGTTGAGTTGCAATTCCCATCATTACACTTCTATTAGAACTGTACAAACATATCAAGGAAAGCTAGAATAAGTTAGGAACCAATTAAGAGTGAGCTGGAGATTAATTAAGGCGCTATGTTTCACACTCTCAAAATGGCACAACGTTGACAGCACCCAGCTCATCTGAATAAGGCAAAGATTTGTGAATTTATTAAATCTATAAAACCTTTCTAAAAGAAGAATCAGCAGTGGTTAATACCTTCCTCTGAATAGCTGAGGAAACTTTACCATAATGTGCTGTCACAGATGAAATAGAGCTGCCTTTGGAAACAAGAGACCAAAGAGCCCCATGTGGCCATGGAGGGGCTCTGCTGGAGCCGGTGTGTCTGAGGTCACCGTGTGCCACTGCTGTGTCCTGGCTGGGGACACTGGTGCTGCCGCCCCACTGGGACGTTGGTGTCTGAGCCCAGAGATGCACAAGGGAGTGTGTGGAACCCAATTCCGTGCCCTGGGAAGTTGGTGGAAGGTCTCATCAGTCTGTTCTGAAACGCATGTATGCACATCCCTCAGTTTCCCTGACCCAGAGGTGTGTTAGTCCACATGTGGACATTTAGCAGTGCAGGTGTGAAACAATCCTTTTGTAGGAAGTTGAACGTGCTCCATCCTGACTGTGAGATGTTTGAAGGTCTAAACCCTCGGCCTCTTGAAAATTGTGTTGTTATTAGGAATGCCAGCTTGCCTGCAGCACTTTCTGTGCAGCAAGGAGCTAGCCTTTATTTTTAGCTCCGTGCCCACTGTTAACCTTGTCATGTTGTTTAGTTCCTGGAGGACACACAATATTTTTTTACCAGTACTTTAATTTACTGTATTGTTAGGGACAACTAAGACCTATGCTGCCTTAATCCTTTAAGTATAGAACCTAAAGCAAGGGAAATGTTTGGTGAGGGGGTTGAGGCTTTTTTTTGCCTTTTTTTTTTTTCTTAACAATAGAGTATTTTCTTACTTATATATGCATAACTGTAATATTTCAAGGCTACAGCTTACCCTTCTTCCATATGTTGAGCTGAACTTCTGTTGACCTCAGCAAATAGCTATGTGCAGAGGTCAGTGAGGGTGAAAAGCTATTCCACTGAATCAAAGCCTGACGGTCTGTTTCTAGCCCTCCAATGTACAGCACCTCTTTTGGTTGTATACATTCACCATTCACAAATATATTCACTGCTTTCTTGGTGTTTTTTTTTGTTTTTGTTTTGAATAGATGCTGAAAGAGTGCATTCTGTGCCTGTTGGGGCTTGTGAGAGACCCCAACCACAGTGACATTATCCTAAACATACTGACAGAAGTATCTGGCTATGACCCAACAGCTTTGGCTGCGTTTCTCCCGGAGCTAAAAGAAATTGGAGAGCTTTTCCCACATTTGATTGGGCAAACAGCGAAGATCTTTGGGGCTGTTGGGCACATTGATGAGGTAAGTTGGAAAACTGAAGGAATGGGCTGGTTGGTTCAGCACATGCGTTTTCCTGTTTGTTTGCTTCTTTTGTTAAACCTTACACTAAATATTCTGGAGTAACCAGAGAGCATCCTACCAGAAATGTCTCCATGGTTTGTAAGATGGCAGTACGTCTAGAGCGCAGTATCGTTATTTCTAGAGATCTTTATTACTGCTCCTAATTAACAGTGTATCTGTTCTCTGTGTGAATCCATTCTATTTCTATTATCTTTTTTGGAATGGCTAAAGCTCCTATTTGAAAAGTGCACACAACTGTCATTATCCCAGCAGCTCAGCTCAGATTGCAGTATCTACAGTAAGATAAGTAAAAGGCAAAGAAAAGGAAAGAAATATTTTGCAGCCCCTCGGTATGATATTGAATTTTAAATGCATATAGCCTTCAGGAATGTTGTAAGCATGTGATGAAATATGAACTTCCTAATATCATGTAATCCAGCTATTTTGGATTTGTAGCCAGAGTTAATTGAATACTTCTGACAAATGTCTGTATAATGGAAGTGCCCAGCGGCGGTGCTGGGCTCAACCTCATTGTAGGAACATCTTCATGTTAACTCAGTTTGGAGTTTGACCTCGTGGGAACCCTGTACTGTACAATGATGTACAGTGGCAAACTCCTAAAAGCTGTTTCATGACCTTTGGGACAGAGGTACAAATTTGCAGTGGGCTTCTTGCTTCCATTGTAAGTGTGCAGTGTGGACATGGAATGATGTTCACCAGAGCCATGCGTTGCAAACAGACTCAGAGTGTGGCCAGCACTGCTGGGCAGCCTGGGCCCAGTGTCCAAACTATTGGGTGTCCCAGGGCACCTCACTGTTGTGGCTTATATCTGACCTACCCTGATTTATAATGAGATTTGGGTTTCCATTCCCAGATACAAGCTTACTGTCTTTCATTGCTAGATGTTTTCCTTCTGCCTCAGATCAGTTCTGTGAAGGCAAAACTAATGCTCTGAAATCACAGTTTTCATAAATAAGTCAGGCTTTTATGGCTGTGATAAAACTTGGCTACACAGGCAGAAAATGAGTAGTATGTCATAAGTTGGACCATTTGTGGAGTGTGACACTGATGCCTGCCACACAGTGACCTGGATAATTGATTTCCGTGGAGCTGAATCCCACTATCCCCTTGGACTTTGTGATCCTTGTTCCAAATCGAGGGAGATTTGTCCCCATATAGGCTGGAGGACACAGTCCTGTGTATATAGACAGGGCTCAGTCATTCTCTTCAAGGTTTTAAAGACTCCAAGAACTGCAGTGGGACATGTTTATTTCTGCATTCGGTAGAATATTTCATAGAATGGCCTGGATTGAAAAGGACCACAATGATCATCGAGTTTCAACCCCCCTGCTATGTGCAGGGTCACCAACCACCAGACCAGGCTGCCCAGGAGAGTTCTCCTTTTCTATTTTAATGCCTTGCTTGGTGCAGTTGCACACATGACCAAATCTACATGGGATAACTGTCTACGGGCACTGCTGTGCAGATTGGGCACCTTAAAAGAAGGGGAAAAAGCCTTTGGGACCGATATACTGGGCATCACTCACTGCAGCACAGGCACTCAGCCTGCAATTAGATAAGCAGAAACACATCTGGCATCATGAAAGCTGGACCAGCCTTAAAGGTTCGGCTGATAAAAATGAGTGGACCACAAGAAAGTATTGAAGTTGTACTCTGACTTAAGTGGAACTGCTGTGTTCCAGGCATCCCTGCTGCCAGCTAGCTTACGTAGGTCGAGTCCAGCAGGGCGTGTGAGCAGCAGAGCAGTCCCAGAGGGCTGTTCCCTAAGCCAGACACCATGGAAGTGCCTTCTGGAACACCTCTGCTGCTCCCCTCATCCCGCCCCAGTGCTGGGGCTATGGACGTGAGCCCTCACTTGCAGCCCCTTTCCGGCCAAGCAAAGCGAGTGAGAAATGAGATGGTAATGGTAGGGTCAGAATTTTATTTGTTGATATTTGATTTCACTGGAAGGCTCACTTGGCAGAAAGAAGTGGCAAGGATTGAGGGTTGGCTCTTTAGAGTATAGGCTGCAAACACGAGCAGAGGGTCCGGTGGGTGAAGCTGAAATCAGATCCTGTTCATTGGCTGTGAATTTGTGCGAAGCAAAACCACACCTCGGGGCACAGCTGGGTATTTCAGGTTCATTCTTCCAATTAGTGCGTGTTTTGAACCAACTGGAAACTGGAACTCCTTCTTGCCATCCCTGTCATCGCTTTGGTGGTCTCCCCAGCCTGGATTTCAGGTACAGCAGAGTGCTCGGCCACACCTCACCAAATGGTTTGGATCCTCACCTCCTGGCAGACAGAGCCCCAGAAAACGTGAGAGAGAGCTGTGATAAAACACACGATAACAGCAAACACCCACAGCCCCAACAACAATGGGTTCTGTATGTCCAAGCGGGCTTTCTGCTTTT
The DNA here is from genome assembly GCA_035772895.1 of Perdix hodgsoniae. Taxonomy (NCBI): domain Eukaryota; kingdom Metazoa; phylum Chordata; class Aves; order Galliformes; family Phasianidae; genus Perdix; species Perdix hodgsoniae. The sequence goes on from JAPSGF010000026.1 coordinate 7,476,952, forward strand.
CTTTTTTTTTTTCTTTCTTTTTTTTTGGATAAAAAATTGCAATGGAGATAATAACGGCTTTCATGTCGAGCTGTTTTGCCGTGACTCTGTTTTGTTTAACAGTTACACATGACATGACTGGCGGGGTTTATTGTTCTTTCAGCTCACTCCAGGCGAGCGGCAGCGTTGCAGCGGGCTGGAGGAGCTCCAGCTGGATCAAAGCGACACGGCAACGCTCAGAACTTCTCTTCCAGTTACGTCTGCTGCACAGTTTGTTTAGGAAACAGAAATGTGTTTTAAATGTTAATTGAGCCCGTGTTTATCTCTAGGAGGGAGGAATGCCTTCCAAATAAGCTAGGGAATATTTACCCAACAGCCAGCCTCCTTCAAGCCATTGAGAAAAAGGCTCCCAGCCCACCCCACGGTACCTGCACTGCTTCTGCATGGGGCTGAAGGGCAGTGGCTCTTCTGACTGCTGCACCGTTCCTCTATGCCATGACATAGGGCACCCATTCGCCTTTAGTTTGGAGCAAGCTGACTTTTTCTCACAACATGTCTCTCGCAGCTCTCAGGTGACGTCCTGCCAAAGTCTCCTGTGTGCTTTTATGGTCCTGCTGTGCTTGGAACCCAACCTTCAGTGATGTTTTCTCTCCTGTTACCCGATTCTAGAAAAATTTTGCGTTTCTTCTGACATCCAAGGCAATACTGCTCTTGCCCTGCAGCATAGGGAGGCTGCGTGTGATGTGCTGCTTCCCCTCCTTAGCCGCTAATGCTTGGTAAGAAGACGAGAAGCCTTTATTTTCCTGAAGTGCCTTTGCTTGCATTTTGGTGCAAGTTCTAATAGCAAAGATTTTCCCAGTTTCTGTAAGGATCTGCTGGGCTGGAAGAGGTTTGCCCCGACCAATGCCCTGCTGTCCCACTGGAGGATCCAATATGAGCTGCTGAGCTACTGGCTTCTCCCTCTGCTGCTTCTATTTCTCAGGTGTTCTCAGCACATTGGAACCCAAACTGCTTAGGACAATTATAATCAAACACAGAAACCCCCATGCATTTCTTTACCTTCAGGGCTTGTGTTTTAGTATGAGAATTTGCACATGTGCACACAGAAATAGTTGGAGTTGGATTTGTGTGCACTTGCCAAGCAGAGATAAGGTATCTTTGTTAGAAAATATCTGTGCTTTTTTAGATTAGGATCTGAAGCAGCCCCTTTCATCCTAATTGGCAGGGGATGTGGTCCTGCGGGTAAATTGCTCAGCAGAGCTTTGGCTACAGAGGGCATATCAGACTGCAGTGTGTGGCATGACTGATAGGGCTGCCAGGCAGCAGCTCACCACCAGTAGTGAGATCTTCTGATGAAATCTCATGTTAAACTCCTCTTTGCTGCAGTGTAGGTCTCATCTAAGTGTTGCATTGCAGTGCAAGGAGAGTTGCTGTGATATACATATATGATATATAGGGTGTTCGAACTCCTCACCATCAGCCTGCTTCTGGGGAGGCTGCAGTGGCACCCAGGACACTGCATTGCTGAGCTTTGCTGGGAGCACTGCTGAAGGCTGTTCCTTTGGGCAATGCTACGTGCAGCAACACCCAGTGGATCCAGAAGGGAAGCCATAATCAGGAAGCATATTTGTGCTCTGGAAAAAAAGGCATTGTCTGCTGGCTGTGTGCTCATCACAGCGAGGGGCATGCGTGGAGCTGGCTGTAACTGCCTGGTTGCTCTAGAGTGCCTGCAGCTACAGAGGGCAACGTGGGCAAGGCAGCAACCTGGGCACATGCCCATTCACGCAGTGGAGCCACAGCAAAGACTCCAAGATGGAACCAGCCATGAACTGTTCAGCACAGCACTGAGCACAGGGTCTGCTCCCCGCTGAGCTGGGGGCACATGAGCACAGCATGCGCCTGCATTTGGCCTCCAGGAGTACCACCGTTCCCTAATGACAGTGCTTTCATTAGCAGCATGCACGCATGCCCATGTGTGCCCAACGTGCACGCAACCCACCTTGCATGAGCAAACATTGAATTTATTTGTTTAGAGTTGTTTCTTTTTGTCTCCTTGTGTTGTCCAGGAGCAAGCCAGGAAGTGCCTGATGTATTTGGTGAACCAGCTGGCCAACATGGAGCACTCTTTTCACCACATCCTTTTGCTGGAAATTAAGAGTCTCACTGATACGTTCTCTGGCATTTTGGGCACCCAGAGCAGAGACATCTACCGCATGAGCAACAGTTTCACTGCCATAGCCAAGCTCCTGGTGAGGCAGCTGGAGAGCAGCAGCTCAGCATCAGCCAGGTAGAGCCGGTGGGAGTGACAGGGCTGTGCAAGGCACTGGGAGCTCCTGGGAGCTGCCACCTTGCTATTTGCAAATTGATCTCGATATCCCTTGTGGTTTGTTGTAGTTTATGCACATTCAGCTGTTGGATTGCATTGGTTACAGGGTCAGGTCTGTGCACAAGCTCACCCTTACACCTAATGGACAGAACCTCTGTTTGTAGAAGCAACTTTAGGCTGTAAGGATGATCCCCAGGTGCCTGCAATGCCAGGTGCCTCTGCACATCACATGGCAGCAGCTGTCGTTGGCACTGGAGAACAAAGAAGCTGTTCAAGCCTTTTCCAAAAAGCATTTCCAAAAAGCACAGAAAGAAAGCCGTGTCCCACATCAGCAGACATGGGCAATCTGCAAGGCTTCCTTTAAAGATAAACCAGTGAAATCAGGCTGCACAACTATCATTGGGTTTACTCTAGAAGATAACCGCTGAGACTGAGAAGAACAATGGCTGGCACAGCTCTGTGACATGGGTTTGCTTAAAGAGCTCTGAGTAAATATCCTGAACTTGTACCCAACTGTTGTAGCAATCAGCTTCTCCAACTCTCTGTCCTGAGATTAAAGCATGGGGAGCAATGCTGTGGTTGTCGCAATAAGGATGTAGGTGTCACTTAGATAGCTGGTAGCAGTCACTTCTAATTAGGGAGAGACTTATCATTGGCACTGTGTACACTGACGTAGGTCAAGAGGGCACAAAGGGGATACTAATGCTGTGATATAAAACATAACAGATGTCAGAAAACTCATAACCATGAAGGACAGCCTTGGAGACAGACGTAGTGCCGGAGCCAAAACATGGAGGTCATCTGAGAAACAACTAATTGGTATCCTGGAGGGTTAGAAATGAGAGAGGAGAGGAGCCCTGCTGGAGCAACTCGTTTTACGGGGCTGGGAGAAACATGCAAAGCACAAGGATTATGCCCAGGACTGGCCATTTGATTTGTAGTAGAAAAATTATGCTATTTGCTAATATGCTGTGGTTTTCCTATGTCTTGTTATGTTCTGCATCTATCATTTATCCAAAGTACAGGAAAAGGTTTTATTAAAGTGTTATTGCCCCGTTTCTCTATAATACACCCCTTTGTTAAGGACTTGCTTTGCTGAAAAGTAGAAGCTACTTGGTGTGTGTGTGTGTGGATACAGATGCAAAATACTGCACTGTGTGTGGAGCTGGGGGAGGAGAGGGCAGGGCAGAGCTGTGTCTGCTGTGGAAGGAAATTAAAGTACCATTTCAGGCCTATATCAAGCATAGCATCTGCTAACCCAGCCAGGAGCAAGTACTGAGCAGCAAATTAAGGCTAAAATGAGGGAACTCCACTGATTTACACAGAACTGCTCCTGCTCTGTGCTGATGTTCAGTGGGAACGACCCAGAGGCTGACAGGGCGATCTGTGCTGGCTGCAGTGCTGCTGCCATTCCTGCTGCCGTGCTTCAAGGAGCAGCAATCCAGAGCAGTTGTGCTGTGAAAGGAACATAGAAGTTTTAAAATGTATGGCTGGATTGCAACCATTCCTTCCAGAATCGTATGTTTACATAAGAAGAAACTTATTTCCTTGGAATGACGGCTCGCTTGGAGTTGTTTGACACTGGGAATTTTACATGCATTTAGCAGAGAGTGTAATTAAAACCATGTGATGCTCTATTGCAAGTTGTTCCATCTCAGAGGGGCTTTTGAAGAACACATACAGAGTCTTAATGGGCAGATCCAACCAACAAGTGTATCACAGGCAATTAAAAGTAGGCAGGAAAAGGCAGGAAGAAAAATTAACATTTCCAAGCCATCATTCTGGGCTAGGATTGGGGGGTAAGAGATGGCAGCAGTGCTGCTCGGATTAGTAGTGGCTGGATGTTCCTTTCCTTCCTTGAGGAGAGGTTACCTCGAGCACAAGACGTTGTTTAGCATTCATCTACCTTTCATTTGCCTTTCATTTTCTGCAAGGTAATTGGTTTCTGGCAATATTTGGAAGCTCCTGATAGCTTCCTCTCCATCAGTGGAGGAAGGTTCTGAGCTGCAGCCTCCCCATGCCATCCTACCATGCTTTCAAAGCTGTCCATTAATGCATCACAAGGACCTGTGCTCCATGACACCCACACTGCTTCCCAGCAGAGCTGCATCTGGAAGCCATCCTGTCCTGGTGAATTTTCAGTAATTTTTATTTGTGGGCACTCTTCTGCCCACTTTAAGCACAAGATGGGTGATGTTGGTATGGGTAATAGTCCAGAGAAACACTCTTTAAATTAATATATCACTCTTGACTGCTGAGTTAGATGGCTTTCTAAAGTCTCAAGAGAGCCTGACAGCAATGAAACAATGAGGAGCACAACAGCACTGAGGATTTTGCAAGCAAGGTCCTTGTGACCCATGATAGGTCTGTGCATCCTTTCCCTCTTGAAACCAGTCCGAGCTTTGGTGTAAGCTGATCCCACTCCAGCAACCTCAGCAATGTACCGAATGCCTTTTGCCAAGATTTCAAACAATAGTTTATTTTACTGTTGCTGCAAGGGGAGGCCAGCAGGAAGGGCTGCCAGCATCCCATTGGGCACAGGGCAGGGGCTTTGCTGCACTCTTCTGAGGCGCTTTTGTCTTCCTGGGTGCAGAACTGGTATGTGTGAGAGAGCAAGTGGCTGCTGGAGGTCCTGGTATCAGCCAGATCAGAGCTAAGGTGGGGTGCAAGGTCTGGTGATGCGCTCTGTATTTATTAACATATTGCTTTGTTGATGTCTTTCTTTAGCGGATGTGTTCTCTTGTGTTTCCTTCGCAAAGCCACCAGGGCTCAACTGGAGAATGCTGGAAAGGAGTCATAGAATCATTTGTGAATCATAGAATAGCCTGAGTTGCGAAGGCCCACAGTGCTCATCCATTCCAACCCCCTGCTATGTTCAGGGTCACCAACCAGCAGCCCAGGCTGCCCAAAGCCACATCCAGCCTGGCCTTGAATGCCTGCAGGGATGGGGCATCCACAGCTTCCTTGGGCAACCTGTGAACAGTGCCTCACCACCCTCTGGCTGAAAAACTTCCTCCTAATATCCAACCTAAACCTCCCCTGTCTCAGTTTAAGACCATTTCCCCTTGTCCTATCACTAGAAGAAGTGTGTTGGTATGAAAGTCCACTCTTCCAGCCACCATCAAGGCTTGCTGGCTTGGCTTCATTGTTCACAAAGCCATCAGCTCATCCATCCCCATTCAGGCTTTATATACATGCATGTATGTGCAAGAAGCTTTCCTTAGCACTCTCACTCTTAGTGAGAGCAACGTTGAGAGAGCTGCTGGGCTGGCAGCTTTCAAATGAATTAAATCTTAGAGTCATAGACTTTGTTGAGTTGGAAGGGACCTTACTAAGGTCATCTAATCCAACTCCCAGTCCTGTCCCACGTCTCCAGAAGGATTTCTTAGCAGAGGTCATACTACGGATCCATGTTAGAATACTTCTTTCAGAAATGCTCTGCAGTGTTCATGTGTTATTGCCTGAATTAAAAACCAAACAGGACAGAACTTGCTGAGTCCCCTGAGAGATATCCTGAGCTGCCTTTATCGAAACAAACAGCGCGTTCTGTGATGCAGTACTCGCAGTTGTTTTCTTCCAATTTGCTTTCTTTCCACAACTGCTGATTTGCAGTGTTTGAGACTTGTTAAGGGGCTTCCCAGCTGTGAGCACGACTTGCTGAGATGCAATTGCTTTGAAGATGGTGTGTTAAAATCCTTGTTTGTGGCTTTTCTATATCTGTGTTTCACGGGTTGCACCACTGGGATGTTTGTTCCTAAGGCGGAGAAGGAAGCCAAGGGGACCAGAAGCAACACCAGCTTGTTTCAGAACTCTGGGTAGAGTCATTGAGAACTTCTCCTGGTCCCATTTCTTTCCATGTGTTGAGTTCCAAAACATGTTTTTCTTACTCAGAGTACATTAAGTTAGTACCAACTGCATGTGCTTTTGTCAAATTGTTAAAACCACAGCCTTTTACAAACCCTGCTATTAGCTCTGCTTTTGGTTTATGAAAATAATGTAAGAAGTCCCTGTTTAGCAAGCTTGGAAGAATGGCTTAAGTTCAGCTGAAAAACTTTTCCCAGTGGGGCTATCAGGAAAAGAGGTTTTCTGCTTGTGCAGATACAGCACATGCAGTTTCTAATCCAACGTTGTCAGAGATGTTCAGTATTTCTGATCCATCTGACAGAGATGTTGATCTGGAAGATGTTTCTGAAAATGATTAATCAACCTCTAGGCAAATCTCTGCTGAAACAGAATTATTTCCCCAGGCGCGTGACGTGGTCAATGGTGGAAATGCAGCATCAGCATCATGAGGAGCAAAGTGTGCTGGAGGTAAATCTCTGCTTTCTGCTTCCCCAGGACAGAAAATGATACAGACACGGTATCCCCTGTACCGCTGGGCAATTTAAAATCTGCTGTGAATGGAAATGAAGAAGATGAAAAACTTCAAGTGAAAATACAGGCTTTTGAAGAAAAAATAAATATTGACACCAGTACCCCTGGCTCAGTGAGAAGATACAGCTTAGGCCAGGTTTCTAAAGAAGAAAGGAAGGATATGAGATTTAACAGGTATGGTTCTATTAAATGCACAAGTGGTTTTCAGGAATATCAATTTCGTAATGAAACGTTATCCAAATATTGAGAAATGGTTCTGTGATACCTATGGGCATTGTAAGGAGTTTGAACCAATTTCATATCCACGAATTTAAAGGTTGGTAAAAAAAATTCCAAGTTATTTATTGAATCTGTTCTGCACTCTGAAACAGCAGGGAAGATGGAAAATGTTCACAGTGGAAAGGAGGATACGAGCATGCATCAGCTCTGTGCCTGCTTCCAGGCACTTCCCTTCCAGCCTCCTGTTCTAACAGAGACCTTTGTCCTATGCTGTGCGTAGGGGTGAGTAACGCAGAACTGGAGGCTGAGTTGTGGTTCAGGTTTGGTTCAGTTAAATTGCTGTTGGATGGCGTCTTTATGACGTGATCAATAAAGCATATGCTGCAGTGCTGGGGTTTTAAGTTTCTCACAGATAGGTTGATTGGCTCCTTCTATGTCATGCAGATGTTGTGATATATGTTTAGGACTCAGTTTCATTTGCTTATTAAAACTGGCTTGCATTTGCTTTTGAAATGCATATATGTGGAAGGTATTTTCCTTGGCTAAGCTAGCCTTGTGCTCAACTCTCAGAGCTGACTGCACAGGGCTAACTCTGAATAGCACGTGTCCAAATGAGTCCTTTCTCACTGCTCACCACACTGTGCTCTGCCATACCTCCATCCCAAAGCACTTTTCCCTGATTGCATTCCAGGTCCAAGAGCCTGGCTTTGCATGCAGTCCGCATGAAGGGAGTGAACACAGACAGCGGGCAAGAAGAGGAGAATGGGGATGTAACTGCTGGGATCTCCTTCACCGAGATCTACATCAGCCAAGAAAATGACAAGTTGCCTTTTAGTGTCGATGCTGAAGAAATGCGACTGGGAAATTCCTTGGTTTCACACCAGAGCATCGATTGCATAGAATCAGAAAGTTCTCCAGCACCTGCTGAAGGAGAGGCCCAGGAAGGAAGCACAGCAGCGGGGAAGGGCCCTGCAGAGTACCATGACAAGCTCTATCTGCACATGAAGGAAAACCTGGGTAAAGTGAAAGCATATGTCGTGGAGATGGGGAGGAGGATTCCTGTCCCTGACCATTGTGTTATTGAAGGTAAGAGATCTGAGCCTCTCTGGTTACAGCAGCTTAACACAAGTGTTATTGCAGGATCTGGGCAAGTGGGTAGCAAATGGAACAGGAGCAGGATTGCACTGGAACAGGTTACCTAGAGAGACTGTGGATGTTCCATCTCTGGAAGCATGCAATTCCAGGCTGGATGGGGCTGTGAGCAACCCGGTCTACTGGGAGGCATCCCTATAGCAGGGGTCAGAACTATAGGATCTAAAACGTCCCTTCCAACCCAAACCATTCTATGATTCTATGAGTAGCACACAACTGAACAAACAATGGCCTGTGACAACACAAGCTGTGGAGCTGGGCCACCACGTTCCTCAAAAAGTGCTGCTTGAAAGCAACCACATAAGGTCCTGGTGCTCCAGTTTGGGCTGGATCCTACTTCACCACATCCCTTTAATGGTTCCTGCTTTCATCAAGGGAGGATATTTGTCTTGAAGTGTGAGAGCTGCTTTTGTGAGGCCACGTGGAGGTGGGGCTGGATTGCAGTGTGCTGCTAAACACATCCTTGATGCTCCTTGAAGGAAAGTGGTAGAGGTTGGGCTGTAAGCCTCCTGCTCACACTGAGCAGCTCTTGGTTACTGGGACACAAGGAGATGCGTGCATCAAGCTGCCTGAAGGTGCCTGTGAGTACTTTGCATTCCGGCCCTTCGTGAGCCATGTTGATTACGGAGAGTAACTCAAATTAACTTCAAGTATCTTACATCAAATCAAAAGATTTTGACTTCCATCAGATATCTCACTGCCTGTTTGCTTACTTTTTCTATGGTCAGTGAGTTAACAAGTCTCCACTCATAAAAGAGACATAACTATTTATTGTAAAAGCTCATATTTCTGCAGGAATTTCTAAAGAAGGACAAAAATGTCAGGTCTGCCATTTGAAATTTTTATTATTATTGATGAAACTTTTGCTTCATAGAGTCACAATGGAAACATGTGAGGGAGCAATCTGGCTGGAAGTGCTGAAGGCTGCAATCTTGTGTTAATATTTTTAAATACATTGCTCCATTTCCTTTCTGAAGTACCTATTATGATATATTCTAAGCATGTGACTATTTCAAAATTCATTCCAACTATTGTAATTTCCTGGAAATCCACATCTAGCATTCTTGGGGAAATTCCTTGAGTAGGGGCACATGTGCAGAACAGGAGATTTATGTGACTCATTCTAAATATGCTCAAAGAAATGTCTGGCTCCTTACACGGGGGACAGCTTTGTTCATATTTCAGATATTACACAAACCACTCCATCAAAAACCTGGCAGATAATGGGCTTGTACGATCCCCACACACTAGAAAGGCTCATTCAAACGTATCTGCTTCACTTTCTAAGTAAAATGTTTAGAAAATATTAACATGTTTCTAAATACGCATGGTTGGCTAATGTTGGCCATGTGGGAACTTGGTGAATTGGAAATGTAGTATATCAAAGAGAGAAAATATACAATATAGGCAGTTCAGAACAGTGATAATTAATGACAGGCCAAATGCTGTTCACTTCAGCAGGATTCAGAACACGTTTGTGCTTTCAGTGCAGGAGGTGTCCAACCTGTCTGCTGAGCTCCTCAGTGCTCAGCCCGGATGTCATCCCACAAAGCGTTGCCTGGGGCGCACTGCCTCGGGCAGGAGATGCTTGTGTGCTTTTGGAAAGGCACAGAATTGGTGTCTGGAGCCCCTGCCAGCTATTGGACACCAGTACCGAGGGCATCCGCTTCCAGGAGTTGGGAGATATTGAAGATTTTCCAGATGTGGTGCAACTGAACATTCTCTGTGGACTGGAAAGCAAATGGAGCAAAGAAGAATTATGAAGAAAAACAGATATGTCGTGATGACATCATTAAGTGATTGTCTACACTGATTACAGTCTGAATCCTGAATGACAAAGCAGACCTGTGGGAGGAGTGTGAGGATCATCAGAGCCCCTAAATGCTGGAGACTGAACTGACCTGGGACTGCACAGTCCAAAAAGAGCCAGCTGGCGGGACTCTGTAAATCACAGGTGACAGAAGATTCACTGGGAGTGGTGGCTCACTCTCTGTCCTATTATGCATATGGGAGAAGATGTAGCGAAGTTGTCAGGAAGCGAACTCAACGTATACAAAATGGGTGCCTCTTGCACCTAATTAGCCACATGTAATTTCATGGCAGAACTGATTGCTCCACTGCATTAATTATACTGAAAGAGTACCTGCTTTCACAAGTGATTAGGCAAATTCCAGGCTGAGAGCCTTTCAGCCAAGCACATCTCTGCCTTAGAAGACCAGAGACCAGGGAGACGCAATGCATCATCCAGTTCTCGGGCACTGAAGCTGAATTCAATGAACAGCATCTCAGCCCCTCAGTGTAGTGGTGTGCTCCCAGTTCCATGTTGCTCTGCCATAGGCACACATGTTCTGTGTCTTAGAGACAGAGTGCTGATAAAGGAGGAGGTGGCAGGGAAGCAGGTTGCAGCCTGCTGGTGCTGAATCTGGTTGTTGTTAAGCACTCTGTTGTGCCGTGGGGTAATTGGTACCATACAGTGGAGGTGGTGGAAAAGCTCACAGCTCCCCTGCAGTGTGCACCTCCGCCGCAGCCCGGTGCTTCTGCACTGATTGGAAGCAGCTGTGGCCCTGGTGGAGCCATGGGGCATTGGGTGCTGCCAGGGCTCTGCTCTGCTGTGCCAGAGATATACCAGTGGGGATTTTATCCCACAGAGCTGCTATGAATGCTCAGATTTGACCCAAAGGCACCGGGTGGTCCTTGTGTTCATGGGATCTGCGGAGACGTCCCCAGGGCAGTGCAGCAGGAAGGTGGATGTGCTCATGGCCACGTGGACCTCTCCAGACACCACTTACCTGGAGGTAGCAGCCTCCCACTGCGGTTTGCTATTCCATACTGCAGAAGCCAGGGGCCGTGGCCATAAAGGAGAGGCACCATCTTGGCCTCATGCAGGGGAGAGCAGCCCTTGGTGCTGGTGCTGAGCAGAGGGATACCCTCCCAGGTGCATCGTGATCCCGGCAGTGAAGGCCAAAGGAAGGCAGGTTAGGTTAGGTTAGGAAGGCAGAGAACTGTATGAAGTCGAGCAAATCTGTGTGCTCCCAAATGTGGCCTTTGCCACTCAGATTTGAGCTCTGTTCTGATGGTGTTGCAGGGGCCACCCAGTGCCCACCAGCATCATGCCATCTGTGTGACAACACGCATGCCCTGCTGGTGGTAATGCTGGCTGCACCAAGCCATGTGCATGCACAGCTGGTGGTGCTCCAGGAGGTGATCATTTCCTGAAGCTGACTGCTCCAACCATTACCCTTTTCTCCTACAGTTCTTCTTTGCATCCCTATCTATAACCCAAACTGAAGGGAAACTGAGGAAACTGAAAATGGTTGAAAACTGACGTTATAAAAGTCGTATTCATTTCCTCTTCTCCAGTTCTGTGTCTATGGGTGGGTTTGATTCCAGATGGGAAGCTGATAAGCATACTTCATCTCCTATTAACAGACTTAACTTAATAGTACAAGATTACCACTGTGACTCAAATAATGCATGGATTGCTCCCAGAGGCAGTGGGTTACCTACCTGTACCTAGAAAGCTGGAGTGGGCAACAACAGCAGCTCTGCTGACACATCCTTGTGCTCACGTTCTTTAGCCTGGGCACTGTGTGCACCAGAGCCATCCTCAGGCATGGCAGTGCCCAGCTAGGGGCTCTGGTATGCAGCTGACTTTCATATTCTTTCTATTTACTTACAGATACCATGAGAAGCTGTGTAGCAAAGCTGTCCTTCAGCTGTCCCCTGAAAGGCCACTACTGCCTCTACAGCAAATCCAGCTTCACGCTGCTCAGCCCGCAGCCTCCACTGTGGATCCACATCATGTTCCTCTTCCAGCAGGTGTGTGCAAGGCAGTGGCGGGGCACATCTCTGATGTTCTTGGAACAGTGTTTTAGGGGTTAATCTGTTGGAATGCACACCTAACCCGCTGGGTGAGCTTTTGTGATTCAAGTGATTGCTCACCTCTGAGGTTGCATCATAGCAGATTGAAGTGGTTTTGCAGTTTGTAAGGATTTCTCTTAATTATTTCGCTGTTCAAGATGAACTTATGGTAAAACAACTGGGTCCTAAATTTTTTTTTAACCTAAATAGATTTGACCATTAGAATTCACCCCACCCTACTGCACGCTCCAAAATACAAAGAGTTTATCCAGAATGTGGAGCTGATACGGTGAGTGATGCTGTGATGTTGGCAGATCAGGTCACTCCTCCCTCTGTTCCTGGAAATGAGTATAGAAATGATCGGAAAAAACAATTCTGCAGTGTGGCTGTGATGCCTAATTCACAATTTCTGCAGATTTCCACACTGGTCACCATGTTTCTGTTCACTGGTCGTTGCTCACACTTCTTGGACTCTGGTTCTCTTGGACTCTGCAGCGGTAGAAGCAAGAAATAGTTTTTCTCTCAGGTCTCCAGAGCAGACCCTCAATTTCAAGGCTCTGCTTTTTATTGAATTTCAGAAATTTTAATGGGTAGCTGTATCGTGTTTCAAACCTCTCAGATGGAAGTTGTGAAACTCATGTACTGCTGTTTTCTTGGCTGGGCAGCTCTCGGTCAGAGGGAAGGCAGCGCATTTCAGCACAGAGCTGATTGTCAAACAGAAGAGTGATAACTAACAAAAGGAAGAAAATGAAAATAGGGGCACCCGACACAGGAGGTGCTCTTGGATTTGGTCATTAAAATCATCCTGTACTGCATTAAGACTTGGGGTCGGTTTCCCCCATTGATGTGCATTGTCACATTGTGCCCAGCACTCCCCTGACAGCCCCTCAGTTGGTCTAAGCCCCAGCTAACAGGCTGCAGGCTCCTCGTGCCCGGTGGCAGCCCCAGGCACTTTGTTTCTCAGCTCTAATTCAGGCAGATCGATCCAGCTGGTTTGCACGTGTTGTGCAATCCAGCATTAGAAGTACGGAACATTGGATTTGCTTGTGCGCTCTTAACTTGGCTCCAGAGTGGAAATGCATTTTCAGGATCATGTTGTAGATATAGTAGAGGAATAATGCTAAGCTCTCTTGGCCACTCTTTTAATGTTGGCTGTGTATGCAGTTTATATGGTGAAGAACCTAACTGCACTGCAACAGTAGAGTATTTCAAGGCAGCATTGGGTCGCATCCCAGTCCGTTGGAACAGGTGGCCTTGGAGGTGACAGCACCCAACCTGATGGCTTCTGTCACCCTTTCTGCTCAGTGCAAAGCCCCAGAAGCAAGTGAAACCTGTGGGCATTCATCTAACATTGTGCAGTCACATCCATCATCACTCCTGAAAGAGAAATGACATTACCCACATGACTACCATGATATGAAAAAGAACAAGGTGCTCTTGGTTAATGGCTGAGTCAAAAATGCTCAAAATGCACTTTCCAACATTTTTTTTCAGAGCCTGTTTGCTGAACCTTTGTCAATGCAGAGTAGTTCAGTGCAAGTCCTCAAGGCCCTATGGGAGAAGACACAGCTCAAGGGGACACATAGTTTTGAAACTGCCATGATCCAGTCTACATTCCCACACCAAAAGGTAAGTATGCTTTTCCTCTGAGGGGAAAAAAACTTTTAAAATAGCTCTAATGAGTGTTTGCTGTGCTCTAATTGTAAAAACAAGCCCTTTGCCCTTCCTTCTTCCCCTCCTATCCATCAGAAATTCTGCAGATTAGGAAGTCCACGGAGGTGGTGGAGTCACCATCCCTGCAGGCGTCCAAGGGACATGTAGATGTTGTACCAGGGGACATGGTTTAGTGGGAAACACTGTGGCAGATGGATGGTGGATGGTGGGACCGGATGATCTTAGAGCTCTTTTCCAACCTCGGTGATTCTATGATTCTAAGTCCGCTTCTGAGTCACGCAGCCGCCAGGAAATTTGCCTCCTTGAACACAGACTTGGCTTTTATGAAGACGATCATTTGCACATGCACCATTGGTTGCCCCTACCAGTTAAAAAGATTACTCTTTCAAAGCTGTTTACTGTCTCCAGGATTTCGGGGAATGCCATTTCAAAGCTGTTAATCGGGCTTCTTGGAAAAGGACGCTATAGGATTGTGAAACAAATATCTATTCATCCCCAAACATCTCCATCCAGCAAAATGGGATGAAATGCACTGTCAAACATGGTTTTAAAACACTCTCTCTCAGGACTCTCTCTCAGGCATAAACATGTCTGGCTGAATAAGATTAATTTACAAAAGTTGTGGGCAGTTTAAAAACAGGAGTTTCATTAGAAACACCTTCTGAACCCCCAGGCTTGCATTGGACAGAGCAGGGAGCTGCTGCCGCATGTGAGAGCCGTGGGTCACAGCTTATGGGACACTGGACTCAGCAGAGTCCCCATTTGGTCTGTTATCTGCTTGGAAATCCCAGCTGGAGTCATCCAGAGGCATTAGGGATGTCTCTGTTTGCACAGTGCCGTTTAACTTGGATCCATGCCATTTGTCAGGTCAGAACTGGTGGAGCACAGAAAGGTTTGGGGTGAATAAAGGGTCTGGAAAAGAGCGTGCTTTCGTTAGGCTTAGATAGAGTGCACTGCGTGCTCCCATTCTGAAAAACGCCTCGAAATGTGACCAGTCCCCAGTGCGTTGGTTGCACAACCCTGCTGCTGTCAGAGAGGCATTCAGCCTGCTTGGGGAACTCCCAGCGCTGCCCAACAGGAAGAGCATCTCCCAGTTCCTGAAGTAGCGGGGCTGGAAAATGAGATACTGGTCATTTGTGACGTAATGGATGGGCAGAGGGAGCTCCAGAAGACGCTGGTTATGGGAAGTGCTCTGGAGGCCGAGGACTGTTGGGCTGATGTAACGCAGGGGAATGGCTTCAGCCGTGCTCCCCCAGCGTGCTGCCGCAACTACTTCCTCCATTCTTGTTTTGCATGTAACACAGAATCTGAATTTGGGTTCCGTGATGTTTCTGCTGAGCAACTGAGTGAAGTTTGATGGAGCTCTCATGGAGGGGGACCTGGGCCAGCTGGGCAGAAGGAGCGTTCCTTTCACTTTACCTGCCAAAACCTGGTGGGACCACTCGTGGTGTGACCCAGCCATCGCTCTGCCCAGCAGGCTGTGCTTCCCAAAAACCTGACTGTTTGGTGTCCAAAGTTCTTCCTGTCACCAACGGACTCCAAAATAGTGAATGATTTGACAAAAGAATTGCTGCTGTTATTCTCACTCCTCTTCCTGTAGCACAGAAAGCAGATTTCTGGATGTTTTCCTTTAAAATGTTTTGAAATCTCTTGATGACGTTTGGAATCCACTGCAGAATGAACACCGTGTTCTCTACCCAAGTCCTGCAGCCCGTGTTACAGCACCGTCCGAATGGCTGGGCCAGAACTGGGGCTGCTGCTGCTGATGTGGGAGCATGCAGGGAACTCTGCAGGCTGGCAGCCAGCAGGCGCCCAGCAAAGCCAATGCTGTGACCTCTGCTCCACTATAAATCAACGCAGACGTTTCCTTGATGTGTATTCGAAGGAGTGTTGCAAACCAGGAGGAAAAGCTGTTGCGTCAGTGATTTATCCCAAAGTCAATTCTGAGCAGTATTTCCAGCTTCACCTCGCTGTCAGAATTCGGAACTGGGCCGACCTGTGCGTGCAAGGAATTGCAGCAGATGCCTTGCAGTGCGAATGCCCGTATTGCTGGGCAGTGCTGTCTCAAAAGCCAAATGGACAACGGGATCGTGCCACAAAAAAATACTGATTCAACACAGCTCAAAACGTGCCGGGAGTAAAGTGCTTCCAGATGTGCATCCCTACAGATCTCCATTCCGTTGCCTCACTGCTCTCTACCCAGGAGTACAAAGGCTGTGCTGGTTGCAGCTGTGCAGAGTGCATTGTGTTGCATCGTGGTATGGCAGTGCAGCCATGCGGTTCCCTCTGAGTGCCTCCTGCTGAGCACTTTTGCAGGAGAATAGTTCACATTTTTAAGCCACTGTTGACTCTGTCCCTCCCTGCTCTTTGTCTGCTATCTCCCCCTGTGCAGCAGAATGAGGTGCTGTGTTCTCACAGTGTGGTCACTGACGTCTCCCAGATGATGGAGGGCAGGATGAGGTGCATCTCTCCTCTCCAGTGAGGCATTTTCCCCGTGCTTCACCTCCCAAAATCAGCTCCTTGTTTTGGCATACAAGGAATACAGAGTAAAAAACAGGCAACGGCTGCCTCAGTATTTCCCCAACATCTGCCTTTCACGTGGCTCATTGCAGATGTTGGAAGGTTTCCCTCAGGATCCCAGGCTTGTTGTTCAGCTCCATCCTCACAGTGCCCTTCACAGACCCAATGGGAGCAGTGCCCCATGTGCCTTGTCTACCCCACAGCCCCCAGGTGGGTGGGAGGATGGTAGGGGGAGGCTGTGCAGCTCTCCCATTGCACAGCACAGCAGCCAGACACGCTCCTGAGCTGCATGCAGATCCTCTTTAGGGGGGAGTAAGCACCTCAGCAGTGCAGACAGAGCAATGCAGCCACATTGTGCTGTGATGTGCACTGCCATGGGGCAGAGCACACAGCCCTCCCTGCCCCAGCAGATAGAAAAGGTGAGAATGGCACAGCTCCTCTTTGCTCAGTGGGGTGAGCCCATAGCCCTGGCAGCACAGGGTTTTGTTCCCATCTACCGCATGAATTCTTGTCTTCTTTGGGCTGTGCTGCAGACAGGAAACAAGCAGGAATGTTTTCTGAGCCTTCCTGCCTGCTCCTTCTGCACAGGGAGCAGTGTGGTTGTTGTTATCTGACGTCTGTTTAAATGTGAGGTCACCATCTTTATAAAAATTAGATGGGGGCGTTTAAATGACAACCAATGACACCATGTTGTAATGGCCTCAGACAGAGCATCTCCTGGCTCCTTCTGAGAGCTGCAGCTGAGCTTTCTGCAGGCCTTTGATAGAGTCAGGCATCACAGTGGCTTTTTGGCCCAGCCCTCACTTTCCTGCCTGCTCTCAGTGGAAGGACAGCATCACCTGTACCTGGATGTGTTTTGTGCAGATAAATTCATCCTGTTCTTGCTTCATATCTGGAAACATTCACATTGACATTTTAAAACCTTATTATTATCAGTGCTTCTTACATGGGGGGGGTGGGTTCAGAACTTCCTTCTTTATAAACAGCGACACCAAAAAAAGAGAACAGAAAAAGAGCAGCCGCTCCCCCTGGCTGCACTCGGAACCCATGGGACAGATCTGACCTGCTGTCAGACAGGAGATCCCCAGCATGTGGAACCACTGCCCTGAGGGTCCCGGAGAACACTGAGGGCTGGAGGGAAGGAGGAGCTCGGCTGTAGGCTCTGGTGGAAGGGAGGTGGAAGGCACTCAGCCCCATGATTTGCTTCCAGAGAGCTGTTGCAGTGGGTGCTGCCAATGGCAGAGGGAGGTGCCCTGCACAGCAATTCACCTGGGCAGGCTGTTTGTCAACATGAGACCAGTGAGAGAGGGCACTTGTCAGCTCCCGCTGTGATGTGGGCCCTGAGGTGTAAGGGGGTTTGGTTTCTCTCCTTATTGGCCCAGGATCTGGACCACGTGCAGATGCACCTGGAAGAAGTGAGGTTCTTTGATTTATTTGGCTACAGCGAGGAAGCGGGAGCCTGGCAGTGCTTCATGTGCAACAACCCTGAGAAGGCAACAGGTGAGTGCTCTGCGGGCGGGCTGCAGCCAGGGGTGCATAGCAATGTGGTTCTGCACTGTGCAGGAGTGCTGCTGGTGGTGGTGGTTGTGCAAAAGCAAAGCTAACTTCCCAGCATAGCAGAGATGCTGTCTCTTTCCATTGGAACTCTCCATGAAACTCATCTCAGCGTTCCTGGTGAGATTTGGAATGTAAACCCACAACTCTGCATGATTGCTGATGCTTGGGGAGGGCTCTGCGCCCATCCTGCAGCACACAGGTAATGGGGCTGCCTCTGCCTGGCTGCATCCCACATGCCACCCCTTAGGGGACATCAGCACTGATATTGCACCTGACCTGTGTCCTCTGTCAGGAGGTTGTCCAGGGACTCCACTTCCTTTAACATCACTGTGTCTGTAGGGCACATCTTAAGAGCAAGGCAGTGCTTAGGGACAGCCGTGATACTTCAACGATAGAAAACAAGGTGAGGGGAAGTGAACTTCATCCCAGGTAAAAGATTCTGGTGCAGGATAGTTTTTCTTTGGAGGATTTTGCCACAACTTGACTGCATGCACAATTCTGGCTGAGAATTACGGATAATTTGGCCAAGCCTTTGAATAGCTTGCTCATTCAGCTATCTGCTTGAGCAGCTGCCCTCATTCCATGGGACATTCCCTACTCTTCCTCCTCCTGCATGGGACTCATCTACCACAGGAGAAGTCATGCTCTGAGCTGTAAGTCAGTCCAGTGGCCTTACTGTGCTTTGTCCATCATATCAGAATAGGATGGATGTCAAACCATGAGGAAAATGAGCCCATCTTGTTTAAAGCACCAAAGCTTATTGGAGCTCGCTCAGATGCACGAGAGGGAGGAAGATAGTGCTTAGTGGATGAAAACCTGCAGGTAAACGTTCCTGAAATGGGGGTGTGGAGCTATGGGAAGAGTGGTGCCAGAGTGGGAGACACTCAGGGCTCACTGGAAGGTTTATGGGACGTGACAGAAGAAAGGGCTCCGAGGTCTCCTGGAATGGGAGAGACATCTTTTATACTGTTCCACAGTAGGACAGACCCTTTGGAAGTCCCAAGTACTTCTGAAAGACAAGAAAGTCATTCCTCCCTCTCAGCAATGCTGTTTAGCAACCCGGTCCTTCAAGAAGGAATTCAGAAGCAAATTCTTTTTCCATTATTTTCATTTGTTTTCTGCTAATGTCGGGTTTTTGTGACATTTTTCGGATACCGTGTTGCAAGATGCCATTTATCCTGGGGACTTAGGGAAGGATTATGCCCTGAAGCCTGGATCTGGCTGTGCTCTGTGGTGCTGTTTGCAGATGCAGTTGTGCTTCAGCAATGCAGTGGGTGAACCCAACGCAGCAATCAGCACAGAGAAAGTTTGACCATTTCATACGCATTCTTCTCACTTGAAAGCATTACTTAGACAACCACACTCTTCCAGAAGTGCTGCTAAATCATCCTGAGTTATTTTGTTCCTGCTACCCCTGAGCCAAGGAGGGAGACAGCATTCCTGCAAGCCCGACTCATCTGCCCACATCCACGTACGCACGCTGGCTCTGCTGCTGGTCCCAGAGCTGGGAAAATCAAACTGCACCATTTTCTATTTTTATTTTTTTTACAACAATAACCATTCAAGTGTGGATGTAAGGCATTAGAAGCGTTAGTCAGCACTGCGTGCCTCTTGTTGGGAAAAGCTGGCTTTGAGGAGCTGCATTTCAACATAACCTCCCGCGATGACAGTTGGCTCACAAGCCTTTGCACACCAAAAATTCAGTAAAACCACTTGATAGCCTACGAGGGAATTGCAGAGCATGCCTTGTTCTGGAAGCTTACAAAGAAATCGCAGTAATCCCCGTGGGCTGCAGAGGAGACATCGTGCCCATGGGCAATGATTCGGGTAAAACGGAGGGCTTTTTATGAATTCCTCCTTCAAAAAGCAATTCGCTCAGAAGAGCCCACACCGTGTTAACGTGGGGATGCATTTATCTTTTGCTAGCAGTGGTGATTATCTGGTGAACTGAAATATCCCCGCTGTAATGCTTGCTTGAAAATCATAAAAAGTGGCATTCAGTAACGTGTCCTTTCCAAGTTTTCAACAAAACCAAACGCGATGATTAATGAAGGAGAGCCAATCCGTATTCCCCTAGGTTAATTGCATTTATCTTCTGCCTGCCACCCACACATTCCATTCTTTCAAGTTAAGAGGGGCTTATTATCATTGAGATCATTCATGATGAGACTGAATTTTTGTGGATGGCTTCGTTTCATCAAACAGAAGATTTAATGCTCTGCTTTTTTCTTGAGTTCGTCTTGGAAGGGTGTCAGGTTTTGTTTTGTCTTTGTTACATTTGTTCAGTACCCAAACAACTCGGAGCCTGGAGCACTGCAGTTCTGCAAAGAAAACAAGATACGGGCGATAGAAAATAATTGCAGCTTACATCATGGTGGACACTTACATCAGTGGGTATTATTTGGGGTTGAATTGATTTTGGAGTTAGCCTTCCTCCACTGAGATGGCTTAAAAAGCAATGGATGTTATGGTAGGAAAAAAAAGCCTCGTTTTTATTTTTAGGGTACTATTTAGTATAAACCCAGTCCAATAATGTTTATGTGGAGAAAATCTTTTCTCTTTGATCAGTATCACATCAGCATATTTCTCTAAAGATGCCTAAACCTGTTCTTTAAAAGTAAGTGAAGGACAACTCAGGAGTTGTTTCTTAGTGTAAATCGACCTCCTGCTAAAATGTGGGATTATTTCTGCCTTGTCCCCAAGCTCTGGATCTCAAGGTGCCCTTCCACGTTCTGAGGAAAATTGCTCTATGTAAAGTTTATCACATCACATCCTGATCTTTGCTTGAGAAACTGGAGAGAATGCACTTCCTTGGTTTCCCATGACATGAATGATCGTATGGAAGATCAGCCATTTTTGTATCGCTCTTCTGGAGCCTTCTCAGTTTGCCTAGAGCTGAGCAAATCAAAACTAGACACAATATTCCGGTGATTAGTACGTGTATAGAGAAAGTGCACTTTCCACCTGCCAGCTGATTGCACTTCTTAAATCCTTCTAACTGCATTAAAAATGCAGGTGCTTCTTCCACATAATGATGCTCTGTGTGGTAAGCCATGGGTCAACAGCAACTGAGTTTGCTTGTGGCAAGAGTTCAGAGTGAATCTCTGCCTTCCTGGGGCAGTGTGGGTCCACTGCTGATGCCCTGCGCCTGCACAGCCCCATGCATGGACTTCTACTTTGCACACACCGTGCATTCAATGATGGCCAAGTGAAATCCCAGTAAGGACTGGTGTGGGCAGCCCTGGGAGCTTTGGGGAAGTTCAGATCAGCTGCAAAGGGAAGGTTTCCCACTGCAGGGATGGTCAGTCATTGGGGCAGCTTGCCTGGAGAGATCGTTGAGATTTTCACATCCCAAGTCATTAAATCTTTGAGCAACCTGGCCTGACCCCAGAGCCAACCTTGCTGTGAGCAGGAGGTGGGATGACCAGCCCCTCGAGCTCCCTTCCAGATGAATTATTCTGCCTCTCTGTGAAGTTAACTGCAATCAAAACAAGCAATAGGACTTAGAAAAAAATATTGGAAAAGAGCTTCATTCTTATCTTTCATGAATCTTTTTGTTCTAATCAGACCCTCAGACATACTGGCATCTGCTTCATTATGACGACTTTGGCAGCTGACATCAGAATTCCCCATGGACCTCTTAGTGGATGTAGGCGAGAAGTGCTCTGTTATCATGGTTCCAGCCCCAAGTGCTTAAAGACAGACCAGCATTTCTTCAGTAAATCCTGTTTGTGAAAGATTTTGGCCATGAAAATCCAGTTTAGGCCAAAATTGCATGTTAACTTCCTTTCCCATGTTGCTTTCCTGACCACCAACCATCTCAGTGCCCAAACGTTTTGTGCCTTAAAGCTTCTTAGTTTGGCTTAAAACATGTTCCTACTGCCCTGGAATCAGTACTGCTTCACAAAGCCTAACCATTGAGCAACTGTCTTTCCATATCAAATCTTTCTATAGCTCCATGCAGACGACATCAAGGTCTGAAAGTTCCTGTGCAAGTAATGAGTCATTTAGAGTGTTCATTTAGAAAAAAGATTCTCTCCATCAAGAGCCTGCTCACGTGAATGGCAAATGATGGGAATGATGGAGGAAGGGGCTGCCAGGAGTGCAGAACGACCTCTCTTTATCGCGGAAATCACGGGCACGGTTCCCTATTGTGGCTAAAACTTGGCCACCCCCATTTTCATTCAGTGTATCTCCTTCCAGAGACAGAAATATTTACAGCCTTTCATGAGGAAATTGAAGCAGTACACACTGAAGACCCCCAAAGCCTGCGTTGCTGCCAATGTAAACAGCGCCGGGGAAAAACCACATTCCTGATCTAAACCTGCTGCATCTGTCACCGCCTTCTGCCCCAGCTGTAGGAGCACTGCAGTGCAGTTGGAGGGGAGCAGAAGCTGTCGTGCCTCCCTCTCTTCCTCCTCGCTGACCTGGGCAGATCTTTCATTTAACACATGCTCCATACAGATGGCATTCACCCATGCATTGCATAGGTGCTGTTTTTACTGTTGCCACTCGGGGAAGCAGAAAGGCTAATGATAAGTAAGTGAATGTTGCTGCAAAAGGTCCAGGGGAGGTTTAGGTTGGATATCAGGAAAAACGACTTTACAGAAAGGGTTGTTAGGTACTGGGATGGGCTGCCCAGGGAGGTGCTTGAGTCACCATCCCTGGATGTGTTTAAAAACCGCTTGGATGTGGTGCTCAGGGCCGTGACTTAGCAGAGGGCTGCTAGAGTTGGAGTAGTGTGGTTAGGCTGTGGTTGGACTTGATGATCTTTAAGGTCTTTTCCAACCTGAGCAATTCTATGATTCTATGAAAAATGTGGGTGTGCAGCTGAAAGCATGCTGGTGGGCACACGGCAGTGAGTGGGGAGCGAGGTAAGCTGCCCATAGCACTGCAGAGCGGGAGCAGAACTCTGTGCTGAACTCCGCAGCGGAGCGCGAAGCCGTAGAGACAACATAAGGGCTGGCCTCCAGTCGTGCAGAGTAATAAATTCTTGCAGGGCTGAGGAACAATTGGGAGGAGTGATGCTGGGGATAAGTATGTGATGAACAAGGGACTGAAGGGAGAATTGCAGCCTGCTGCAGCTGCCAGGCCTCCCAGGCAATGTATGACTAAGGCTGGGCGCTGGGGTCAGGAGGAATGCAGGCAGAGCTGTCAGCCAAACTGAGGATATTCAGCACCGCAACAGAGGGCAGAGATAAGCCCTGCTCTGTGATCTCCCCCCCAGAAGTGAACCAGGACGGGCAGCCCCTGATGGAAGGCAAGCTGAAGGAGAAGCAGGTCCGCTGGAAGTTCATCAAGAGGTGGAAAACTCGCTACTTCACCCTTGCTGGAAACCAGCTGCTCTTTCGGAAAGGAAAATCTGTAAGTATGGAGCACATGAGCTCACCTGCTGTGTTTATCTCCTCTGCATCACCATTCCCAGGGGTTCCACCACATGACTTTTGCCATGGGCCTCATGCTGCAGCCAGCCACCTCCAGCTGAGCCTTTGCTCCCGGCGCCTGCTGGGGAAACCAGTTGTGTCCCAGCTGACACCAGGGTGCTGCGGCACCACGTCTGCATCATCACCAATGAAATGGCGATGTAAATACGGCTGTCCATCCTGCCTAGCAATTGTTGCACTGCATAAACACTGTTTCAATAAACTCTGCTTAGATAAATATATTTTCCCCCTTGCAGAGTGTTCCCATAACCGGCGTTGTTTGTGCAGGAAGTACAGGTTTGTTTAAGGCAATGTGATGCCAAAGTGCTTCTCTCCCAAAGGAGCCAAGTGTTGTCTTTCATTCCTGCCCTCATCTAAATTCAGGGCAACTCTGCTGAAATTTCTGTGAAATCATTTGGAAGTGACACCAGTGTGACTCAGAGACAAGTTCATTGCTGGGCATGGAAGAGCAGGTAATTAAATCCAGTCCTCATTAGTTCTTACTTGCCCGTTAGTAGAAACTAACTATCCTCAGCTGTTCACAATGAGGATTATCAGACATGGTGCAAAACAGGCCTTTTATTTCTGTTGCAACAGCACTCTCTTCGGTAATCCAAAAATAGCACCATCCTCCAGCTGCAGCCAAGCCTTAATATTTCTGGTAAATAATCTTTTTCATTGCAGAAACCCAGCAAAGCTCTTTAAGCCTCTGAAATGGCTTCCTGAGCCCCTTCCTCTAAGGACTGCAGCAGGGAGGGCATTGGCCCTTGCAAACAGAACAGCTTTTTCTTTACTTTCTGGTTACTTTTTCTGATGAACTGAGATTTTGAAGACATTTCAATCCACACAGTGCCTCAGCTTCAGCTCAGGACTGGCTGAGGTTCACTTTTTGTAGTGCTGGAGTAGTTGTCATTTCTTTTAGCATAGTGATTGGCTGAAGGAAATGCATTTAACGGAATGGATTTGATTAGCTGTGCAAACAAGGCAGGCAAAAGTCACTCTGAACACCTTGATTCCCTGGGATGCTATCGGCGTGGAGCAGTCGCCCCTGGCACTGTGCTCTCAGTGCTCTCCTGGTTGACGTGAGGAGACGGTCAGACAGCAGTTTACTAAATGGTAGAACTCATATAGGTTAACTTCCCTTTCACAGCTGTCAGATCCAAGCTTCTCTGTTTCCTCTGGAGCTGCACACAAATATCTGGCTCCTTGAGGAGCAGACTGGCGTCCAGCCCCCAGGGACTGCAGTGGTTGTGCCTGGGCAATCAGTCCTCCAACTGCTGCCTTATATCCCGTTACCACTACATTTTTTGCTTAAATTAGATAATTGAGACGTTAACCATTGCCTGGGCTGCAGTGCAGGAGCCCCCCCATGCCCCGCAGCCTGCGTTGTATGCAGGCCTGGGGTTGACTGCTGCACACACCAGCAGAGGGGCTTGCCTGGCTGTGCATCGTGCTCTGCCTTGCTCCATGTCTGCATCTGGTGGGAAGGGGCAGGTTTGCTCTCAGTGCCACAAAGTCTGTCCAGCACTGGACTGTGAGCAGACAGCAAGATGCTGTGCTGGGGCAGCAAGCAGCAGGAGGGAGGTCCCACCAGCAACAGGATGGCTGCAGGACCCACCAATAGCACTGCAGCCATGAGGGCCGGTAAATAGCTCTGTATTTAGAAAGGAAAGAGGTTCTGCTTCAGCTGGTGCTCGTTGCAGGGCTGAGCGGGACAGCTCTGCTCCAGCTGCACAGCAGATCTGGCACTGCTGTTCAGGGATGGGCACACGTGGATGCTGGGACTGCTACACTACTTGCCTGGAAGCCCAAAGCAGCACAGAGGAGGCACAGCAGGGCGGCCAGCTGGCTGTGAGTGCCTCTTTCCCACCACAAACCTTCCCTCTGCAGATGTACCCACACGGATGCTCTTTGCTCTGAGTAAGCAGTGGGATTGCCAGCGGGTGAAGGGAGGCAGGGGAAAACCAAAACAGAAGAGGTTCAAAATGAGCCACATCCCACAGTCCTGGAAAATCATGGTAAACTGTGTTCACAGAAATGTGCCATGGGTACAATCAGCTTTCTTGAGCAGCTTTTAGCAGTGCGCACATGACAGCCCATCAAGGGAGCATAGTGGTTTTGCTCAGTACCTGTTGGCAGGTCTGGCTCACGGGGGACAAAGTTTTCTCCCTCAGCTTGTTGTTGTTTTGAGTTTGCTGTGATAAAATTCTTAGTATTTAACGTAGGTCTGATCTCAGTGCAGAGCTGCTTACTGCTGTCGTAGAATCATAGAATCCTAGAATGGCCTGGGTTGAAAAGGACCACAATGATCATCCAGTTCCAACCCCCTGCTGTGTGCAGGTCATCAACCAGCAGCCCAGGCTGCCCAGAGCCACATCCAGCCTGGCCTTGAGTGCCTGCAGGGATGGGGCATCCACAGCCTCCTTGGGCAACCATAGAGCCTGAGCTGGTGTTGGAGTCATGTCCATGCATGGGGAATCCATGCGGTTGGAGCAGAAAGCTTTTGGAAAACCTGCCTTACTCCTCTTGCTAAAAGGCCTAAGAATCTCAACAGAAGAAACATGCACAGTGTTGGGGGACTGGGGCTCACAATTCTCATCTGGAGACCGCAGCTCGTGTCTGTTTGGTGAGCTCACAGATCTCCCACAGGAAACTTCTGTGACTCTTTGCAGCCATCTCTGCTGCTCCCTGCATCCCATCCCCACTCTTACAGCGATGCTGAGGTTTCACAGACGTGCTGCTGTCTGTTTTCAAACCTCAGCATGACCGAGCTGTGCCATGCTCTCCATTCCCCATTGAAAACTGCCGTGGCTTCCTTTGGATTCCAGAGTCAGGCACAAAATACCTCTTCTGTTTCCCAAATCAGCACAAGAAGTGGCTGCTCCCCTTTTGGTGGAAGCCCCAGCGTGTGAACTTGGTTCTGTTTATCTTCCCCACCCTGTGTTTCAGAAGGACGACCCCGACGACTGCCCCATTGAGCTCAGCAAGGTGCAGAGCGTCAAAGTGGTGGCCAAGAAGCGCCGGGACCGCAGCCTGCCCCGAGCCTTCGAGATCTTTACTGACAGCAAGAGCTACGTCTTCAAGGCCAAGGATGAGAAGAGCACGGAGGAGTGGCTGCAGTGCATCAACGTTGCTATCGCACAGGCCAAGGAGAGGGAGAGCAGAGAGGCCACCACGTACCTGTAGGGCTGCAGTGCTGAGCACCCCACTGCTCTGCACGCTCCATGGGCTGCCCGAGTGGTGGGCAGCTGCTGGGACAGGAGAGGCTGTGGGTTGGCTGTAATGCTGCCGTAAGACCCCAGTGCTGCCATCCGTGTGCAGGTAAGAGACGTAGCTGCCAGGTCCACGTGCAAAGTACAGCTCTGCCTTCAGCCTGACCGCCTCCAAGCTGGGAGATGTGGCTGGAAAGCGGCCCAGGTCCAACCCTGCAGCTCGGGTATCCATGGCCTCGGCACTGCTGGGAGGGCTTCCTGCATTCCTCCATCTGCAAAATGATCGTCCTCCTCCTTATTTAACCTCAATGCCTTTTACCTTTTTCCCGTCCCTACAAATAAAAATCACAGTTGCTTCTCCCTTCAGGTCAGAGATGGGGCAATTTTTAAAGATTTAACAGTGCAGAAAAATAAATTTAAATATTTAAGCGTTTTGGTTTCTTGCCTCCTTCTCCCACTTTGCCACCATCTGTAGCCAACATAATTTAAAAAAACTGTTTTCCTCTCTTCTTTTTTTTTTTCTTTTTCTTTTTTAATAACCTGCCTTCACTATAACCTTTCAAAATGCCTCTAAAAATGCATCATTTCCAGATCTGGGCTGTTGGGGTTTTTTGTTTATTTTTGGGTTTCTTATTCTCAAATGATTCCAAAGTAAAGGAAATGGCACAGAAAAAAAATGAAAGCCAAAGAGGAGAAGTGGGGAAAAGTGAATGGGGAATCTGTGGATGAAAAAATTAACATGCAGGCCAAGGTGAGGTAGATATAAAATTTAATGTTTTCCAATTCGACTAAAACCTCTTTAGGAATATGCTGTTTTAGTACTTACAACTTCTATGACACTTCATGCCTCAAAATCATGAAATCAGATTCAAGCCTGAGGGACACAGCAGGGATTTCCATGGCCTGACAGGGGAAGGGAGCTCTCAGCCATAGGACTACAAATACTGGGACAAGCAAACCCTTCCCTTACCCACACAGGATGCACCATTGAGTTGAATGGGAATGAAGTTAATTCACGGGTGTACGTCTGTGGCCTTCATGTCAGGAGTTACATTGGCACAGCTGCTCAGGGAGCAGTGGGGTCACCATGCATGGAGGTGTTGAGAACTGTGGGGCACTGAGGGATGTGGTTATGGGTATGGTGGTGTGGGTTGGGGTTGGGTTGGGGATCTCAGTTGTCTTTTCCAACCTACTTTAACGATTCAGTGATCAGAACCTGTTTCGCTACCAACAGATTCCCATGTCCAAGTGCAGAACCCTGGCATGGGCCGGGCTGTGACTGCGTCACACAGAAGAATCATAGTCAGCTGTTGGGCTGTGGCTGTCACTGGCCAGGCCGTGGCTCACCACTGCCACCACTGCCACCAACCCACACCCTGCCCTTAGGAGCAATGCGACCCATTAGGGTCATTAGTGCCCTGCTTTGCGCCAAGAAATGATTGCACAGAATAAGAAGCTTCTCCACACTTCTCCTGTCTTAAATTAAAACTTGGAATGAAATAAAAGAGAAATTTGGCTGGCAGCTTATCCTAGTCAACCTCCTAAAAGGAGAAACACAGAAATCATCAATCCAGCTATGATGAGAGCGGGGAGATTTAAAAATAAATATGAAAAAAAAAAAAAAGAAATGCAAATTGCACTGTGGCAAATGTTCTTCTTGAGCAAATGTATAAATAGTTCTTCCTGTTTCTTTTTTTTTAAATGATGTGCATTGGAGTTTTCTAAATTTGAGCAGTGCTGTGCTCTGAGTGGGGAGATTGGGGCGCTCCTCACCTCCTGGCTGTGCAGTGTCCCCAGCAGGAGCCGTCCTGGGATGGGGACAGGGATGGGAAGACAGAAGTGGGTTCAGGGAGAGGGATAGGGATGGGGAATGGATGAGGAATGGTGACAGGGATGGGGACGAGGAGACAGAAATGGGGACAAGGTCAGGGATAGGGATGGGGAATGGATCAGGGATGGGGAATAGGGATAGGGATGGCTTTGGGACCAAGACAGGATTCTGGTGCCTGTGGCCACATTCCTGCTGGCTACAGGGGAGCCCATCACCTTGCATTTGTACCTTGTGTGATGCCAATATGCTCATCCAGTCCCAGCCCCCTGCTGTGTGCAGGGTCACCAACCAGCAGCCCAGGCTGCCCAGAGCCACATCCAGCCTGGCCTTGAATGCCTGCAGGGATGGGACATCCACAGCCTCCTTGGGCAACCTGTGCCAGTGCCTCACCACCCTCTGAGTGAAAGATTTCCTCCTAATATCCAACTTAAACCCACCCTGTCTCTTTTTAAAACCATGATGGGGACAGAAAAGTCCCCTGGGCTGGGCTCAGCTCCCGAGGTTGGCAGAGCAGCAGAGCTCTGCCACCACACCCCTACAGGACCCCAATCCCCCCCGAGGCTGTACTCAGAGGCAGAAATCACAGCTGTGGACACTGGGCTGCGTCCCCACGCTCCAAGCAGTGCCCTGTGCTCCAGTGGCCCCACGCACAGCGATTCCCAGAAACATGAGCTGCCTGCCCAGGCCTTGTTTACAGAGCTGAGCGCAGCCTTGGGAGCAATTCCAGGGAAAGTTTACCCCACGATTCGCCCCTACATCCTCAAGAAAGAAGTTCTTCAGCACGGTCAAAAGGAACAGAATAAAATAGGGGGTGAGTGTGTAGGTGTTGCGCACAGCACCGCGGGTAGAAGTGGAACAAACTGGATCTTTGACTCACTCTCAAAGCTTCCAGCTTTTCTGATCCTGCAGGGACCCCCACACCTGCCTGCTGCTGCCAGCTCAGCCAAGCCGTCCCGGTGCAGACAACCAGTGCTTCGAGGATAAAGTCTGGGGACCCCAGAGCTCTTTTCCACCCTTAACGGTTCCGTGATTCTCAGTGCCTTCTCCACCTTCTGTGGACACAAAGCATTCTAAAGGTAATCCTAGCATGTGATGAAGCATGACTTTCAGTCCATCTGAGATCATGGTGTTTCAGAAGTGTTCCATTAAGTGATAGCTGTTGCTTCAGAGACAGCTCTGCCTGCTGCTCTCTGCCCTCTACCTTTGCCCTCCTCTTCTTCTGCCTTTTCCCCAGCACGGGAACCACATGGAGGCACATGTCCTGCGTGTTCTGTGGGCAAAGCATGAGGAAATTGGAACAGGGGGCAGGGGGCATCACAAATCAAACAATGCCTTTTGTTACCAGCAATGAGCATATCCAGCTCCCTTCCAAGAGAGTGAAAAACAAAACAGCCATCTGGGAGCCCTCCAGGTTTCAGCCCAGAGCTCACATCAACATCCCCACGGACTGCTCAGTAACAGGAGCACCATAACATCTCCAGCTCATGAGCAAAAAAACCCATTTGCTGGTTCCTGGCAGTAGCATGTGGAAAAACTGTGAGTGTCTGTAAGAGGGCTCTTTGTTTTGCTCTTTTCTGTGATGGGATAACTTTGCATAAGCAGGTAACACTTGTCAGTGGGTACACACGTGTATCTGATGGGGTGAATCTGTCCAAGAGCACACAGCACTAGGAGGCCATGTGTCACAAGGTGCCACATGGATCCATAACCAAAGACTTGACGTTGGTTGTGGCTTGGGGCTCCAGCCCAAGTGAAAACAACTCGTGACGAGTGCTGTTGTTTTCCCTTTGAAGAGCATGAGTGTGACAATCCTTTGCTTCAGTGCAGGTGGTGTTTAGGCAACAGCAGAAGATGTTTTTCCAGCTGTCCATGGCTGTGCCTGAGCACTGACACTGCCCCAGCGACACTCCAAGTCCTGGGCTGGAGCACTCGGGTTGGGGTCAGGGTTAGGGATAGGATGCAGGCTGCTGAACATGGGCAGAGCTCAGAAGACCTGCTCTGGGAAGATGGGATGTTATTTGAGAAGTGAAGCTGTGCGAGCGCACTGTTCTCCAGCAGCCCTCCAGCAATCAGTTGCTCTGGTTGCTCTTCGGATGGGACTGGGACCACAGGGACCACAGGGACCACAGGGACCACAGGGACCACAGGGACCGGGGCTGTGTGGGACATGGGACACCACCCGCAGTCAGGCACCCAGCCATCCTCCCACCAGGACTGCTCCCAAGCAGCAGAGCTGAGTGCTGTGCCTTCAGCTGAGCTCACTGCGCACCATGCAGGAGCACTGCTGGGGTAATGCTGAAGTTGGGGCTCTGTCCCATAACCCTCTATAGGGTAACGACACAACACTGGAGAACACCTTTCTGCCCCCTGCATGGGAGCTCCAGGAGAGGCCTTGGGACCATGGCTTCATCTCACTGCATCAACCAAAGCTACCTGAGTGACCGAGCACAGGTGTGTGGTAGAAATTGCTGAGGGATCCCTGCAGAGCAGCTGCAGCCGCCTCGTAACCTTTGTGGATAATTGACTTGAAATTGCTCACTTTGCCTCACAGGCCATTGGCCTCTTCTGCTTCCTAACAGAGCAACTGAAGTTTACCGGCAAGAAAAAAGAGGTAGTAAAGGTTGGCCAGGGAGGACCATTCATCTTGTGTAAAGTTACTCCAGCCGGAATTCATCAGTGGCCTGGTAAACACCTTGCAGCCCTCCAGAGAGCTCTCTTTTTTGGCCAAACAAAAAGCAGTGAATGGAATGGAAGCTGAGCGCTCAGAACTATTTTTGCAAATGGTTTCAGCTGTGTTGAGTGCATCACATCTGGTTATGTCCCTGGCCCATTTAATCACTAAGGAGAGCACAAGTGAAAAGCAGCTGCCCTCTTCAGCAAGCTGAGCTCAGCTTGGGCTCCCCTTCTGCTCCCTATTAGCTCCCCACCCCTTCAGTCACCTCCAACACAGGCAGTGCAATGGAACAGGAAGGATGATGGGGAACGCAATGGTTTTATCTGCAGCCTGATGTACACACTGCGATGAAAGGAGAAATAAAAGCCATGTGTCAGATAACAGTGTTGGTACTGAGCTCTAAAGCCCTTCAGGCTGCTGGGAGGGGTTGTGATGGAGAGGAGGCTGTGTTTAACAGCAGGATGTTGCCCAACCCTTTTACCTGAAAGTTGTAGCTAAGCATTGCACTGCAACAAATTCATAGAATGAGAGACTCTCAGAATGGCTTGGGATAGAAGTGACCTTTAGGTTCATTGAAAGGCTGTCAGGACTTTCTTTCATCCATTCTTCTGACTCCTTCAGACAGAATGAGCAGCACAGAGCCCCATACCACCTGCTGTAATACCCATACGGAGCACAAGCCTGATAAGAAAGGAACAAAAGTATTTTCTCTCATCCTGAAGGAGATAGAGGGCCTCCTAAACTTTCACAGCTCCCTCCCTTTACTTCTACGGCTCCAGTATCTATACAACATGACCTGTATTTGTCACTTTCTCTACTCCACTCCTCTTTTCATTTATTCTTTGAAAAGTTTAGCCCTTGCCTTCCCACCTAGGAGATTGCACTGTGATTAATGGAGGCAGCAGAGAGGCAACGCTGGGACTGATGTGCAGGCAGAGGTCACCCATTTGTTTTGGGAACACTGGGCTGGCAACAGCAGAGCTGCTGGTGGAGACAGCCATCTGCATGCCATTCCCTTGGTGGCTCTCTGGGACAGGTGTGAAGGCATCAGCAGCAAGCAGGATGGCTGCAAGGGCACTGGCAGTGAGCACTGAGCAGTGTCACACAGTGCCAGCAGCCCTGTGTGCAGCACCAGGCTGCTGGAGCACCCAGGGAGCAGAGTCTGAGCGGCCTGCAGGGTGCAGGGTGCAGTGCTCCCCAGGGCTCAGTCTTGTTCAGTATCTACATCAGTGTCCTGGATGAAGGGACAGAGTTCACCCTCAGCAAGTTTGTTGATGATATGAAGCTGGCAGGGGTGTGCGGCCCCTTCAGCTTGCTGAAGGCTGTGTGGCCATTCAGCAAGGCATGGACAGGTGGGAGATTTTGGTGGAGAGGAACCTGATGAGCTTCAACAGAGGCAAGGGTAGAGTCCTACACCTGGAGAGGAGTAACAACACATCAGTACAGACTGGGGGCTGAGCTGTTGGAAAGGAGCTCTGTGGAGAAGGACCTGGGGGTCCCAGTTGACCAGTGGTTGACCAATGGTTGACCATGAGCCAGCTATGTGCCCTTGTAGCCAAGAAGGCCAATGGTATCCTGGGTGCTTTATAAAGAGTGTGGCCAGCAGGTGAGGGACGTTCTTCTCCCCTTTGCTCTGCTCTGGGGTGGCCACGTCTGGGGCACTGGGCCCAGTTCAAGGCAGGCAGGGAACTGTTGCAGAGTTCATTGGAGGGCTGCAGAGATGCCTGAGGGCCTGGAGCACCTCCTGATGAGGAAAGGCTGAGAGCGCTGGTGCTGTTCAGCCTGGGAAAGA
The DNA here is from genome assembly GCA_035772895.1 of Perdix hodgsoniae. Classification (NCBI taxonomy): domain Eukaryota; kingdom Metazoa; phylum Chordata; class Aves; order Galliformes; family Phasianidae; genus Perdix; species Perdix hodgsoniae. The sequence continues at coordinate 7,509,546 of JAPSGF010000026.1, forward strand.
GAAGACTGAGAAATGGATCATATCAACACCTATATGTACACAAAGAGCAGGAGCCAGGTGGATGGGGCCAGGCTCTTTTCAGCACTGCCCAGCAACAGGACAAGGGGCAACAGGCACAAACTAGAACTTTGGATCTGTGATTCTGTGAAATACAGAATGGAGAGGGGAGGGAAGGAAGAGCTGCCATGGATCTTCATGTTATTCCCACACACCAGCACAGACGGTGCATTAAGGGCCTGCTGCACAGAACGCCAGCACTGCGGGTGCCTGCATTTCCCATAGGAGCCATTCATTTTAGGATGGATCCAGCTGTGTGCCTGTCATTTTGGCTCTGCCAATTTGCATTAACAAACACATCTTGATGGGAAGTCTCAGAGTGCCAGGAAGGCCCCTTGCTCGCCAGTGGTTTTCAGCAGCCTGCTGAACGTTAACAGGCTGCTCAGACAGGCTGAGATGTGACAGGCCAGGGATGGCCCACTGGGGACACCCTTCCTTTATTTGGCCTGACGATGAGCTAATGCAATGCACTCCCCATTAATCATAGCTACATCCCAAATCGTGACTTGGTAGGAAAGAAAAAAAAAAAGAAGAAAAAAAAAAAAGCATTGCAGAGAGGTCAGAGGGACTTTGCCAAAACTTTCCTGAAATCTCCAGTTAACAACAGAGCAAAATAGCCTTTCCCAGCTCTCCAGTAGCAGCCTGACTCAGACTCACAAGGAGTGAGAGCCTGAGCCAATGGAGGGATTTGGCTAATGAGGTGCAGCTGGCTGAGCTATCAAACCTGCAGCTGGAGCACAGGGAGTGGGTTGGGTTTTTTGTTTGGGGCTGTTGGCTCTCCTTATGTGGTATTCTGGAAGATGAACCTGCATGTGGGCTTAAAAGCTGGAAATGACCAGTAGGTAAAGCTCCCCTCAACATAAGGTTGTCAAGTTCAGGCTGGGAAGGGTATGTTGGCTGAAAGCTGGGTGATCGCTTGGAGAGAGCCACTGCATGGCCTGCATGGCCCTGGGGCTCTCTGAAAACCCACCATGGGTGGAGGTGGGCTGCTGGGGGTACTGAGGCTGCACCAAAGTGAGGGCTGTGCTTGGGGCAACCTGACCTGACCGGCACCTGCATGAAGGATGTATACATTTTTATATATATATATATATATAAAATAGTGTATGCAAAGAGTGTACCAAAGAAGTAATTTCTCATGCTGATCACTTCTATTGATTGCACTGTAACACGGATGCAAAAATCTGGCTCTCTTTGAAGAGCCATAAAGCTGGCGTGAGTTCTGTTCTGTCTCAGAGTGAAGTCAAGAAGTCTTTTTTCCAGGCCTAATGATAATACTTCTATATCTGAAGCTAAAAGCTTTGCACAGCTGCTGAGACAGGCTGTGTAATCAGCAAAACGTTCCCGGTTTTGGGGTTTTGGTTATTTTTTTTTTTGTAACAAAGTGCTGCCTCCTGCTGGGTAAAAGGGTCTGTGATAAAGCTTGTCTTCGGTAGGTTATTATTAAGTGGTTTTTACTTGAAGTTTGGGAAGGAGCACGGCGGAGGTGCCCCCCCACACCTGGAGCCCTCCTGGCCTGGGCTCCTGCACTGCTGTACCTGTACTAGTGAGCATTGTGGGCTGATGGATAAGAGCTCTGGAGGGGGTTCCTTGCTTGAATTGCATACCCAAGTAGTATGGAATGAATGGCAAGTGAACAATTGCAAAATTCTGTATTGTTTGTTGGTTGGTTTTCTTTTTTTTTAATCTGTTTAGGGAAATATTAGCCAGTGGTACTGTGGGTCTTCACAGAACCTAAAGGAGGTCTTGAGCATCTTTAAGAATCTTGTAGTTCAGACCAGAAATAACAGAATTATTCTTCTGTGCTGATAAAATGAACTACATGAAGCATAATCCTGCCTCTGACTTGCTGTGCTGTACTCTGCCATATGAGGGAACTATAAAAGCAAAAATCCCTATTCATGTCCGTTATGGAAAAAGGAGCACAGCTCACAAATGACCCGCTGACGTGACTTTCAGATCTTCCCTTGTTTGTAGCTAATTATTACTGGAAATAGTCGTGGGTACTGGTATGCTATATCCCTTGTTCCCATTGTGCGCCCTGCTCGCATTTGTGTCAGTGTTCTCAGCGCTGCAGGGACAGGCAGCTTGTTGTTGGCAGCTCCTTTTATCTGTAAGCACCTCGTGATCCGTCAGAGGTGATGTCCGTTGGTTATCCCAGTAAAACAAAGCCTCCCGTCCGTCTGTTAGCACTTCAATTCGCTGTCCCTCGGCTGGCCGCGCTCCGCAGCACCGCGCCCCCCTGCAGAGCGGCTCCAGCCCGCTAGGTGGCGCACTGCCTCTTCGGAACGGGGAGCCCGCACTGCAAACAGGCAGCTGCAGGTCAGGAGGGTGCACAGCAACCCTGCAACAACCCCGGCGCAGCACTCGGAGGTGCTCTGGTGGCACGCAGCCCCTCCTGGCCCGATTCCGATATGCAGATGGCTAAAGCGGTGACAGATTTGCTTGATTTACGTGAGATGAAGCATCTCAGCGCTGGCTGTATCTGCGTGTAGGGGAAACGCTTGGCAAAGCTGCTCACTGATTGCACTGAGATGTTTTCAAGCTGGTGCGGTGAGTCTATCGGATACCACTCAGCCCCCGTGCAGGATGTGGTTCTGTGGCTCCCAGCACGGCACGGAACCTCCCTGAGCTCACAGCACCCAGCAGCACGGCCTCACCCTGCCTGGTGTGCGGCTGCAGCACGCAGTGCTGGCAGCAATAGGAGGGAATCACCTCTCCTGCTGTCCAGCAAGGTGACTGCAGGGCTGGGTGTCCTGTCACAGCTGGGGCCACGTGGACTGATAGAAAACAAGACAATCTTTTTGGATCTCCAGGGCGTTTTATTGAGAAATGCTCTGTTGGGTGCAGCCTGCAGGCACGCTGCTGTGTGCGCGGCCCAGGGTGAGGGCAGCACGTGTGATGTCAGGGTTTGCTGACTGCTAGTGTCACAGCTAGCAGCAATAAAAGCAGGCATTGTACTTCTACCAGCACATGGTGTCTTGTGCGTACTGACACATTCCTCAGCTTCCCAGGGCTGCAAGTGCTCTGAGAGAACAGGATAAGCTCTCACCGGACAAGCTGATCTTTCTTTCACTGTCCTTTAAAGCTGCGGGCTCATGATGCATCCACTAAAAATAATTTAGGCCTGTCCTCACAGTGACAAACATCCTCCTGGCTGAGCTAAATCTGTCTTGCTGAGGTCTGCCTGTCAGGACACAGCCTGTTCTTTTCCATCTCCCCTGTTGCTCATTTCTGCTCATGCTCCATGCTAGGGGCTCGCTGTGATTTATTCCAGGCTGGAGCTTTGACCCTTTGCCTTTTTGCTTGCATGTCTGCAGATACAAATGGTACTCAGTGGTGACAATCTGTGAGAAGCACATCTGCACATGGAGCATTGGCTCTGGAGAGGTGGTGTAAAGAACAAAATGCTCAGGTCTGTCCTTCCACTGATGGCACTGGGTGCAAAAGCCTCTCGCCAAAGCACAAAGCCGTGCTGTGAGCTCAGGGCACCTCTCCCAAGCTCAGTGTCACTTAATGCCATTTGACATTATCCCACTTTTCTTACTTCCAGATGGAAATGCTATCAGTGATGGTAACATTCCCAGGACAGAGCCGAGGCAGATGTGTGTGCCAGCACACGTGCAGAGCGTATTGCTTTTTAAAAGCATGTTGTGATTGCTTGGTGTGGGTAACACCAAGCCTCGTGGCTCATTTCTCCACTCTAAATGCTGGTAGGTGGCACTGCTGGCCCATGGAGGGGGCTGAGTCAGAGCCAGAGCACAACAGAAACTGCTTCTCAGTCCCAACTTGTCTCCTGCCTTTTTACTCAGAGAACAGTGAGGACAGAGAGCAACCAGAGCAGTATGAGCAAACAGCAGCGATGGTGCTGCCACCAGCCCTGCCCTTCCTCTGAAGCTGCCTGCTGCAGTTCAAAGGTTGGTGCATTAACTGCCAGGGTTGGTATCAGGGCTGGACGCGTTTAATGCCAGATCTCAAACCAGTTCACTTCAGTCACATAACGTGCATGCAGATGAAACGTGCTCTCTGATCTGCATCTGAATGTCTGCTGCCTCCTCGGCGTAGTCTGATGATGTTAAGGTCTGATGATGGTAAGGTCTGATAAATTTCACTTGCTTTGTCTTGATGTGACTCAATGGGAGAAACAAGTGTGAGTTTTGAATGTGCTGGAACACAGTTTGAAACCAAAAGGATGTTAAGCATGATGTCCAATTTGAAAATGCACCCAACTACTGTTCACCAATACATGATTGGATGGTAGGAAAGGCTCACTGACTTGAATATTTTCTTGATAAAGCCTTCAGTGACTTTAAGCTCGACACCAGCAGTGGCTTCACTGGCAAGAGTTGAGGAATGCACTGAAACCAACAAAATGAGAACGGAAGGTAAAGAATAGGTTAACATGAAACAGAGAAACACTTGTATAAAGGGCTGTGCTCATAATCCCGCTTTTGGTCTTGTACCAAGTTATTCATGGCAAAAGTTGCAGGATGTGACTACTGAATTCCTCTTTTCTCCTTCAAAACCACTAAGAGTTGAATGTAACCACCCTCTGGGAACCATTTCAAATATTCCTCATTTCTCTGAGCTGTTAATTTAGAATCCACACTTGCAGTCTCTGTATATCTTTTATAGAAGTTACCTACCTAATTATTCTTTAAGTCTTACTTTGACTGAGTAAAGCTTTCTTTCTCCAGCCTGAGTAAATTGCATTGCCACAACTTTTAGTGCCAAGCTCTTTCATACCATTGCCAACCTGGTATGTGATCCACACCGTGAGTGTTCCTGCAATCAGGTTCTGAAATATAGGTTCTGCCTATAATTCTTATAGGTTCTTCACTAGTTCATCAGATTCAATTTGAAGAATAGAATCTCCTAAAAATTTGATTAAAAAAAAAAAATCCAAAATGTCTGAAATCGAAAATTATTTTACTGCAATGGGTAAATTAATTCAGCAACATTCCCTATTCTCTTAAGCTGATCTACTTTATATGACAGCAGAAACTTTCAGGTATCACCTAATGTCAAAACATTTTACTGCTTAACAACCTGTCACATTGTTTTCTTATACACTGACCTCATTCTCAAAGGAAATGAGATGTTTCTGCCATCACAGCCTCATTTTTCCAAATAAATCTGTTCTGTGAAGGGATCTGCATGTTGAAATTTGCAGCTCTTTGCCTAAAACCTGCTCTTCTATTTCCTTTAGTGAAACGCTTGCTGAAAAACCTGTAAAATCCTCAGGGGATGTTCAGGATGGAGGTGGCTCACGTACCCACTAGGATGGAGGTTTCTGGATACCCTACAGCTCCTTTCCTGCGGGGTTTACTTGGAAACTGGCGTTACCTTCATTTCATCTTTGCCCATCCTCTGCCACTGCAGTTCACTGCTCGGCTTTGGAGCCTTTACCTGCAATCAGAAGTAGGGAAAAATGCAACAGCATTGTAAGGTGCTGCAATGGTGTAGATACCAAAGGAGTGCAGGACAGACACTAGAGATTTAGGAGCCACTGCTGCACCATCCCAGGACTATCTGCTTTGCTCAGGTGAGTTGGGGACTCGTTCTGCCCCAAAGCCACAGCCAGCAATGGGGCTGGTGGGGACCCTGACAATGCCTCCTGGCAGCCCTGTGCTTGGCTCTGGTGTTGCAAACACTCTATGTGATTGCAGCCCATTGCATGAACTCTTGAAACAAAAGATGGGTATTTTAGTGTTCGCTTTGATGCCAGTAGTTATGTGCACTTAGTCAACTTAAAGAGCTCCCAGATCTGACTCCAGGCTGAAGGGCACACTAGACTCATTAATGTACTCACATCCACGATTCAGCCAGCAGTTACTGACTGCCATCATTTTCCAGCAACACACTGGATCCTGGCAAAAAGCATGAACGTATTAACTGCTGTGCTGATGGGTTTGAGTTGTCTACAGTGCCTATCTAGGTATGGTTCTGAGTAGGTAACAACACAGGCTTTGCCTCCTGTGGGTGGTGTTACAAAAGAAAGCGTTAAAGATTTAATTGGAAGTTAGGAAGAAACTTTAGAGTGTGGTGAGGCCAGAGAGCAGTGGGTGCCCCATCCCTGGGGGTGCTCAGAACCAGGCTGCATGGGGCTCTGGGCCACCAGCCCATGGCAGGGGGGTTGGAGCTAGATTATCTTAGCTCGGAAGATATGTTAAAGATATTCTATGATTTATTAATGTAGCTCCACTGTACCATCCTGGAGACATCAGGTACCAGCTCATCAGGTGCTACAGACTGGTTTTCTTTTCTTTTTTTTTTTTTTAATATGCCATCTCTAAACTTTGCGGCTCTGCTAAGCCTTATAATTGTCTAACAGCTATGGGGACAACACAGCGCTCAACTTTACTGAACTGGAAAGCATACACCCCAATGAGAACCGACACAAACACGGGGTTTCTCTACCCAGCTCCCCTTTATTATTTCTTTAATCAGCAGTACTTTCAGTGACCTGTAAATTGCTTTTGCCATTGCAGAGATGCTTAGCACGAGCACTGTGCATCCACTGCCTGCGCAATGCACCCAAGAGGGTTGCTGGAGGTTTCTAAAAGAAAAGATCTCCAATCCTCCAGGTTGGTGGGAGGCTTCTTAAATCCATGGAAAATTGTTTTTAAAATCTCAGTGACTGCAAAGTATGAGGCTCAAGGGAAGGAAGTTGTGAAAGGGCCGGGAAATGGGGTGGGTACAGAACCCTTCCAGCTAACCAAACCCCTGCTGAGCCACAAACTGCAGCACCAACCAGCACCGGGGGAAAGGGAAAAAATGAAATCCTTCTGAAAAGGCGCTATTCCAGTGGTAGTTACAGACTGGCTCTCAAACCCCAAACACAAACAGGGAAGGGAAGGCTGACAAACAAGCACTGTGAACTGTGGACTCTGAAAGCCTTGTTTGGAAAGCCTCGCCCTGGCCGTGACACAGAGCCCAGCGCCTCACCCAGCTGCTCCGCACCTCTTTGCTGGTAGCCGGGCCTCCTGCACCTCCAGCTCATTGCCACGGCCTGGCAGCACCGCCCTGATCGAACTGATTGATCAGCACCTCGGATTTGTATCTCCCCACAGAGGCTCCTTCCCACCCGTCTCAGCACACGGAGCAGCGTGGACTGCTGGCTCTTTGCCGTTAATCACAGAATGACAGAACGGCCAGGGTTGGAAGGGACCTCAAGGATCGTGAAGCTCCAAGCCCCCACCACAGGCAGGGCCACCAACCTCCCCATTTAATGCTACACCAGGCTGCCCCATCCAACCTGGCCTTGAACACCTCCAGGGCTGGGTCACCCGCAGCCTCTCTGGGCAGCTGTTCCAGCCCCTCACCGCTCTCTGTGAGGAACGGAAGGATGATGCTACAATTCAGCCCCGCTGCTCGGAGCCGGGCTCGCCGCGAGCCCTCAGGTTTGCTGTCTGAATGGCAAACACCGCCTTGGCAGCGCTGGGCACGCCTGGCTGACGGGGCCGCACGCGGCGCTGCTTCGCCCCTCGACTCCCTGCCTTCCGCTGCGGGGCTCAGAGCTGTGCCACGGCTGGCCCTGGGGGTCCCCTGCCCGCGGGACGAGGTGCCGCCTCTCCCCACGAAGCCCCCAGCCCCGCTTTCCGCACCGGAGCGCCGTCCCGCCGCCCCCGCAGCCCCGAGGGACGCGGAGCCCCAGGGCGACCCGTGGGGCCACGCGGGGACACGGCGCCCCCGCACAACATGGCGGACGGCCGACGGCACCGGGCGGCGTCAATCAAGCCGAAGGAGCCAATCAGATTGCGGAGTTGCGCGGAGGGGCGGGGCTCGCCCGCCAGCCGCGTGTTGGTAGTCCCGGCCGCGTGGCGCAGCGATACGGGCGCGGTGCGGCCTTTCCGAGAAGTGATGCGAGCGGGCGGGCGGGCGGAATTTCCCCAGCGCCGCGATTGCGACAGAGCCGCGTCGTGCCCTTCCCCGGCGGGGCAGAGAGAGGGGCGAGCGACCGCTGCGCGCGCGGAGCTGTGAATAACGCCCGGTGCCGCGCCGCCGCTCCCCGTCCGCCAGCCGTACGGAACGAGAGAGGAACGTCCGTGCGGGAGGCGGCGAGGAGGCGCGCGTTGAAGCCGCGATTTCCCCGCGTCTCGGAGCGATTCTTCCACGTTGCTCAGCATGGCTTAAAGAGGGCGGGCGTGGAGCCGCGGCATCCGAGGATCCGAACGGCCGGGTCCCCCGCCGCGCCCCGCTCCTACGGCCGGCAGCGGCGCGGCGCCGCCCAGGGCGGTGCCGAAGCGGGCGGACTCTTTTTTCCCGCCGCGCCGCGCGCCGCCGCCGGGCGCTGCGTCACAGCGCCGTGCCGCGCAGTCCGTGCGTGGCTGCGGAGCGGAGCGGCCGCCATCATGGCCTCCGCCGCCGCGCACCCGGTCCCCCCCCCTCCCGCCGCCGCCGCCGCCCCGCCCGCCGCCGCCCCGCCACCGCCGCCGCCGCCCCCCGCCGCTCCGGGCATCCTGATCGGCGACCGGCTGTACTCGGAGGTGTCGCTGACCATCGACCACTCGCTCATCCCCGAGGAGCGCCTCTCGCCCACCCCTTCCATGCAGGACGGCCTGGACCTGCAGTGCGAGACCGACCTGCGCATCCTGGGCTGCGAGCTGATCCAGGCGGCCGGCATCCTGCTGCGGCTGCCGCAGGTGGGGCCGGGCCGGGGGGTGGGGGGGCGCCATTGCGGCGGGGGGCGGCGGCGGCGCTCGCACAAAATGGCGGCGGGCGGGCGCGCTGACGGCCGCCTCCTCTGTGCCCTCACAGGTGGCGATGGCGACCGGGCAGGTGCTGTTCCACCGCTTCTTCTACTCCAAGTCCTTCGTCAAGCACAGCTTCGAGGTGAGCGGGGCCGGGGCGGCGCTTCCTCTCCGGAGGGGGGGGGGGTTGGTTTCCGAAGGGTCTGACGGAGCCGGCCTTCCCCGCAGATCGTCGCCATGGCCTGCATCAACCTGGCGTCTAAGATCGAAGAGGCGCCGCGGCGGATCAGGGACGTGATCAACGTGTTCCACCACCTGAGGCAGCTCAGAGCCAAACGGTAAGGCCGTGTGCCGCCCCCGCCGCCGCGTCCCCCCCCCCCCCGGCCTGGCGCTGCCGCACGGCTTCGGGCGGCGCCAGCCGTCGGGGTCGGGCGTCCCCTCGTGCCGTCCGGAGGCGGGCCGCGCTCGTGGTGGCACCGAGGCGTCGCTGTGCGGCAGGGGAAGGCCGAGCTCGTAGCCGTAGCGATGTCGTTCTTGAGAAGCGGTGGGTTTGGGAAGGAATCTGCAGGGAGAGGCTTGGCTGCCCCTGTGCGCGGCTGTAGTGACAGCGCCCGGACGAGGAGGAAGCACGAATGAGCCTTGGAAGATGGAGGTATCTCTGATTGCAGAGAGCGAGGCTTCTGCCCTTCCGTGTGCTCCTGTAAGTCCTCGGAGGTGGAGTGTAAGCTCGCCCATCCGTGTGCAGATCTGTAGCTGCGGGGCTGTTCTCAGTTGTGAGTGCCTAAATCTGCTTTTTTGGTGTGGGAAGCGGTGTCTGTTTTCATGTGGAAAGCAGATCGGGTGCTGAAGAGGAAAAAGGAAAGGGAAGGAGAGTTACCACTAAACACACAGTTTCCTTAAAGTGTCCTTAAATGTGTTGTGCAGCAGCGTTTCAGACTGAGGTGGGAGACGTCAGCTTTGGTGAAGTGGCTTTGATTCTAGAGTGTGATCACTTCAGATAATCCACAGCTCTAAAGGCAGGGTTTTCAGCTCTGTTTTTTAATTCACGCTTTCGTGTATGGGTCTGTATCGCCAGGTTACAGCAGGAGTTCAAACTAAGCCTCGTGTTACTGTCTTGAAAGAGTAGAAATCTGTTAGGGAAGCCAGCTGTTCCTTGGGACACCCATCCTGGTTGTCGTTCTGCTGTGGCATCTAAAGCATCTGCTCTTACTGCCTCCTGCTCGTGTCTTTGGAGTTAGCTTCAGATAAAAGAACGATTCAGTGTTAAAGTTCACATGGAACTCAGTTTTGTTGTGGGTTTTTTTCCATTTCCATCTGCTTTGTTGTCCCCGATGGCCCTGAGAGTTTTGTGAAGTTGCACAGAATGTGGATTCTTGGTGGTTTCTTTTATGAGGAGGAGGTCTGGTTACTGGGTTATTGGAATTAATCCATCAGCTTCTAATGTCTTGGCCTTGATCTGGATATGGAAGCCTGATTAATTGTATGCAGTGCTTTTCTGTGTATGTGTGTGTAAGGAGAACACAAAGTAGTAGTTTTTGTGCTGTGTGAAGGATGGGAAGCTGAACTTAACCTGTGAACTCAAGACTTTCCAGCTAGCCTGTTCCAAATCAGAATGTCACTTACACATGTTACGTGGTGACTTAAATGCATCATGACGAGAAGTCATGCCCTTCTGCCCTGTTATTATCTGGAAAAATGGGTATTGTTGGTCTGAGATTCCGAGTTAATCTGCATGAAAATAATCTTAAAATGCTCAAGTCTGACATTCAGGCTTGCCTTTTTTTTTTTTTTTTAAACAGGATGTAAACGTTTTTCTGTACTTTTTACAAGATGACAAGTACATGATCTGTACACGTTATTAACTTCAACTCTTTTTTCCCTTGCAACCGACTATACAGCGACCAGCTACATTTACCAAAGCCTGGGTGATGTGGAGTGGTACATAAAGATGAAGCTGTCGTCATGGCAACAGTGAGTGAAGTATCGAAAATCCCCAAGGAGAAGCCAGTGCTCTGAGAATAGGTCACTGGAATCGGGGGACTAACAGGTTGGCCGATGGTGAACCATTTGGAAGAACTCCTGTATCTTGTTATAAGCTTTTTTCTTTGCTGTCCAGGTTTTTAGAATACTAGCTTAATCTTCTTTTATCTGAAGCTAACACTTGGGCTGTAGATAGTTTCTCACACCCAACCCAGAACTGAGATGAATGGTTAGGCTGCTGTACTTTCTTTCTGCCTGTAGTTTAGTTTTTCCATTAACCGAAGCTCTTAACCCACGTGACATTTGAGTAGACTTGCTTTCTTAAACAGTTTTGGGTTCTTTGGTCCACTTCATGGATCTGTGTAAGTGCAGTTTGAGTTTGTAGTAAAACATGCCTTCATCACAAGGATGCAGAAGTCTTTAAATTTGTACAGCTGTTTATATGAACGATTTGTAAGCAGTCCTTACGTGTGTGTTTGCAGAAATGGGAATGGCAATTGGGGTTTCCTTTTGTAAGTCATGTAGTCAACCGAGTTACTGCTAGGTGGTATTTCTAATGCTGGGATATAAGAAAAAGCTTTAAAAGAAGGGTTTTGGACAAGCACTTTGTCTTTTGAATCTCTCACAAGCATATGTCATGTGGTATTGCATGTGAAATGTTTGTGTGCATGAAGAAAAGTCGTATTATGAAAGTACTGCTTTTGAAAAAACTTATGTGCTGAAATATCTCTGTTCTCGGTCAAGTATAACTCGTGTTTAATATGCAGAATGTAGTTTGAAGTTGATTTTACTTCTCTTAAATGTGCCTGAAAGCTGCAGAAGGTCTTTATGAGGCTTCAACTGAATGCGACTGCTGTCATTTGTAACCTCACGGGTGTTGCTCTGAGATGCTTGGTTGGCTGTTCTCACTTCTGTTGCAGCAGTCCCACACTTGTGCTCAGGTGGCCTGCATTAATTCAGTGATGTTCTTAACTGTTCTGTGAACCTGCAGTGCTTGTATGGGGACAATGCTGGGGACAAACGTAGAACTCTTTCTTTTGGAATTGGCTACCATAAGAGAGATGTGCTCTTTGAAATGAGATGCTGATGTCACACTGCAATGATCAGGAGTACGTGTTGCATTTTAAACACAAGCGCACACACAGGGTACTTTTCCTCCAGCTTACCACGTGTTCCAGGGGTATCAAACGTTCATATTGCATCTCGTGAAGCTGTAGTTATGTCAAACATACAGATCCTGTTTGCCAGAGGGATTTTAAAAAAGCATGTTTAATTTATTCTGCCACGAACGTGTTAGATTGTGCTTATCTTCAGTCTCTAAATCCAGATTAAGTTTTGTGGCTGTTGGACTGATTTACCAAAATCAGCAGCACTGTATGCTGCTCTTAAGTATGAAGTCTTGCCTGGAGTGCTACTTCTGGTTTGTAACAACAGATTGGAAGTAGGAAATTGTAATACTGCTTTGCTGTATGGGGTTTGAAGCTTAGTTTTCTATAGAAGCTCTTAGATGATTTCCCTGACTTGTTACATGGGCCCAAAACTGATTACTTCCCAGCTCTGAGAAGTAAGGGCAGCAAATGCAGTTTCCAGTTCCTCTCCTTGCCTTTCAGTGGGAATGCTAAAAAGTTTTGCACAGGGAGATCTCTGAAGTCCACAGCTTCTAAATAACAACACGTTCCCACACTGTGGAGTTGCTGGCAAAAGTGCTAAGCTGATAAATCTTACAGTGGGGAGCTTCACTGCTGCCTGCAATGAGATGCAGTGCAGTCGTATGCAGATTTCCGTTTTTTGAAGTAGATAAAAGGCTGTTTGTCTGTTCTGTCTGGAAATACTGTCTGGATAAACTGATACTTTTGTGGCTTCCTTAGGTCTGTAGCTCTGTGGAACTTGTCTCACAGGTGACAGAGCAGGTAACTGAGGGCACACAGAGTAGGGCACGCTGCCTGCTGTGCAGTAAGGCTGTTTTCTATCACTCAGCTGTCAGACACAGACCAGGTGTTCGCAGCGATCCTTTTGCCCCGCAGAGTGCCAGTGACACTTCACATGCAGTATGGCTGGCAGCCTTTCCTCTTGCACTATTAGCTAGCTTACTGCTTTTGTTTTCCTGACTTAGAAGTGGCTTTTAGAGAGAGCAGACCCAGATGGAAGGAAGTGATCCCACTGCAGGATGTGAAATGACCCTGTGTAGTTGTATGCCCTCCCTTTTGAGCTCTGAGACAGTAAATCAGAGCTGCTCCAGCTGTTTCCGCTAGAATTGACTCCTCTGAAGCATTTTGCTCATAAACCTAAACTTGTTTCTGCTCTCAGTGATACAGCTCAGATTCTGTTACATCTCTAGATAAAATTGCAACAAGGAATGCTGTTATTAAACTCACCACTTGGAAGTGAATTGGCTTCAGCTGATGGAACTTGTAGTTGGTTCTTTCAAGCAGTCCTCCCCCTCCAGAACATGACGTTCAAAGTGCGCTTGCAGTGTTTGCTGCTGTTACCCTAACTTCTCTATGGAACTGGTCACCTTAAACTTCAAGTCCTCCTTCTCCAGTTACTTTGTGAAAAATGACATACTTTGAGTGATATGTAAAATATCTGTAATCACAAACCTCGGGAGCTCTCTGAGAGCTGATGAGAGGAGTGCCAGTACGTGGCATGGAGAACGCTGACAGCAGCAGTACTGCTCCTGCTGGAGCTGCAGACCCTTCCTGGCTCACAAAGCTGCTGGGGGCCATTCCTCAGCCCCTTGGCAAGGGCTGGGGGAGCTCATGCTTCAGGTGCATGGAGATACAGCAGAGTGTTTTCATTAGTGAAGTGCATGTCTGCTCGTATCCCTTGACCAAAGGTCACAGGCATCCCTCCAGGTGACTGCAGAAAGTGTACCTGTCTAAAAGCCAGCTTTGCTGCAGCTTTCTGGTTACTCTTGTAATTCAGTTGACCCCTCCTTTCTGGGATGGGAACCTATGGGGTTTGGAGTGTTGCTTCCACTCTGACTGACTGGGGGGAAGAAAGCAGCGTGATCAACTTGTGGAACTCTCATTGACTCAGGAAAGACAAACTAGTAGTGAAATATGACATATTTTGAATCTACTTTGCATTACTGTTTTCTATTCAGAGTAAAATAAATGTGTCATTAGTACTTGGGGTGAACTAGAGTTGAGGGTTAAACAGCTGTGGTTTACTGGAGTGTATGTAGTTGCAACACTACCCTTCTGTGCTGGAAGGCATGTGGGATATGTAAGGCACTTTGCAAATGGGGAAGGATGTTCCTTTGAGGCAGTGGGTACAGTGTGGGGAGTGATGACAGATGAAGCCCAAGCACAGACAAAGGAAAGAGTGCAAACTGGGGTACGATGCTTGTGCCTGAAGCACATAGCAGGTTATTTCAGCTGAAATGTAAAACAGAAAGATTTGAAGAGTTCAGGTTTTGGATTTGGAAGGAATCGGGAGTTGAATTGATAGCACCAGACTTTGGAATTTTGCCTTGCCAAATGGGTGATTGCTGTACAGATATTGATGGGTGGCTGCAACATGCAGAGCCACAGAGTTTTAAATACTTTGCTGTATTAGACTTATACATCATGGTAGGAATAGTTTTGTCTTCTGGTGCACAGGAAACTGCATCTTCAAAAGCACAAGCTTGCTACATTAACATCTGAAAAACCCTTCTGAAAGCTGCTCTAGCTTTTGTTCTGAAGTCCTGCCTGGCAAAGGTAACAGCATCGTGCTCTTTCTGCCCACCTCCATTGTGAAACACGAAGGTTTTCTGAGACCTTTGCCATAAAGGTGGCTCCATTCCAGTAGCCAGGGCAGCGTGGTTTGTGTTCACAGTAGGGAAGGATTTTTTCTCTTGGCCACCTAATCCATAGGCAGTCAAACGCAGGAACTAAACTAGTTGATCTAAACTTGGACAGCACAAGATTAATGCTTAAACTTGCTTGCAGGAGTTGAAAACCGTTTTCTGTTGCCATTAGTTGGTTGGAAGGGAAAACAGAGTTGCTGCTATTTTTTGGATATGCAAAACAGTTTTGATTTTATTTCTTGCAAACTATAGGACTCCAAGCCCCCTGATACTTGATCAGAACTACATAAACACCAAAAATCAAGTAATCAAAGCAGAAAGAAGGGTACTGAAGGAGTTGGGATTTTGTGTTCATGTCAAGCATCCGCATAAGGTGAGTTATCAGTAATAATGTAACTGGTAAAGAGTGTCCTACCCTGACGGTGTCACCGTGGGCTGTGAGACAACAGGCGCAGATGTAAAAACGATCAGACTTCATCTGCCTGTTCCTTTGCTGTTGTCAGAAGTGCTTTTGCATAAGTGCTTTGCAAATAGCCAAACTGACCTGTGGTAGAAGTGACCTCCCTGGGAAAAACAGTACAGGTGGTTGCTTTTGAAAATCACAGGCCAGGAGCAGAGCGGTGCCTGAATGTGGCTACTGATGTGTGGGCTTAGAGCACATAGCTGGAAAAGGAGGAGACCCCAATGTTTTGCACTGCTGTTTGGTTATAGGTAGTTAGTTCTTTACTGTTGCTTTATAGGTTAAAACTGAGTTGTTTTCTTTTTTCTCTTTCTTTCCCCTCAGATCATTGTGATGTATTTGCAAGTCTTAGAGTGTGAACGTAATCAAACCCTGGTACAGACAGCCTGGTAAGTTATTTTCTGTTCTCTTCCTAGCCAGGAAAATAGTAGCAGAAATAATAAGCCTGATGATCCATATGCAAAGCAATGAGATGTAAGTCATTACATAATTATTTACTTTCAAAACATGATAGTGCTTGTTTCTGCTTACTATTTTCATGGCTTGATTCCACTCTGTAATGGAGAACTCAATTTAACTTTGTTCTTTTTTCTACTCTTTAATTAAAGGGTAGTCCCTGATGGTAAGTCATAGAGCTCTGCCCTCGCACCTCAGCCCATGACCTGGGGATGGCCTGTTTGGCTGCCCTTCTCTCCAGCCAACCCAGTGCAAGCTCTCATCCGAGATTCACTGAAGTGGTCCATATCCATCGGGCAACATCTTCTAGTTCTGTCTGGGTGTCGAAAGGATTTGTATATTTGCTTTGAGAAGTACCTGTTAAAAATGTTTCTAAATGTATTTGTTGCCTAGCTACTGTATACTGCAGTTTATTTAAAGGGCCCATGGACACATTGGGGAGATCGTCTGCCAACATAAATTGAGTTGATTTTACACTTGGCTAGACTCAAGGGTTGGTTTTTTGTTTTCCATTATAAATTAGTGCATGAAGCATGTTCACTTAGTATCTGTTCTGTACAGTCAATACTTGCTGACTGCTGTTCGTTTCTCTCCCGTAGCTCAGAAACTTTAAAAATCACGGAGATCTCTGCTGTTTAAATATATCTCTTGGCATGTATTGCTTGGCAGTGCTACCATGCTGGAAGAGAAGTAGCCTAGAGAAGCAGGAGATCTGGTGCTAACTTCTAGCTCTTTTTTAACATGAAGGTTTTAAACACAGCGAGCAAATCGGATGCTTCTCCTTTGGGATGAAGTTGGTGTTAATCAAAGCACACATAAGGTTTAAATGCAGTGTTCTGTGAACTTCATAGGCTGCATCTAGCCTCTGGAAAATGGTAGGTTAAAAACGTGCTGTATTTTTATGCTATGCATTTGAGTCTTGAGCAGATTGATTTTGAAATACGAGAACATTGGTGCTTAAAGCAAACAGCTGCAGGGATGAGAAGTAGTTGCTGGTTTGCTGCTCAGTGGACACTTCATGGTGCAGTGTAACTTACACAGAAGCTGCTACGTGGTGTTACTTGCATTGGCTTTTCAAAGCAATGGGAATGGTGCAGACTTCTTTCTTAGAAGTAAGAACTGTAAACATCAAATGCAGTTACTAAAGAACCAAAATTATTTAATATAATAACAGAAAAAATAATAAAGTCAATTGAGTCTCCAGTATTGTTGTACTCTAAAGATGCAAACCTAAGATCCAACCTTGCCAAAATTCTGTCTTTTAGGAATTACATGAATGACAGCCTGCGAACAAATGTGTTTGTTCGCTTTCAGCCAGAGACTATAGCATGTGCTTGCATTTATCTTGCTGCTAGAGCTCTGCAGGTGAGTGTTGTTCTGCCTTTCTGCAGGCTTTTCTTGAAAATGAATTTCTAGCAATTAGACAGTGAAAATGCTTGCAGTGTGATGCGTGGCCTCCAGTCAGGTTTGTTCTTTATGTTCAGATTCCACTACCTACCCGCCCGCACTGGTTCTTGCTCTTTGGCACTACAGAAGAGGAGATCCAGGAGATTTGCCTCACGACTCTGAAGCTGTACACCAGAAAGAAGGTACCTTCATGATGTGTTTGTGTTCTGGGGCTGTGTTTGCTGTCACGTGAGCTGTCTCAGCTGTCTGGGAATGCTGGGGTGCATCTCCATGCAGAAGCAGTTGTAAGGGCTCTGCTGTGTGACTGCTTCTCTCCAGGGAGGGGGTGAGATCAGATGGCAGAAGCTCAGAAGTGAGTTGCATTGCTGGGCAGGTGGTTACGAGAGCCATGTTGTGGAGAAACGGGATGGAAATACAGATTGCTTAAGTTTAGCTTTATGCCTCTTGTTACTTGAACAGCCCAACTATGAGTTGCTGGATAAAGAAGTGGAAAAAAGGAAAATGGCACTACAGGAAGCTAAACTGAAGGCAAAAGGCTTAAATCCAGATGGAACTCCAGCACTTTCGACACTGGGTGGCTTTTCTCCTGCATCCAAACCATGTAAGCTGGTTTTCTTGTACAGCAACTTGCATGATACTATTTTGAGACTTTGAGTATTTGAAAAATGTACTGTTTAATTTGTTTTAAATGTAAGTTTGCTCCTTGAGCTGCAGGACAACTTAGACTTTCTTACAGAGCTAAGAATCAAGAGAAATATTTCCACGGTTATTGATAAGCAAGATAGCAAGTCAGGGGGGAAATAAAGCTGTTTTCCCTGTCACCTGTACTTTCACAGGAAGGGCAGAGACATACTACTGATACGTTCCCTTCAGATTATTAAAGTGTCTAGACTAGGTATGCTGTACATTGCTGTGTTACAGAGAGTCTCTGGATTTGATGTGTTGCAGGGTCCTCATAAGTTCAGGGCTCTTCTTGTAGCAGGTATTTCTTCAAGCTGCTTTTCTTAAGTACCTTCAAGGCAGGCTGTGGTCAGGAAGCAGAAGGGGAAGTCACAGCAATGGTGCTGTTGTGGTGTTGCAGTAAAACCCTATAGTGCATATCTTGAATCAGGCAATAGGCAAAGCTGTCTGAATTCAGTGCTGTGCAGAACAGACAGTTTTGTCTGGTCCATCTTACCTCTTGATGGGCGTCTTTCTACAGGCACTCTTCAGGAGCTCAAAAACGTTCTGAGAAAGCAGAATAACTTTGTAACTGTCATTTCTCTTGGAAACTGAACATCACTGAGTTACCAAGTGTACATTTCTCACTTAAAAAAAGAAAAAAGGGCTTCCCTATGTGGGAAGTCAGAATTTGGCATAGAATAACTTGAGCGAAGGTGGGGCGTTCAGCATCCTGCTGACAGACAGCTCAGGGACAGCTGCTGACAAAGCTTTGCCTTCCTATACTTTGTCAGTAAAGCTGTGAGCCCTGCTGAGTGAGGAAGCTGTGGTATGGAGTGCAGCTGTCTGTAGGGCAGCTTGCAGTGTGTGGCCCTCAGTGGTAGTGTTTTCCATGACATTTATCAGTTCCCATCCACAGAGTTAGGTGGGCTTGTAGCACGCTTAGCCAAGCCAGTGACAGTCTTTTAAATGGGAGAAGCCTATGATCTCTGGCAGGGGATGTCTCAGTGTGGATTATGAACTGAAGTTTTATTCTTCTATTTGTTAGATTTGTACTAAGCATCTAAAAATGAAATCTGTAACTTTGCTGTGCGGTCTTGTTTCTGTTAGATGACATCTTAATAATTGAACATGTATGTCTCTGCCTGCGGGCATCTCCATCACTGTGCTGCTCTCAGAGGGAGAAGGAAATAGAATTGTACAGTCATGGAAGTTGGAAAAGACCTCTAAGAAAGTCCAACCATCCACCTCCCCCCAGCATAACCCATTAAGTCACGTCCCTCTCTACCACATCTGCCCTTTACATGAACACCACCAGGGATGATAAATAGCAGCTCTTGAGTTCCTGTTTGCCCATTGTACAAACACCAGTGACAGTATATATAAGAAGAAATACAGTATGCTTATGACAGATTCCACGTAAAACATCTAATTTTGAATTTAAACCTCTAGCTTCTCCAAGAGAAGTGAAAACTGAAGAGAAGAGTCCGGTACCTTTGAACACCAAAACCATTAAAAAAGAGCCAGAAGAAAGGCAGCAAGCTTCAAAGAGCCCATACAATGGGTAGGTGAAAAGAGTTTCCTGTTGGAAGAGACTCTGCTCTCTTCAACTGAATTACTGAGTTGTCTAATGGAAGTGGTGAACACCTCAGAAGGATAACCCTGTTTCTTTCTTCCTCCTTCCAGCATGAGAAAAGAAAGCAAGAGAAGTAGGAGCAGCAGAAGTGCGAGTCGGTCCAGGTCAAGGACAAAGTCCCGCTCGCGGTCTCATACTCCCAGGCGGCAGTAAGTGGTGCTTTTTGTTTGGGGGCTGCAGGGGGAGTTGGTTGTTGTTTTGTTTTATTGGGGCT
The DNA here is from genome assembly GCA_035772895.1 of Perdix hodgsoniae. Lineage (NCBI taxonomy): Eukaryota > Metazoa > Chordata > Aves > Galliformes > Phasianidae > Perdix > Perdix hodgsoniae. The sequence goes on from JAPSGF010000026.1 coordinate 7,528,902, forward strand.
GCTCTTTTTTGAGGAAGGGGGTGATCTTTTGTCATCATTTCCTGTATTTTGTGGGATCGGAGGGGAGCTGGGCGGGGGGAGGATGAGGCAGTGTTGGCTGATGGCAGATCTGATGACATGATCTGCTTTTAGACTTCATGCTGTGGAATTGGAGTGGAAACAGCTAACGTAAATGTCAATAAAATGTTTCCCAAGTGTTGCTGATTTGGTTACTGCAAAGGGGTAGAGGGGAGAGTTTGGGACAAGGTAGAACTGCAAAATGTGCCACATTACGGTGTTCTGAGGATGCCCAGCAGTTAGCCGCTCTGCACAAGCGGTCACTGATTTCTCCCAGTAAACTGGAAGCTTCTAAACAAGAAAAATAAGCTTTTGTGTGTGTGAAGGGCACGTTTTAACCTTGTAACACTCCTCTGTAAGCTACAACAACAGGCGCAGTCTGTCTGGCACGTACAGCTCGAGGTCGAGAAGCAGATCCCGCAGCCACAGCGGCAGCCCTCGCAGGCACCACAACCACGGCTCCCCGCACCTGAAGGCCAAGCATGGCAGGGAAGAGCTGAAGAGTGCAAACAGACATGGCCACAAAAGGAAAAAGTCTCGTTCACGGTCGCAGAGCAAATCCAGGGATCATTCTGATGCTGCCAAGAAACACAGGCATGAGAGGGGGCACCACAGAGACAGGCGTGAGAGATCCCGCTCCTTTGAGAGATCCCACAAAGGGAAACATCACAGCAGCAGCCGGTCGGGGCACAGCAGGCACAGGCGCTGAGCACTGAGCCTAACTGGGTGCTGGTGGAGCCTGTATATAATACAGTGAATGGACTCATTGGAGAGCAAGGGAATCGATTAGGATTTGATTAATTTAAACCCAATATCTGATTTTTCTAAAACAATTAGAGCGTTTTTCTTTTGGGAAAGAAACTGTTACCAACTTTTGCACATAAAATACCTTAGCAGTATCAGACGGATGGAAAACAGCGATCAGGTTAAATTGTATGTATTAGAGTTGTGTATTGTTTATTGATATGAGAACTGGAGAAAGGATTTCTGTACAAAAGCGAAATGTACCTTATTTTTATACAAGTCAATTGCAGACACTTATATTTAAGTATAGTTATTTGTTTAAACAATGGTGGATACTTTCTTACACTGGTTTTAGTCTGCATGTGTTAAAAGATTTTTACAAGAAATAAAATCTAAGGCTTTTTCTACTGCCTATTGGATGTCAAATACTGAAGCTACTAACAGAATTTTCTTTAATGTAGTGCTTTGAAGCTTGGATGTGAACGGGATGCTTGGGATTTTGACATACTTCAGTTGTGGTTGAAAGGCTCAGAGTAACTTAGAGGGAACCTTGGAAAACAGCAGATGTTCGTGTGCTGCTCAGCAGGGTAGTAGGAAGATGGACACAGCAGTTGGAATACAGGAGCGTGTTGTAAGTGTGCAAAGCTCAGGCAGAGGAGTAGCAGGGGGGAATGGACAGAAGGGCTGAGAAGGGAAGGGGCTGCATTTCAAAGAGCAGTGAGTCCCAGCATTTTGCCCAGCTGTGCCGTTCCCCTGTACCTCCCCCAGCTGCTGCAGCCAGGAGCTCATGTCTTGCTGGCTCCTGCTCTCTGCTTCCTCGGGCCTGATGGAGCTGGAAGGACAAAGCAGGGCAAGAGCCTCTTTGGGGTTTTCTTCCCCCTTTTCATTACTGGCAGCAGGTTGGTTGCAGGGAAGGGAAGAGTTGTGTATTTGCAGTAGAATCAGAGTGAAAATGCTTCTAGCCAGCTGCAGTGAATGTGCCAGAAATGGCCATAGGTTTGTGATGTTCTCCCTTGCCCTGCATCCCCATCTTCTCACACAAAGAACTGCACTGTGCTGCAATGCTGCTCCCAGTTGAAGGCCCACAGTGTGGTTCATGTGGCTGGAGGGAGCAGGTGGATGAATCCTAAGGCCATGGAAGCTGACAGAGCATCTGCGAACTCTGCAGAGCTCAGAAGAGATGGAGGGAAGGTGACAGAGCACAGGCTGCACCGGAGCTGCTGTGCTCCTGCAGCAGGACCTCAGGCAGCTGCCTGCACCCCAGCTGCATCTACTCACTCCAAATTCAGAAAGTAATAAAATCCATTTCAAAAGTTGGAAAAGATAAATGTGTTCCTTTATTTCTTGGTTACCTCTTTAAAATAAATATATATTTGCAGTAACTTGGTTTGTACTTATAACTTCCTGAAAGCAGTGTTATGTTACTATGGAAATGAAGGTAACTTTTCCATAGATACAAGTATGGAGCCCTGGGCAGCCATAACAGTCTGGCTTCCAGGCAGCACAGCCAGCTCAGGCTCTGGTAGGTGGCAGAAGTTTGTGTCCTGTAGTGAGACTTTAAGGAAGAATCAGCCTCTGTGTTGGTGTTTGTGTGTAAGCACTAATTACCCTTCTGTGCTCCTAGTGCCCTCACTCCAGAACTGAAGAGCAAGATTTGTCTTCTGTATAAAGATGGAACATCTGGTGCTGGGGAACATCTGGGCACCATCTGCTGCAGATTGCTTACACAGGGAGCTTGCAGGCAGCTAGCAGGGGTTCAGTGCTTGTCTCCTTTCCTGGGGAAAAAAAAAGATGTGTTCAGTCAGCTTTGCTAATGGCAGCCTTAACCATGTAATGACTGCCCAGAATGGGCCCTAAAATAAATAGTTTCAGTTAGTGAAACAAAAGGAGATGATCTGTCTTAAAGCACTACTAAACAAGGCTCAGCATTGTGCAGCGGCATCACCACTGAGGGAGCGAGCAGAGTCTGCGTGTTGGGGCCACAGCACCAACAAATCAATGCATGGTAAGTCAGAGCCTTGTTTAAGGATGGCCCTGCCTTGTTTTTACCACTAGACCTCCTTGTCATGAGGTGGCACTGAAGTCCAAATCACAAAAACCCATCGTTGGAGGATACTGTTACATGTACTCTTACATCTCTCTCCTGCTTTCAGGATCAGGTCCGGGTGGTGAGAGCAGCCCTGCAGGCTGTTTGCTTTTGTTTTCTGCAAGGAATTCCAGGGTGGGCAGGAAGGGGTACAGTTAAAGAACCCCCACCCTTCTCTGTCCATGGGTGTCCCAGGGGGGCAGTACACGTGCCAGCACAGTGCTGCTTCCTGCAGGAAAGCAAGGAACAAAGTGAGTGTTGCTGACAGTGCGTGGCCATACAGCATCAGCAGGAGTTCCACAAGTGGAGCCTCTGCTCCCAGTCAATAGCAGCCTCTGTCTGCTCATCTTTTGCAACTGGTGTATGCTCTGTGCTCTGCAGAGCCCTATGGAACACACACAGTGAAACCATGCTTAAAGGTTTACCCCCAGAGTGGAAATGCTTTTATGGTTTAAAAAAAAACAAAAAAAAACCAAGAACAAAACACCTACCCTACTCTGTGACACTCCACTGCAAGAGTGTTTCTTACTGTAACTGTAGGTGGAAGCAAAACGGCTCTCCCAGCTCAGGCACAGTTCCCCCCAGCCCCAGCTTGACTCACTGTGTTTTCTCTTGCCAGGATGGAGGAGAGCAGGAGAACCCACTTGGACTCAGGGCTGCAGTACACAGATGAAGCACAACGAAAGGCATTGCATGTCCTCCCTGTCTCCTTGGTACTTCCAGCAATTGCAGCCTCCGGTGCAGTGGCTGCTGCAGCCAGGAAGGTTGCTGGGTTGGCTCTATGGCGAGCAGATGGGCAGCAGCAGCCCCGCGTTTGCTTTATGCTGGGCAGCAGATGGCAGCCAGAGGGAGCAGGAAGGCACAGGGTGCTGTGCTTCTGGCAAGAAATTGTTCCAACAGCAAAGTGCTGAAAGCACATAAAGCTGTGCAATCGGAGTAAGAGGAGATCAGGCAAAGGCTGTGGCCCAGCAGATGGGGGTGCTGGGATGGGGCCGGCAGGGAGGAGCTCACACATGGGGAGACAGCTGCCAGCATCCTGGGCTAAGCATGGGGTGCTGCCATGAGGGCTGCTCCTTGGGAAACGCAGAGTGCTTCTGTACAGCTGCTGCTGTGAGGCACTGAGTGCAGTGAGGAGATGAACCTGGGGTTTGCCCATCCCTCAAACTTGCTTTCCCTCCGGCTGTTCCCACGGGGCCGTGCCGCACTCCCAGCCCGTGCCTTGCATTATCACAGCGGAGCTCTGGTGGCTGCACCCTGCTGAGGAAAAAACACTTCTGTGAAGGAAGCAGCTTCCACTTCCCAGCTCCTGCCTGGCTGTGAACCAGCAGGGCCTTTTGAAAACAGTAACATTAAGAAAAGCTGTTGTGGAAAAAAAAAAAAAAAAATATATATATATATACACACACACACACACACACATATATATATTCCAATGGTAAGAAAAAAAAAATGCAGAAAACGTATCATTTTTGTTGCAAAAAACAAAACTCCTTGTTGAGGTTGAGCTGCTCCCAGGGCCAGCAGCTGCTCTGCTGCCATTCTGGGTTTTATTCTGTAGGTGGAAGTGTTGCAAAGCAGACATGAGCAGCCTGTGCATGCATACACTCATGCAGCACTCAGTGCATGCAGGGCGCTGCCACAAGGCAGAGTGCTGCCCAACCTGAGCTGCTCTGGAGCAGCAGACAGTAGCTGGGGGTCACTTGAAGCCCCGCAGGATCGCACACTGCCCCGGGGCTGCAGGAGCACCCTGGGGCTGCTCCAAGCTCTCAGCTGCCCCTTCTAACACGTGGCTCCTGAGTGCTGGAAAGGCTGTCATTTCCCAAGGGGAATGGCACCTCGTGCTTCCACCTGAGTTTGAGCAGGGCATAGGGCACAGCTCCAGAGCCAAAAAATGGCTTTGGGTAGGCAGTGTGGGGAGAATGATTTAATGAGGGACTGCTGGTCAAAACATCAGCTCTAAGCCCAGGCGGGCCATGCTGCTGCATCCAGAGAGAGACAGCCTGCACACCACTGCATCCCTCCCAGCCCCTGCCAGACCCAAACCAGCCCTCCATCCCATTTCCAGTTTCCATTTGTGGCGAGTTTATGACTGAACTGGACACTCGGGGGTTATACACAGTAGTTTGCCATCAAGGAAACCGCAAGCAAAGATGTTATCTCTTACCATATGGTTCTTATTTGAGGAGATCTGTCAGGTTACATGAACTGACACAACACAGCTTGGGGCTGGGTGTTGTTTTACACACACATGGGCTCCCAACACAGCAGCACCCTGAGCATGGCCCAGATCACACCCCAGCACAGCAGTGCTGGCAACAGAGCACCCATCCTGCATGAGGGGCTTCAGAGCAGGTCCCAGCTGTGTCCCACACCCAGCAGTGGCTCAATTTCTGAAGCCTCACACAGGTAAGGTACCAGGTAAGGCAGGTATGACCCTTTCCTTCCCTCAACGGCAAAACCCAGCAGCAGGACACAAGCAAGACCTCTCCAGGAGGCAGAGCTCAGCCTGAATCCCCACCCCAGTAACCAGGCTGGAATAGAGGTTGGGGTAAAGCAGTGTGCGTGGGGCCAGGGCTGCTTTTTAGTGACGGACACATGGTGTGACAACATGCAACAGCAGCAGCTCCTAGTGCTATGTAGCAAGGGAAGGGTTGCAAGTAATTCCACGGCAACTAAACAAAAGCAAAGATAAAGGGTAAGAAAGCATCTCACTGTAAGCACCAGGACCACAGTCCCCCAGGACAGCTGCATACCTGCTAGGTGTGCTGTGTGCCCCAACAGAATCCTCAGTGCCATCCCCTCGTAGGATGGTGCTTCCTTCCATGAGGAGCACAGCAGAAGTGGGATATCCTCACCCTCTGAATTTCTGTGGGTCCTTCAGACGCAACTTTTGTTTCTTTTGCTTTATAGCACAGGAATTACAAAGCCCAGCCATCCCTGTGTGGCTTTAGTGTATGAATTACAGTCTCCTCCGAGCTCCAGCAGCTGCCTCAGTAACCCTCTGAGGAGGTGCTGCTGCTATTTTTAGAAGGAATCTATAAAAACAAAACCCAAAAAAGACATCAGCAAACATAATTAAGTTGGCAACCAGCAATCTATAAAAGCAGTGAGGCAATGCTGCTACTTGGTTACACCCACAGCAGCCATAAATCATCCCCCCATCTGACCTCTTTCTGCACGCTTCTGGGGGTTGCTGGTGTTCCTTTTTGGGGGTACTTTTCCCAAAGTGCACATGTGGTTCTTTGTTCAGATCTTCACGATGATTAAAGTGACCACCCTGCCCTGGTAACTTGAAACACTCTCACAGCTCACACAATGCTCCACATACGCAGGAAACAGCTGCAGAAATGGATGCCTAAATGGATTCCCATCAAAGCCAATGATTCACAACAGGCAGCGCTCAGAAAGCAGCATCAGCCTCGGATTCCTGTGAGGAGAAGCAGCCCACCCTCCCCCCACCGCTTTGTGCACCGTTACCCTCCATCACGTGCAGTTCTGGCAGATCTGCAGGACTTTCCAAACACCCTTCTGGGGCTACGTTCCATCTCCACGTCGTGCTGCTGACTCACTGCCTCTCAGCTGACCTGGATATGGAGAAAAAGAAGCAACTTTTGAGGTAAGAGAGGGCACCCCTGTGTGACCCGGGTTGTTTTGTTTCTCAGGGATATGGAAGCAGTGCCACTGTGGGGACACGTGGGCAGGGGAGAGATGCGACCCCCAGCTCAAACCAGTAACAGTGTAGGCAGATTCCTGAAGGCACTCCTTACCCCAAGCTCTGCACCTCCCCTTTAGGTACGACTCATTATAGGAAAACAACGTTAAGCAAAATAAATCACTTTCCACTTCACATAAATTGGGAGTTGGAAAATCCCATGTAGGTCACAGGCTGCTGCCAGCAGGGCTGTTCCTGACTGCCCATTTTCCACGGCTCCTTCCTGCCCACCCCTGTGACTCAGGCCAAGAGGTTCTTCCCATCCCCCTGAGGGCCAGCTCAGCCTCAGGACATTTTCCTTTGTGCTGTGCTGAAACTTTCCTCTGCTAAATGTCATCACCCCATGACTCCCAGCCAGGACCACCCCACACTATTCCACACTTTCTCTGCTGTTTACTGCTGTAGTTTTCATTCACTGAAGGAGAAGGGACTGTGGCTGCCACCCATCACAAGTGCTTGACACCCACCAAAAACTGAGCCATCCCACCTGGACAATGCCATGATACCGAGAGAGGGGCCACCCAGTTTTTGATTTGGGTCTCCATGCTTCCTCCAGCCCAAAGCCTCCAGTTTGGCCCCGAAATGATGGGGGTGGGGTGAGCTGCTAGGAAAGCTGCATCTCAGGAAGCAGCAGCAGAAGGGGATGGGGCAAGGGACAGGAAGCGTGGACCTTGGCTTTGGACACGTGTTCTACTCTTACCTTTGCCTTAAAAAAACACATTTCCCAGATTTACTGTCACTGCTCCCAGGTGGAAAAGGGTCAGCATACTCCGTGCTCCACTTGCTCTCATCTGCCCAGGTGCCCTCAGCCAGCTTCAAGCAGAAGGGCATATTGAGCCATCTGTATGCAGAAATGTGGAACTGAGAGCCAGCCCACGGTTTCAGTGCATGAAGTTTGGCAGAAGGCACAACAGGTCTGCCAGGGGCAGGACAGGCACCCCGGCTTTCATAGATAGGCTTTGAGAAACATTATTTTTCATGTGAAATCCATGCTGAAGCCACCAGTCACCTAATGGCACTCAGGTGAAATGGCTGCTAAGAATATTGCCCAAAGTCACCAACCAGCACAAAGACTACAGTAAGCCAAAAAACTAGAAAGCCACATGGCATAAGAGGCAATGGCTACAAGTTGTGCCAGGGGAGCTTCAGGTTGGAAATCAGGAAAAATTTCTTCTCTGAAAGAGTGGTCAGACACTGGTACAGCTGCTCAGGGAGCAGTGGGGTCACCAATCCTGGAGTGCTCCAGAACCATGGGGACGTGGGCACTGTGCACGGTGGGCTGGGCTGGGGATCTCTGAGGTCTTTTCCAACCTTAGTGATTCTGTGATTCTAAAGCACAGGCAGCCCCAGCTCCCCCTCGCTCCATTTCAGCAAAAGGCACTGGCCGAGTTGTCCATGGCTGCAGTTGTGCTGAGAGCAAACTGCTTCCACAATCGACCTGAAGAAACCCCTTAAAAGTGCACGCCTGCCCCATCCTGTGACCGACATGCTTCATTATCTCCTTTTGTACTTTGTTCAGAGGTTGTTTGCATCATTACAGACCTTTCACACGTGCTGCCGGCCTCAGATCGCAGATGGTTTCTTTGCATGCACCCGTAATCAGGCACTGACGCTCCCGTTGGTGAGCTCCTCTGAATGCTCAGCAGCACACAGCCTACCACACCCTGCAGGGCTGCAGCCAGCAAGAAATGGAAAGTGAAATGTCCTGAGTCTGCTGCATGCAGCTGTGCCTCCTGCTCAGCGCGCCGCTTGGATTCCAAGCTGTCACTGCTGCCAATCCGTATCTTTGTCAGAACTGAAATAAAAGCAACCCCAGCAAATTAGCGTTCAGTAGTGTGCAAACAGGAAACTTGAAACTCATTGAATGTTTGGAAATAACAGGTTCCTCTAAAGGAACCAGTTCCTGTAAATTTATGGGATTGAGGAACCAGCAACAACAGGTTTTACAGGCTAAAATGGATCTGTGTCATCGTTTAAGTCCCTGACGTTCAGAAATTAATGGATTCTGAGGAGATACTGAAATCTACACAGCTTCCAAAGCAGCTGGCAGTGCTCAACGCCCTGCTGTTCAAAGCACAAATGCAGCACAGGAGAAAAGAAGTGTCTCCACGCTACGACCTGGCACTGCTCTCAAGAGGTGGCAGCTCACCTGAGGCTGTGCTGCAGCTTGGAGCCAATGCTCAGACCTGAGCTGGCGCCTCTTCCTCGTGCCATCACACAGGCTTCATGGCCAGGACACTTCCTGCATCAACACATCCATTTGGTTCTGAGTTCTACTGAGTGCATGGCAGAGAACACAGAGTAGATATCTGCTCAACACGTCTGTCTGTTCACAATCCCTGCTATTTCACAAGCAGACCAAATGCTGCACAGGGACCAGATGAACAACTTCTGTTGCTCAGCATTTGCCCTGCACATAGATCAGGGCTGAATTTCAACCTGTCACTTACTGGGGCCTGTAGTGCAAGGAGCAAAGCACGTGGTGTGACAAGGCAACAGCACAAAGCCTGCCACATACACAGAGGGAGGTACAGTGAGGACCTTCCGTATGAAGGCAAAGAATGAATACAATGCATGCAACACAACCCATGGCTTACAAAGTCTGGTAATGGCATCATTTTCCCAGCACAGCGTGCACCCATCACAGCATGCACTGCTCACCCCATTGCAGCACGTTGCCCACTCCAAGCTCCTCTCTGCCAAGCACCTCTAATTAGTATTTTCCTAACTTTTCCGTGTGAAGCACATTGTGAAGGACTGCACAACTAAGCCAGTGTAAAGCAAATCACAACCAGCTGCTATAATCTGTGTACTGTAAGTAACTTCTAACCACACATGCTTGCTTTTGCCAGTGAAGAACTGATGGAACTGGACTGGGTTTAGCTGAATGGCTACAGTGAGATCCAGCCACACGTTACAGAAATAAGTGTCACTTCTGTAGGCTCCCCAGCCATCATCCCTTGGCTTACTGGCAAGCAGCACAGCCACATCCTGGCACTGACCTCAACTCAGCAGCAATTCAAGGTCCCAGATGGAAAACTGCAGCTTTGGAAAATTTGTGGTTCAGTCCTGTCAGAAGATAGGAGGTGTCTCCTGAGACAGAGAGGAGCAAAAACACCCTGCTGGATCTGGCCACACTTGCTCAGAAGCGGTTTCTTTTCATTATCTGGGAACAGTTCACAGTGCAATGCCAGATGCCCATGTTTTCCATCACACAAATTGTATTTCCGGTGTTAAAACCTCTTCAGCATTAATCTTTTACAGCATCCTTTTTATTATCCTATCAAAATTAATTTTGTACTATGCTTTGAGGATGAAAAAAGCCACATAAGTGCTAAGCATGTTTGGTTCCATTACTTCAAGGCACTGCAGTTGCATATAGTTTATCCTTTCATTAGCAGAATAAACTCAAATAACAACAGCAGTTAAAGACACAACCGAACACCAACTTTTCATTCTGTAAATAAGTTTTTAAACAACTGAAAGTAAAAACATGCAGCTTTTGTTTGGGACAGGAAATTTCCCTGATTCCATTCTTACACTTTCTCTTTTGCATTAAGGGCAGATAGTGCTTTCTGCACACACTGCAGGCTGTAAAGGGAACTATAAAACACCAGGAGCCAAAACAAGAATTTAAAGTGAAGAATATCTCACAGCACAACCACTTCTTTAAATGAATGCCTGCCTGCGTTTCCTTCTGATTAATACATTTTACTGTCCTAGGGCACTGGGTCCAGCTATTCCCATGCACTTTCAAGGCTGCTAAGACACCACAACCATTTTTTCCCAAGTCTGCTTTCTTCCTCTGCAGAACCACACCACGTGCCAGCCCCGGGCTGCACTGCCAGGTGTTGCTCTGAGCTCTGCTCCCAACCCTGCTGCACACCCTGCCCTCCTATCCTGCTATGCAACAGGGCAGCTATCAGCACAGTCAGTGCTCTACAGAGATTCAGGACTCCGTTCTCAACCAGGCAGCAACATCAGCTCTGCCAAGGAACAACAGAGCAGCCTTTGCACAAGGCAAACTCAGCCACAGGCCACTTTCCTGCAACCTTGAGGAGTGAGAGGATGGCTGCTTCCTGCAGGCAGCTCAGGAGCCACAGAGGCTGATTTGTTCCAACTTTGTGGTTTCCAGTATTCCCTGGTGCCGTGAGTCCTAGAGTGCAAGGTCCAGCATAAAGAAAAACCATTCATAAATGACACAGCTTCTACAAAATGCATTGCCTCCAGGAAGCTGCATTTCCTGAAGCGTGGGGATGGAATTAGCTGCCTGCCTTCTCCATGGCACTCTGCTGCTCTGCTTCACCCCACTGCGAGAAGTGCTTTGTAAACTCTCCTTGACTTTGTGAGGTTACTTTGTAAAAGCTGGTGAACAAGGTTTCCTGATATTAATCCACTTTGTTTATTGCTTAGCAGCACGAGCTCCAGGTTTCTGCAAGCTATGGAAGTGAGGGAAATCTTGGCTCCTGGCTCAGTGGGGGTTCATGATCCACGCTCCCCCTCACGCTACAAACATTATTTCTGTGACTGCTCTCTTTATTCCACATGCTACTCCTTTCCCATGATTTATGAGCATACAGCCTTCCTTAGAGATGTGTTGCAGGACACAGCCAGCAGCCCAGCTCTCAGCCCTGCAACACCAGACAAGATGGACCAGCACCACGCACAGCTGGGCATTCTGTGCACAGGAACAGAGCCAGGGTGGCTGCTAGCCCAGCTCTGCTCTCTGCTTTAAGTACAGAGGCATTACTGCGTGCATCTCACTTCTTCAGTACGAAAAATCCAGCATTAGGCTCTCAATTATATCAACTGTCACAAGCATTCACTCTCATGTCTGTTCCACAGTGGTCTGAGCAAGTAAAATAAAAGTTAATGTACTGCATAATTTAAATGTTCTCTAAGTCTGTAAAATAAAATTGAAGTTCATCTAAGAGTTTTATTTAAAATTGACACACCAGTGCTCTGGAACTCACCATTCTAAGAGCTGCCTCCACAAAGGTCTGCTCCTTCGGCACAGGAAGGCCGCAGGTAGGTAGCAGAGCAACAGTTTTCAAGCTCAAAGAAGTCAGGATTTCTCCTAAACAGCAACAATAAAATTAATCAGTCTCAGCAAGCACAGAAGGGAACATCCAATCATTCTTTGTGCCTCTGTGGAACGGCTGAAAAATGGATTTCATGAAGCTGTGTTTCAGTGGAATTACTTCCACATCTTTCAGACTGCCATTTTTCAACATCTTTAAGAAAGAAAAAATAACAATACACAAATTAGTGACCAAAGCCACTCACCTGTGCCTTTGCTTCCCAGGTGTCTCCACTGTGTCTGTGATTGATTGTTGCCACTGAATTCTTGCTGCTTTCTGAATTTGAGAAGAGGGGATTTCTGAGCTTTTGGATGCGCTCTGCTACCGCTGAGATCAGTTAAGGTTCAGTAATGGAAAGGATCAGTAAAGGTTCAGTGGGAACAGAAGCTGAGTAAGACAAAGTGCACCTTAAAATCTAGCCCAGGATGCTAAATCTACAATGGTTGCTTCTCCCACTGATTTCACTATGTGACATGTATTCCCTGCTATGCCACTGGATTCAGCAAAGCAATTCGAACTCACTGCAGCACTAAAGTGACACGTAGTGACTTCGGCTCACACAGGGCTGTCTCACCACTCAGAAATAATACAATCAAGGCTCGCAGTGCAAGTACAAACGTATTTGTTTACAAGCATCCTGCAAAGCAGCAACTCCATGTTTCCAAACGTAGAGAGAGCCGAGTCCTAAAACCCAACTAGGAGCAGGCAGCCTCAGTGATCCTGCTGCTCACATGCTCTGACAACCCCTAAGATGCTCCCTTCCAACTTACCCCCAGCTCAGCAGCTCAGGTCCGTGCTGGCAGTGTTGGGAAGATGGCTGCAGCGCCTGGGGGAGGCTGCCCAGGCAATGAGTGCACACTGCTGCATGAAATAATGGCATATACCTGCTTCTAACCAAACAAATTGCATCTTTACACCAGAAACGCACGATGAAGTTACAAGGGACAACACACAAAATGGGAAAGTTCCAACGACGTGCTTTAGGGAGAACAGCCTTTGAAGTTGGTAATTATTTTAATTACACTTCTTGAATACGTGCACCTTTTTGAGAGGCAATTATTTTTTCATTCTTACTTTTCCCATCTCGGAACGTAGATAACATTTAATTACATTGATACGCAACAGACAAATAAACATTATTGCAATCAAAACCATATCAGAATGCGACTTAATTCTCAGCTGTAGAAACGCATGAAGTTCATCAGGCAACACCTGATGCCCAGGGCCAGCAGTTCAGTGGCTGACACACTGCAGAGCTTCCCCACGTGTCAGAGTTGGCTCCGCTGCCTTCTCCTGGCCGCGGCCTCCCGGCCTCTGAGAGCTGGCAAAGTCACACTGCTGGGCCTGCCAGTGGGCACCTGCACAGCTCGGGGAATACCGACCTGCCCAGAGGGATGGATGGCCCTCCCTGGGCCAGGGCGGCTGCCGCGTCCGTAATCGGCACGCAGGGCAGGGGAGGAGGTGAGGCTGCCCTGTGCCAGGGAACGCGGCGATAACGGGAAGTTTCCACTGAGCTTTTTGAGTTGCAGTACTTGTTCCCTGGCTTGAGTCAAAGCTGCAGTCAGCTCATAGCGTTCCTCGCACTCTCTGCGCACCGTTTCCTGGAGAAGAGCGTTCTGCAAACAGAAACAAACCCTCACTCTGCAAAATGCCATTAGAGAAAACACGCAGTCTGTTAAATTCCATTGGTTCAAGGCAGGGTGCCTGGAGGGCACTGAGGCACGGACAGCCTGCAGTGCTTCCTGGCACTTTGTTTTCTCTGGAAGTTGCTCTGATGACATACACTGGCATTTACACACACATCCTTATCTCAGGAGACAGTGGAAAATATGAGGTAAGTCCTGAGGAGCTCCTCCTGCCCACCTTCCAAGCACAGGGAGGCCAGGAACCCTGCTCCTGGAAGCACCAAGGCACAGAGTCCAAGCACTGCTATGTCACTCCACTGCAATAAGATGCTTCCAGTATTTCAGCAATGGCAAACTGCCTTTTTTGGTGCCTACACTGATCATTAGCTCCCAGATGACTGAGACAAATGAGTAGCCACCTAGTATTTTTCATGAACTTTTCACTGTGATTACCAACACCCAAATAAGAAGCAACCAGCAGTGGTCCTTGAGCAGACAAGTGTTATGCAAGCCCCCAGGTTGCTATGGTATATGGTATATCACATAGGTATATGACATAGAACTTACTTGTGACGCTGACTTTTCTGGTTTCCAGGTGAAATCCAAAGTCAATGAACAACAAAGAGCAACATGACTAAGTCAATTCATACAAATCAGAACCACTGACAGCACTGATGCAAACAGAAAACAGTCACTTCCCTAATGTTGCTCTCCTAAGGAAGAAGTTGCTGCTGACTGAATGGAGCAGGACAATGGAAGGTGAGCTACCAGGACAGTCTCTGACATGGAGCAACTCAGACAGAGAGCATTCCCAGCCTCAACACCTGCACAAACATTTTGAGTAAACCTCCAGCGCTGAAAGTCTGAGCTGTGAGTCTGACCACACAGCACCCCCAGGAGAGAACAAACGAGTACCTGAAATGCCCTCCACCATTATGGCAGTGGGCACAGAAGGAAGATTCTCCATCAATACTCAGAGTGCTCACTGCGAGCCCTTCTCCCAGCTGCAGGACAGAGCAGCTGCCAACATCTCTGTAACCCACAAACAGTGCTTCCAAACCAAGGCTTAATTCATTTTGAGGTTTCATTTTCATTGTTTATCCTTTCTTTTTTTCCTGCCACTAATTACTTTGGACATTCCAGTGTAATCTTATCTGCAGCCCCTGACTTCACTGCTTTCACATTTCTCATACAGCAGTACAGCTCTCTCCCTGCCCTTCCCATCATATTCCAAACATTCAGCAAATGCTTGTGGTAAGAATATGTAGCAGTCACACTTCTCCTCATAGAATTATTTTCTTGTATGCGTTCCTGTGCTACAGGAAGTGGGTTTACTGGTGACAAGTGGGACAGAGGCCTGTTAGCACAGTACGACGTGGGGAATGTGCTCCCAGCACAGTTCAGCAATCTGCCCCACGCACCATGCAGCACAGGGCAACATCCACTCGTTCCTATGGGCTGCATGAAGATTTTTCTTACTTATTTTGGAAATATTGGACCTCATCATGGCCTTCTAATACTTGAAGGGAGTGTAAAAACTGGAGGGGGAACGGCTGCTTACACAGGTGGATTGTGACAAGACGAGGGGGAATGGTCTTAAACTGAGACAGGGGAGGTTTAGGCTGGATATGAGGAGGAAGTTTTTCACCCAGAGGGTGGTGAGGCACTGTTCACAGGTTGCCCAAGGAGGCTGTGGATGCCCCATCCCTGCAGGCATCCAAGGCCAGGCTGGATGTGGCTCTGGGCAGCCTGGGCTGCTGGTTGGTGACCTGCACACAGCAGGGGTTGGAATGGATGAGCACTGTGGGCCTTTGCAACCCAGGCCATTCTGTGATTCTAATTTTAAAGTTTTTTTTCTTACAACAGCATGGACCAAGATCTGAAATAAGTGTTCTTTGAATGATCCCAGCAATGACATGTCTCAAAGCAAAAAGAGCATGGAAGGCACTTCCTTGGTCACGTTCTTACCTCCTCTTGCACTTGACTCAAACTGTGAATCAGCTGCGTCCTCTCCTGGGTTAATTCTTCCAATTCATCTGACTTGTGTTTAATTTCTTTCCTCATATTATCCAGTAATGTTTTGTTATTGTTCTGTTCCACTGTCAGCTGAAATTCAAGTTCAGTAATCAGCCTTTTAAGGCTCTGAATTTCTTTTTCTTTCTCTTTATCTTTCTCTGCAAGTTTGATCTGAACATCTTGTAGCTTCTTTTCAAGAGTTTCTGACTCCATCCGTAAGCTGTTGGTGGCACTGGATATTAATTCAGGTATCTGCATGGCAAATATTGTATTAGTCTAAATTCAGTGTTTATCCTTAGATATATAAAATGAAGTATCAAACAAATACCTTCAAGAAAAATCACAAATCCAAGCACATAAGTCTTCAGAGACAACAACAACCAAAAAAAGCTGTGATAAATTGTTATTTTCAGCTCGTTAAAAACAGTATATGTAATAAATTTAAAGCAACAATGTATTTTCATCACATTTCTTTGACTTTACCATGTCAAATCTTTTGAGACCTTCTAAAAGCTAAGGTTATAGGCACTATTTTCAATTTTTAAGTAAAGAAAGTTCAGAAACTCTAGATCTGGGTGATGGGAATGGCAAATTATGTGATGCAACAAGCAGTGCAGAGGAGAGAAGCTGCTAACCTGACCTTAACCCATCAGTGATGGGTCGATGGGAAGGGAAGTAGTGCAGGTGGCTCTGTGACAACCCATCATGGTCTCAAACAGCCCAAAGGCTTTCAAATCTGACACTGTAAGTTTAATAATAATTAGCAACTGCAGTCTGTAGACATCAATAAACCATGGAGAAAGTCTGAGGAAAGCAAGAACTTCCACAGCTACACTTGTTACATATTGACCTGCTCTGCTTTCCAAAATTTCAATTGTATGCCATAAACTGAGACTGGGAAAAATTAATGCATCTTCAAGATGCAGGACTGCACATGGAGATTTTATTCCTTCACACACTGTTTTCCAGAGGTTCACATCATCTACTGCCACACAACATTCCTCTCGAGCGTTACACACCTTCTTCTGGAGCTCTTCGTGATCTCTCTGGTATTTTGTGATCAATTCTTGCTGCCGTTGTCTTTCAGTGTCTAGTTCCACTCTGGCTTCTTCTTTGACTTTGAGAATTGCTTCTTTGTGTCGTGCTTCGCCTTTGGCCAGATCAATCTCCACCTAGAGAACAAGCGCCTGTTGCCATGCAGCCCCTCCCAGTGAACCCACCAGAAGGTGGGGAAGGAGCAAACCCAAGGAACATCCCCAGGTCCAAAGCCTGAATGCCAACATTGTATTTCTGCAGGCTGAATTCTAATGGACTCAATTGTGGTATGTGGAAGGAATACAAAAGGCACATTAAACAAGCACAAAGCTATCCTAATTACTTAAAATCATTAAAAGCTCAAAATGAGCTTAATTATAACCATCTAATTCCCTTCAGCAATTATGATCAAAAGTGTAACAAATTTCCCTAATGCTTTTTGGGGAAAAGATGAACTGTCATATTGTCATTATTTTTAACATCAAAATACACACAGTTCTGGGCAGTGGGCAGACACAAACCCCCCCACCAAGACTTAGCTTACAACGCATGCACTCCGAGAGCCTCAGAACAGATCACTATTACTATAATCCATACAGATGTGTCTCCTACATGACTGGCTATGGGAGTTTGGATTCTAACTGTAGAAAAACTCACTTGTGCTAAATATACCAGTACACAATGCTATCAAAGAAGGTCATATGTCAGAGGCTACTTAATTACTAAGAGTAGTAAAATATACATAGTATAAAAAATGGACTCATTTGGAAACTCACACAAGCGCTTTTCATACTTGATAGTACAGCTGATAACCACAACAAGAAAACAAATGGCAGCTGATCTGCAGGGCAATGACTACTAATTGCTTTAAAGCTACTTCTGGGCTCTTCAATAGCCACTTATAAAAAACCTCACACAAACGTTTACATCAATTTCCCTGTTTTTCATAGAAGATTATTATTATTTTTTTAATCCATTACAATTCAAAGTTCATCTGTATTTAAAATACGAAACCGGAACACTCTAAACTTTGTGCGATGGCACCCTGACCCATAACTGCCACATTTCTGACTTCTGTCTGACGAGAACATCTTTAGAGCACTTGGCATTCACTGCATTTTAATGCCTGTGATACCAAAGATGTAATTGCTCTCTCCCAGCAGCAGCCTTTATCTTGTACTAATGTCAAGTTGAACAATATGTTGTGATTATGCAGACAGTGTGACCTCATTCTAAAATTATATCCTGCCACAGAGAAGGTAGGAGCTTTTTAAAGAGATGTAACAGATCTTAATTGCTGTAGTCGAAAAATTTTCTTGAGACTAAATAAAGCTTTCAGACACTTATCACATACTGCACAAAAGAAAGAAAGAAAAGGCATTAATTTTAGCTACCAATTATGTAAGGCTTAAAACAGAAATGTGAATTATTGTTCAGTAATAGTTGTGCATTTTTCCTCCACAGTTTTTTCAAACAATGTCTTCTGCTGCTTTTTTGGAAAGGTGGCAGGTCACCCCAAAGCCAACACGCTCACAGCTGCCCGTGGTGAGCAGCTGATCCATCCCACTGTGAGACCCTGACACTGCAGCTAGGTTAGCACACAGTAAAAGATGGCTGAGAAATGACAACTCAGGCATGCAGAACACAGTGATACACACCGAAGAAAAGGCGAGGCTTGTGATAAACTTCCAGTAAGAAGATACCCATCAAGAGGCATTTCTGCTTGTGAGGAGACCCTGCACTGTCACTCTGATTTGAATAGAAGGCAAGTAAAGTAAAGTACATTTTTCTCATCTGCTTGTTACTTCATAGAATCATTATGGTTGGAAAAGACCTCTAAGGCCATCAAGTCCAACCAAGCTATCCCCACTGTGCCCACTAACCCATGTCTGCAAGTGCAGCATCTCCGTGTTTCTTATCCTAATGTTTAACCAGAACCTTCCTGGTGTGACTTGAGGCTACCAGCTCTCATCCCAACACACAGGTCTGTTTTACAGACCTATACCTTCAGTTTTGGTTCAGCTCACCTGCAAACAGGAAGGTTCTATGTTCTCCCCACCTCATCAACAGTGCACATGCTTGGTTTTACTGTGAAACACCTTCCATACATATTTTTCTAAGCAGACTGGCCTGGACAGAAACCCCCAGCAACATGCTCTCCTGCAGATCAGGGTTTGCAGGTGGCTGTGGCACACAGCTGGGTGGACTGTCCATGTTCACCCCTGGGAGTTTGCACCTGGGATCTCAGTGTCCCATCCCCCAGGACCACAAACACTTCCAGTAAGTATTTCTCCCATTCAGATCCAGTCTATGTAGAGAGATCACCCATTGTGCAGAAAGGACCTACTGACATGTTTGCATTTAAGGAGGTAGGAACCTGGCTGACTGTGCAGGTTCGTGACAGATGACTGGGACTGAAAAAAAGAAACTGAAATTGTGCCAGCTACACATCCAGCATTACCTTCTCCCTCCAGTTATCTTCATTCCGCATCTTCTGCCTTAATGTTTCCTGCAGCTGTTCTGTTCTGTTCTGATGAGAAATCAGCATTAACTCCCTAGAAACCACAAAAACTTGTATGTAAATATGTGCTCTGCCCAGATTGGTGGCGTGCCATTTTCTTGCAATTAAGTCCTTTGTGGCAAGGGCTCTTCTTTTTCTTTGTTTAGTATTCTGTGCAGTAAGCCCAGAGGCACAACAATAATCACTACTTAGCATTTGCATACTGCTGTCACACATTTAATGAATGATATGTTGAAGAAAATACTGCAGTTAATCATTCTTCTGCATACATACATGCACGCCTCAACTATTTTTTCAATTTTCAAGTCAAATTAAGAACAATGAATAACTTTTAAAATACTCAAAACAAATTGTTGTAGTTAACGAACTCAGAGTATTACTACAACTAATATTTAAAACTGTAATAGCTTCTGAATTAAAACCACCAAGTGGTTGCTATTGTTGTAGTTACTGTTTGTTATGTGAGGCTTGTAGAGCAAAAGCCCTGGAGAGTTCAAATTCTTCTAACTTACATTATCAGCAATGTACCAACTGGAACAAGTCACGTAGCTGGGGTTTAAGTAGAAGGAAAATATTCTTAAATTAACATGTAATATATTTTCATGCACTACCCACATACAGAGCATATTCAAACTCTTTAGGTATAAAAATAGCTGAATGCCTCCTGGTGTACCATCACTATCTCAGAAATCCTTATCTTCTCCAAAAGCCACTATTCTGAATATATTTTCTCAAGTCAAACAAATAATATTCTGCCACATTTCAAGCAGGAAGCAGCACTTTATTTTGCCAATAAAAGATAAGTTAATATATCAGTAACTGAAAACGTATTAGCAGGATGCTTTCAAATAGCAGAGACAAGCCTGTGAACTTTTGGAGTAAAATGAATATGTAGATTAGACTCAAAGCAAATAAAAATAATGTGGACTTAGGTTGATAAGTGGAGGTCTAACAGAAAGGCACACAGATACCATTCCAGGAAACAATGAGCCTCAGTAGCTCAGTGCTTCATTTTCCACATCTGAAAAATAATTATAGGGAAAAGGTTAGCTTTGTTGATAGCTGAGAACCTTTGGAATAAGATTAGACTGGTGGGGTGTTGTCCACACGTTTCACTGAATGCTAGATCACATCCAAAAATCTGGCATATTGTAGAATTTATAGCACTGTTACTGTTTGCAAGTTGCTAATAACATAAGTTACAGGAATTTAAACTCTTCAGGGCTTTTTCTCTGCAAGCCTCGTATAACAAATAGCAGCTATAACAACAGCAATAAATAGGTGTTTTGATTAAGCTTGAGCTGGGTTGCCCTGGGTTGCATAGCAGAGGGTTGGTGTGTTGGGTTTTTCTTCCCCCTTTTTTCCCCTTTTTAAAGGCATGTTTTGTTCTACTCAGCTTTTTGTCTATACTGCAATAATTTTAAAAGTCCATCCAATCAGAATACCAGAGTTCCAGGATACAGGGTCAGTGCTGTCAAGGCTGTCAGAGTTCTGCCTGCAATGACTGAGGGCGAGGGCAGGCCACAGCTGGGCACAGTGCCTCTCTCCCAATCTGCCCAGTACCAGAGCCAAGCTCCAGTACCTGTCAGAGAGGTGAGGATCTGGCAGAGGAGGAACACACCATATTTACAGATTTCCAAGAAGAAAACCCGGGCTGAACGCAGCAATTATCTGTGGTGACTCAGCTCTGGTTACCTTTCTTGCTTCAACATCACCACCTCTTCCTCTGTTTGTGTGAGAAGAGCTTTAAGTGTTTCCAGTTCGCTTTCTGATTGACTGGTTCTTCTTCTTAGATCTCCTTCCCTCCTCTCCTTCTCAGCCACCTCTTCCTGCAAACGTTTGCATACTTGTTGGCAAATCAGTAGAGATTCTTCCTTTTCCTTGAGCTCTTTTGCAAGTCTGCAGAAGAAACGAAAAGCAACATCACAGTTATTCTCATTCACAAACAGAAACCAAACAGATGGGAGTAAACTGTACCTGGAAAAGAAAATATTAGACCAAAAAGTATATGTTCTTCATGAAGTCTAGTGACTTGAACACAAAAACAGAAACTGAAAATAGAAAAAGAACGTATAACACCTGCATTAAAGCCATCAATGAAATTTTTGCTCTCCTCGCTCATAAATGCATTTATGCTATAATACACAACTTCAGCATTTACCTTGATTCAGAAATTCCATTTTCATTCTTCATTTTTTTCAGTTCATTTTGACACACATCAAGTTCTGCTGATTTCACCCTAAGAAAATTAAAAACAAAATGTCTTTATCCAAAGCAGTGACAGCCTCTACTCACACAACAACCCAAACATGTTTATTAATCCACTCTCTAACTTACGCTTTCTATTTTAGTTAAAAGGCAGATAAATAAAACACTCCAATACTTCTTGCTAACACTTTTCAGCAGCATATTTATACTTGCAGTGTAAATGCAGCCTAACCAGGATCACAAAAAATTTAATTGCTGAGAACAAGAAAGTGTGATCTTGCAACACCAATGAATGCTTTGGGTGGGCTAAGAATACAAAGGAACAGATATCAATTTAATACGATAGAGGTCTGGAAAATGCAAAGGTTTCCTGTAATTTTGTCATTATTTCACCAACTAGTAACCATGGTTAAGCCACCTATTTATACTTAAACAAATAGAGAATGTGTCATTTTATTAAATTGCACCCATATTACATTGAAATTTTAATATTACACTGAGAAACACCGTACTGTTTATTTAACTCTGTTCATGAAGTCTTTTTTTTCATACTCAATACTTGTATTATCATTAAAATACTTTGTTGCTAAGCATTCCAAATATTTGCAACCGTGTTTTGATCAGCCCCTCTGAATATAGGAACTGAAAACAGAAAGTATGCATCATGAAAGAATCCTCCCTTGAATTTCAGGAAAACATAGAAAACAACTGATAATATTTGGTCTTGAGGTTGGTTGCACTTTTGCATTGCCCTCCAGCTTCATATATGAAACTAACATTTATTTTCACTGGTGTACTATGCAGGGTGATGTTATTTCTGAATTGCATTGTGGACTTTCAATGCAGGAAAGCACTCAGAGCCCCAGTCCCACAGCCTTTAGAAGTGCTGACAGCTCCCACCAAGCCCCACGTGCTGCCAAACCACAGACCAGCTGCATTGGAGGGGACCCTGGGCTCCCAAGCTGCTGCTCAGGGCAGTGTGTTGTGGGCAGAATGCTCCGTGCCACAACAACATTAACAAGAGTTGCCTTTTTGTCCTTATTTCCTTAGCCTTATGGCCTCCCATCACCCAGGAGTGGCAGCAGCCTGAGCACAGGCTCTGCTGCAGGCACTGTTGCTTTCCATGCTCTGAGGCCACCAGTTCTGCAGTGAGGACCCTCTCTGAGACCCGACAAGGCTTTGATGGCATTTTCTTTATTCTATAAGAATTTAGGCTTCATATTCTAACCATGCAACACGGTAAAGTTACAAACTGTAGTAACATACCAGTGCATGGGGAATACTAGCAGTAAATTCACGTTTACAGCCCAGAAGTTGTATGGGTTTCACACAATTTATCCCACGCTTAGCATTAAAAAAACGAAGAGGCAAATTGAGCTGTAACCCTCCTTTTTGCTGCATCATGAGACAGCTGAGGAAGGCAAGCCCTGCTTCCACAGGCAGATGTTCACTCAGTTGGTCAGGAATACAGGCTAATATAACACACATCTTCTGCTGGTCAACACCTTCACAAACCACCCTGACAAGTAATGGTACAATTCTCTTTGAAAACAGGGTTATGCACAGTGGCAAAACAAGCAAGCAAACAGAAACCTTACATTAGCAGCTTTTTGTAGTGATCCATCTCAGCTGTTACCTTCTGCAGCTTGTGTTCAGTGGTCTCAACTTGATTTGTTAAATCTGAAACCAAGAACACAATGTTTACGGCACTCCCTGCAATGCACACCACAGACCCACGGCTCCCAGCTGCCACACAGGGGCTCAGCACCTCCAGCCACCCCCTCACAAAGCAGCTTTGTCATTTGTGACACTTGGTTTCCTGCTAAAATACATAAAAAAATCGAAATATACTGATAGCCATAATTATACTGATACCATAATTACAAAAAACAGCTCAAGATCCCTCCTGTATGAATATTTTGTTGCAATGCCTATTTGACTCACGTGAAATAAGTCCCTTATGTTTGAATGGAGTGAATACTTACTGTCTGTTCATGTGGATGTTGTTCACCATAGATATTCACAGACCCATTGCACAGAGTCACACAATAGGTAAAACTTCTCTCAAAGTCAGGGCTTCCTAGAAATATCTTACGTTATTGGCTTTCTAATATTTTCTGGCATCTGCTGTTCAAGCTGATGTATTTCAGAGGCTTGGAGCAGGGAAGGGTGTTGATGGAGCGTTTCCAGGTGAATCACTGCCATCCCACTTCTTTGGCATTCCTCAAACCGTCAGCAGAGCAAAGGATCTCGATGCATCCAATGGGCGTGGAAGGTTTCCCACTCTCAGCAACACTGCTCTACTACAGGGCCTTTCTATGAGTTATTAGCAGCCTTCACAGTATTGCCAAACTCCACGCAACTCAGAATTTCTTTTCCCCATTTCATAAAATATATAAATAGGAATTAATTTGTATTAAGCTTTCACTATCTGTATTCAGCAACCAGAGAGCGCCTACCATCCGCATTACGCTTTCAGAAGCTCACAGAATCCAAGGGAGCAGTTTGGTACATTTCTGCTTGAACCCACACTACCTTGGCAGTCGGACTACAAGGAAGCCTCAGAAATCCATGGAGACTGACCCTCCTCATGATATAAAAAGAAGAC
Source organism: Perdix hodgsoniae (assembly GCA_035772895.1). Classification (NCBI taxonomy): domain Eukaryota; kingdom Metazoa; phylum Chordata; class Aves; order Galliformes; family Phasianidae; genus Perdix; species Perdix hodgsoniae. The sequence continues at coordinate 7,552,595 of JAPSGF010000026.1, forward strand.
AGTTTCAACTTTGTGGTGAGGTCTGCTTTCCCTGACAGTACTGAAAAGAAGTGGAAAGTGAAAAGGTCTGGCAACAGTTAAATTAAGCCCCACCAATAAATCAAGCTAAGGGCTGGCAAAAGTTAACCTGAACTCTATTTGCACTACGCTCCAAACAGCACGCATCACCTCTGCAGCCCATTCTCAGGCCCATTTCTGTAGAAAAGCAGAGCAGGTTCTGTACAGCACAGCACAGAGAACAGCAAGCACTCCTGCAGCTCCGCTTGCGCAGGCGCGCCGTTGGCGGAGGGGAAGCCAACATCTCTCACAGCACTGTACGCACGCTACCAACGCTCTGCTCCCAGCAGCAGCACACACACAGCACGTTCACACAGCTACAGCCCAGCTGGGGGCAGTTGGAGGTGAAGAGGACAGCCAGGCACCTCTCTGAAGGCGTTCCTCAAACATCACTTGGCCACTGTGCTCAGAGGCAGCAATCCTGGTCTACAGCAGATGAAACTGCTGCAAACCGTTCAGCTGAAACTCGCTTCAACACTTTTCATCTGCACTCCACCACCTTCCTAATACACTGTGGTCGCATGTCTTCTTGTACTACGAGTTAAATAACCAGTGGCTTTCCAGGCATCAAAAAGGAATTCCTTCTGTGACACGAGCTGCTGGTGCTTTGCTCAGGCACAGCCGATGTGATGGGAAGGGTGCAGGACCACAACAAACAGCAAGTATGGCTAACTGCTCGGCAGAAGCACTTGAAACCAACAGTTTACAACCTCTCAATGCTGTCTCGGCTGTCTGCCTGGAAGGTCAGCCACATTTTCCCTCCGTTCCCCAATAAAGAGCCCTGGAACATCCAAGCTTGCTGCCAAACAGCACCAAAGGAGATGAATCAATGACAACTTACAGCTATTTAAAATCCGTGTTCATGTGAGTGTTCTTGTCAAAACTTCCTCTAGGAGGGTTTCAAAAACGTCCATGACAAACCTCCAGTCCTGCAAGTCATTGAGTTGTCTGAGCTCTGCTTTCTGCATCAAAAGGCTGTGCAGCATTCACCAGGCCAAGCCGAAGTGTTTCTGCTCAGAGCTGGCACCTTCCCCTCCTCCAGGAACGGGAAGTCATGGCCAAGAACACCAAGGACAGATCAGACCACCTGCAGTTACTTTCGTTTACTTCTGTGTCTTCAATGAAGCATTCTTCTGCAATGCATTGTTCTGTACACTTTTCCAAGGAGACATAATTCAACTTTAATTTCCTGTCATTCATCTTGACATTGGCTTATGAAATAAATGGCTCTGAATGCCTACAGAGAAAGGGGAAAGATTGGCTTCAAACACTAAGCAGATGTTAGACAGAACATGTGGGAACAATCTAAAATCGACAACAACAAGCTCTGCTGCAATGTGACTGCTTTGTTAAACAGATTAAGAAAAGATCGAATTGCTGGGGAGCAGCAAGACCAGGAGAGCCCTTCGCATGGGACTGGCTGCTACAGACCAGCTTTTCAAAGATCTGAATTTAACAATTTTTTCTTCTAAACCTGTAATTATGGAAGATGTCTAGCAATTATGAACAACTATGTCTTTTTCCCCCTCTTTCTAGATGTGAGAGGGTGCACACAAGTTGACGAAAAAGGAAAAGGGCTAATGCTTAATTTGGTTCTAGTTTACTTTGGGTGGTCTTTCAGCTGTTTCTTCTTGTACTCAATTTGTTTTGAGAAGTTTTCGTAATGACTGAGCATTGGATGGGAGCTTTTCACAAGGGAGTAGATGGATTCAATTATACAGCTGGATTCTGCAAGTCTTCTCAAGAGAGAGTTCCCACCAAAGCCAACAGGAGCTGCAGAGCAGGAGGTCTGAGGGATCAGACCTACACCCACAGGGCCTACATAACAGTTCTCTACCGAGTTTGAGGGACACAGCAGAACTGAGGGCACTAGTGAGAATGGTAATACAAATGCTCTGTAGCTGAAACACCCGCTAAAGTTTTAAGTACCATCACATTTTAAAGGCTCTTCAGTCCAAATACATCTCAGTATTGCTCATACTGCTCCTATTCAGTTTTATTATATCTTACCACAGACATTAACCTTCTTCCTAGAGTAATCTTTCATAGCTCCAGAAGTAGTTTGTTGCTATCATTCCTAGGTATGTTCTCAACACATTCCAGACACTGGCCAGCAAACAAGACAAGACAGCTTTTACTGGGTAGCAGGTAGAACCTTAGAAAACAGTTTGATTGTTATGGATGTCCTTAGTCCTTTCTTTTTAAGATGATGTTTTGCTCCACATATTTTTTTTTTTTTACTGGTCATTATAAGAGGAATGTATCAATTTATCATTGTATATGATAAATACATGATAAATGATAATTATATGAATTTATCAATTGTATTTATCAGAGGAAAGCCAACGTTTTAACAACGCTTGAAAGAAACAGACATTTCTTTCAAAAATGTAGAAAATAGAGATTTTTTTTTTTAGTGACCAGTCACCCATTTTATGAAATATCAGAGCAAGGGAGGTTCTCTGAGACTCATCTTTGAGGCTTATTTGGAATTTGGGAACCTTATCATCCTGTGACAGCTGAGGTTTTTGGTCAAGCTTCCAGGCAGCACAGGTACTCAGCTCTGCCTTCAAGGAGTGCCAAACCGTGGCTAAGAGGTACCACGCTCACACCGTTGTGTTTCAGCTCTATCCTGCCCTCCAGCAGGCACAGCAAAGAAGATGCACAAAGAAAAGGCATTCTGAAGGACCACAGCTGCTCATCATTTCCTCCTAATGAGGAGGTGAATTCCCACACTTGCAGTCTGCAGTGCTGAGAGCAGCAAGTATGCCTGGAAATGACTTTCAGGAACTCAGCCACCCAGATGCCCTGCCAATGGCACCGTGTTCAGGGAAGGCTCTAGTTTCTGCTTTGTAAATAGCAACAACTGGTGAAGTTTTCAGTGAAAAAAAGCCAACAAAACAAACCCACCCCACTGTGAACTACACTCACGTTGGGTAAGCAGCCGCTCTAAAAGCCATCAATTTTCCAGATAATTTGTAACAGATTCGCAGTGATATCAGTTCAGAAGCACGCATGGTGACGCTATGTACTTTTCTCTCTTCCTGCAAACCCTACCAAAAAAAAAACAACAAAAAAACCAACACCCAAAAAACCCACCAAGATACTTTCTGAAAACTTTGGTCTCACCTAGACAAAAGCTCGGTGTTTCGTCCATATACACACAAAGGAAGGCTACCTGCCAGTAATTAAGAGTTTCTGGAGAATTTCATAAGCACAGCTCAAACTCATACTGCCACTGAAGCCCTGCGGACCCCAGTCATTGCTGCAGACCCTCCTACCTTAGCAGGACCTGCTCAGCTGCTGGTGCACAGAAACTCCTCAGTTTAGCTGTGGTCACGGTATGAATCTACCCTGTATCACTGAGTCTCGGGTGTAAAATGACTGTGCCTAGCTGAAAATAAATGCATGCCAACAAAGTTTCTTTGCACCCAATTTCAGAAGTGTGGGCCACACCTTTCCTGCTACCTGGCTGGAGATACCAAGCAAATGCATTTACTGGCTTTTAGCACATTGCTAAAATCAGTGCAGGGAGAGTTTCATTTTCCCTTCACATAAGCAATGCTTTGGGGAAAATCTGGGAGGTATTCTGCTTCAAGGACAACAGGCTGTGACTCACTACCTGGTCACTGATGAGCAAACCCTGCTGGGGCAGCCCCCTCCAAGCACCCTCAGAGGTGGGAGGGCTGCGTAGGCCCCACATGGTGTCCTGGAGGAGCACTGGCCAGAAATACCCACACACATACCAGCACAAGGGGCAGGCAGAGACACCACTCACACAACGATCTCAGACTGAAGTGGTTTTAATCTCACCCAGCTTCATGAGGCTCTCACAGTGACTCAGCCAGACACGGCCGCCCAGACCGGCTGTAAGGGGCCCTGGCAGCTGCCCAGCTCAGCACACTGCTCACTACGGAGCAGATGAGATCACCTGGGGTGGTTCTGCCAGTTCCTGCAGATCTCCCCCACCCTCGGGGCAGCCTCTGCCCACCCTGCACCACATTCTGCTGCAAAAACTCCTCTTGATGACCCGCCTGAAGCTCCCAGCTATGGCCAACGGCCCTTGCCTTACTACTCGCCCCTTCCCAGATCGACTTGGACCCACCACCATCATCGTGTTTCCCCTCAGACACTTACAGACAGCAGCCCAGGCACAGATGGAGTCACTGTCCCTGGAGCTGTTCCAGAACCATGGAGATTTGGCACTGAGGGACACAGTTGTGATGGGTTCATGGTTGAACTTGATGATCTCAGAGATCTTTTCCAACCCTTATGAGTCTATGATAATATTTGTCAGACTAATTTGCATCTCTTTATATTCTTCAAGGAGACCAAAGGAGTGAACTAAACAGCCAAAATCCATGCCTGCACAAAACAGAACTATTTGTCTTTATTTAGAATATTTCATGTGCTGTGTTCTCCGGGATGAACTGTTTCTGCATACACAAGAAAGTACTTCCTTCTATTTGAGGCTCACAAGCCTGCCTGGAAGCAGCCCAGAGCCGGGCCCCAGCCATATGCATTGGTGTCCCTTCTGCAGACTTGAGCAGTACCACCAGGGTGGCTCTTAAAGCACTGAGAGCTGCCAGGAACTGGGAGGATGTGCCAAGCTCTTATCTCCCCTAAACACATGTTGCTGCTCACTGCCAGGTCTGGGCCTTCTGCACCTCTGCTCTGAACTGGCACGTTAGTTCTTCCACGTCTGCATATAAAACAAGAATAGAGAAAGTAGGAGAATGGACCAGATTCTCATTTTTTTCCGATGGTACCAGTCTAGGATCTGTGTTCTCAAAAGAATAAACCAGCAACTGCATGCCCCACACAAACACGATGGCAGTCTCTTACAATACCTTAACAGCTTAGTTCCAGAAACAATGCTATCTCTACAATTCCTGCTCCCTGCTACCCAGATTAACTGGTGACTTTTGGAGTCCGAGATATGGCCCTTAAGCCTGAGCTTTCTGCATATATTCCTGCCTTTTCAAAGCCAAGATTATTGGGATGAAGTCAGAGTTGTTCCTACAGACCTTCTTCTCCTGTGTGCTAAAACAGAGTCAAAATGCTGTCACCTATTGGCTAAAAAACCTGGAGGTAAGAGTGTTCTGACCATAACTTCCTGGGAGACAGAATTTATTTCTTTTTTTGGTCACAGAGCTTAGTCTGAGCAGATAAAATGTGATTGATAAACTTCCTTTAGTGAAGAATCCTGCTTTTCCAAAAGCAGAAGTGAAGAGAGACCTTCCTCCCAAAAGGAAATCACATTCCAGCACAGCGCTGCCCCAGCACGTATCAGAAGAGAACAAGGACGTTGTTCCCTCCATCCCTTTCATGTATTTCCTCTTCCATTTCAAGAGACTGCTGAAAAGCACTAATGAGCCATTGCTTGGTCTAACCCATTTGTCAGCCTCTTCAAACACCAGAATGCATTCCCCAGCTCTCACCCTTCAAATTCTTAGCATCGCAGCTGGAATTAATAGCAAAATATTTCAACAGTACTTGCAGCATGAATAGTGGATACTTGAACTGCAGCCTCCCTCAAACGACAGGAAACCACTCTCTGTTTGGATTTTCAAAGCGGTCTTTAAAGTGCCATTACAGACACTTCACGTACATGAAAATACGGCTCCTTCTTTCCATGAAGTGTGCTAACATTCCCCACTTCAGCTTCCCAGCTACTCCTACAGCTGCCTGCACTTTTATATCATCGCTCATTAGTCTCATTATGTCAGCAGACCACTGCTAAGCTTATATTTAGTAACTGAAATAGACCTTGAAGCAGGAGCATCAAAAGCCCTAGAAGGCAGATTACATGTGCACAGCCAGCAATTTCAATCCATACAGAGGTAAATCTGCACCTATGAGGGGAGCTAGAGAAAGACTGCCACGACTTTGCGAAGTTATTCTCTAACTATGGTTAAGGCAAGGAAAGGATTTGGCCGGTGATAAGTGAAAGCAGGGATATTAGCACCCATCTTTTAGCAGCACATCTGCTATCGCACTTCCTTCGCTGCTCCCAACCACAAAAATACAGACAACACAACCACAGCGCATTATTGGGTTTTGGGGTGCTTATAAGTGCATTTATTAGACAATTGCTCACCAGGCTGTGCTCAGAGCTCAGCGTTTTTCAAGACCTGCCAACCCTCACTAACCAACGATGCACCATGACTCTGCAAAGCGGTAGGGAATCAGAAATCAAATCACTCCTCCAGCAAAGTGTAACTCAGGTGATTTTCATAAAAGTCACGAGAACCACGAAACAAGGGGAGAAACTACGGGCTGGTTTCGGTTCTTGCAAATGACTGCCACCATATGAAATATGCAGTATTTTAAGATTTATCAAAAATAGACAAACCAAGAATTTTCAGGGTTGTTTGTAGAAATGAGAATCCTTTTAAAACATGCAAACGTGTCCTGATGGGTTGGCTTTCTGAGTGTTGTTTTGTTTTTTGTTTGTTTGGAGCACTGAACTATTTCAGTACAGAGCCAAAACCGGAATATCAGCATCCACAGTTTGTGGAGAAAAGGAAGATAGAGGAAAAATAAAACCAGGAGTCCCAGAGCTGTAGATCTGACTGATTTCTGGCACACTGATGCAGAATACACCTACTAACTAGAATTAACTTTCACTAGGATCAAACATGGCAATAAAAACGAGCTGCTTATTCCTATTAATTTATTAATACAATGGAAAGATGTTACGTTTGATGGTTGTTTCGTAATTAAAATCATGTTTTCTGTTTCAAAAAAGCAAATTGATTTTTGCCATCGTGAGTTTATCCTGCTTTATCATCATCCCTTCCTTATAACGTGTTCCATAGGGACAGACCTCTGCCTGCTGGTGGATTTGTGCTCTATCAATCAACTTAGGAAGGACAGAACAAGAGTGAGCAAGCAGGTTTTTTGCCTTCTGGACATCCATATTTTATTTCCTATTGATAGTGGATTCGTTATGAAGCAGCTGATACATTTTTGTTATGAATAAAAAGGCATAATGCACTGACTTCCATTGCTGAGATTTTAGCTCTGCAACAGTATCTTTCAGAGTCCTACTGCCCTTTGAACTCCATACACGACTGAATTTATGCTTTCTCCACAAAATGTCTGCTACTTCAAACTTGTACTGTGCACACTTTGAAAACAAAACCTGACACAGGGAAACAACAACCACCACGGAGGGGAGCAGCACAGCACTCTGAGCTGCGGTCACAGTGACCCTTCTGCTCAGCATTATGCTGCCCAGATGCTGGAGGATCCAGTCACACCAACCTCTGAGATAACTTTGGAGTGAACCCATTACGTAGGTTGTTTTTGTTTCTTTTTCTTTCTTTCTTTTTTTTTTTAAACCCTTAATGTCTGGAAACATCTTTAAAAACAGAGTGAGCAGGAGGGGCCACAGGACGGTGGCCTTCCTGGGAGAGGCAGCAGCTCTGGGCAGCACGATGCTTTCCGTCGCCTTATAAACAGAAACACAGCTTCCAAAATATTCCTTTGGAATGCACATCAACAAACAAATAACACCAAAACAACAGTTGCTTTTGTTTTTGTTTTTTTTTTTTTAATGACAAAACCACAGATGTCAGCTCATGGCTACGTCTCCTATCAACGCTAACAGGGGAAAAGGTTTAATAAACATGGATAAAATCTTTTCAGAATATTCCAGTGTTTCAGGCCTTTTCTTCCAAGGGTCACGTCTTCACTTCCAGTTACATTACATCAAAGTGACAAGCAGTAATTTCGTTCAATAAATCCCATTTTGTTTCTTATCAAACCCAGACATCCATAGCTGCCTATATTAATGCCAAATTCCACGAGCAGCACAACTGCCCTCATCGACTCATGGGCGGAAGAGGAACAGAAACTGAACTCTGAAGCCCCTGAGAAGAACTCAGTGGGAGCTGTTGCTCAGCTAAGGATACACAGTGCAACAAAACACCACCAACCACAAGGATCAGCTGGAGCCAGGCCAGAGGGAGAAGGGAAACACTTTGTGTTTGGCAGCCATCCCCTCCTCGCCCAGCACGACGCCCAGGGGCAGCACTGTGCCTGCAGTACAGATGAGGACGCTGCCCACAGCCACCCATGCGTTGGCTTTCTCAGCACACGCAGCTGTGAGCATCCTCCTCCCAGCTCCCACACAGCACAGCTGCCTTACTCAGAGTTACTGCTCTCAGCCCATAGCTCCCACGTCCTCCGTGAGCCCTATATTACCATACTGCTTCCCCCCCTTCCCCAGGAGGATGAAAAACCTCCAGCTACTCAAGGCTCACATCTCCCTGCTCAGTGTGAGCTTATTTACAGACAGCCACAGGGACACTTGAACAAACAGTGCATGGGAAAGCACTGCTCAGCCCAGTGCTCTGCAGCCAGAACATCAAACAGAGCGTGGCCACCACAGTAACAAATGGGTATTCAATGTTTCCAGTGGCTTGGACACGAGTTTAACTCAGTCCTCTATGTCAAGAACACTGTCAAACCTCCCAGTCCCAAAGTCCTTTCTCAAAGAACAGAAAGTTCATGGGTTTTTCAACAAAGTTTGCATAATAAAAGCATGAAATCCAACAACTTTCCCACCTGTCTTACTCTCGTAAAAGCTATGTCCATTTTTATTAGAAAAAAAATCATTCATTAAGTTTGACAATATTCAAAGCCATTGAAAACCATGTTCTTTTCATAGGAAGTGCTGAGCAATCTTAGTAGGCTCATACAATAATACGTGGGGAAGGTCCAAAGAGCAGAGCTGGGCCACTAGATCAGGAGCTTCACTGTAAGCTTAAAGATCCATTTTTTCAGCACAAAAGTTGCTATGCTGTGCACAAACTGGTCTGAACCTGCTCATGATGTGGCACTAACTACAGTCAGTGCACTGTGTTATGCTTAAAAAGCTAGAAAGTAAATATCACTGCTTGGAGTGATGTTCCAACGCAGAGCAGAAACTTAAGGAGCTATATTTGGGTTTTGAGAATCCAGGCTGTAGCACCACTGTGAGCAATCTTCTCTCATCTTCTAACATAAAACAAAGCAATTCTACTAAAAAAAAATTAAAAAATGAGGAAAAGGCAGAAAATTTATCTTTACAATGCATGTAAACAAACCATGAAACTGATTATTTACAGGAATTTCTGAAGTAAACAGCTTTACAAGACTGAGAGGGGTACTCCACTGTAACACTGGGTAGCTCTCATGCCAGTACAGATGTGGCAATAGAAATATCTTATGCAAGGATATTAAGCCACATATTTCAAGGCTTAACAGACTGTCCTATTAGGCCCGAGGATGTCCTAGATCAGGATGAGGCATGTAAGGAGGACAGACTGTCCTGTAATTGCTGCTGCAGTTCCTGCACCGTCCTTTGAACCGTGCCATCTTTCAGCAGTGATGACAGGACTCCAAACTGACCGGACTTTAGACTTTAGCAGCAGTGAGTGCCAACATTCCAGCTCCCAAGAATGCATGTGAACTGTGACTGAGATCACTGAAACTCTCCCATGCCCACATGCAGCCACTTCATCCTGCAATGCTCAAGATTATCTTAGATTTTCTGAACGTGGCACCTCACAACAAGAAAAATCTTCAGTCCTGAACACTGCAAGCACAGCTGTTCTCAGTGCTTGCTTAAGGAAGGGGCTGCACGGCAGCAATGGAAATTTAACTTGTGCCGCCCACAAGTTTCTTATTGTGTGTGAAGAATTAAAAGGCATTTCAACACAAAGGGCATGTCAGAGCGCACCTGAGAAGAAGCTTTTCCTGCACTGAAGTTGTTTTATTTCTAGTGATTTTTGTACTGGAAATCCACATGTCAAATGTAGTTATGATTTCCTCATGGCAGTCAGGTTCTACACCCACTCAGAATTCTAGACAAAGCCCAATAATAAATGGCCTAACTGCTTGACATCTCACCACTATTTGTGCTTATTTACACAAAGTTAGAGGATGCAATATTCCTAAAAACAAAGTGAAAATATTTTTTTTTGGCCAAATGCAACAGAGAAGTCAGGTATTAGGGCAAAAGGAGTGACAGTACCATCACAACACACCACTACACACCCAAGTCACAAGCAGGTACCACAGCACTGCTGCGTGGGTTCTGTGCAGAGAACCTGGGACAATCACCCTCAAATAACTTGTAAATAACTGCAGATTACCAGCACTTCCAGTAGAACATCCAGGTTGCTGTGCTAAAGAACTTTAGGACGCTTTCTTTGAATGGCACAAGAAAAAGATCAAACTTCCCTTCTATAAGCGCCACGCTTCTAGCAGAGAAAGGAAAGCTTAATTAACTACAATAAACTGCTGTAGGTTACATTGCAGGATCTGCAACTCTGGTGCTGGTTTTGAGCCAGTCACCTTGACTGTTTTCTGACTGATTCTGTCTGCTTGAGCAATTTTCAGTACAGTGAGAGCCTGTACCACAAAAAGGCAATAAGGTGAAGGCTGTGAAGTTATCTGCTCATATCTGGCATTTAAATCCACCTCTGCTGGAGCTTTCCTAACAGCATGACAGAAATAAAACCTGCCCTTGGCAGTCTGGGTCGATAACTCATTGGATGAGTCTTCCACAGTCACTGCAGTCGTTTGCTCCTCAGTCTCACGTTTGATATTATCACTGAAGGATCAGTGAAATTCCTTCATCATGACTAGCACGGGGAGCCACTGCTTTAGACATGAAGTAACACACTGTGCATAAGGGGGCATGGTAATCACAGTGCCAATTTGATGGCTCAAAGCCATGCCTGGAACAGCACAACCTCTATGCATTCCAAATGCCTTAAAACGCCTCTGAGTCAGCACCACAAATACAATGCTGCTTTCTAAAGAAACCAGATTCAAGAAATACTAACCTAAATACGTAACAGTGCTTTATTAGAGCCTGAGTTCAGCTGTTGAGTACAGTCACAGTAATGGTCAGAACCTTACATTTCATGTTATTTGCTTAGAATCACAAAATTCTCTTACCTAATGTTTCCTTTTGTAGCTCATGGCATCTGCTTTGTAGCTCACTCCCTTGCTGAAGAGAAGTTTGAAGCTGTTGAGTTTTCAGCTCAACTGTATCGGCCACCAGAGTCAGATGTTTTACCTTTTCCTGAAGGCACTCATTCTCCCTCTGGGATTTTGCTAACTTTTGATTCAGTTTGGGTATTTCTGAGGAGAAAAACCACATAGCCTGCTGTCAAATTCACCTTCTTCATTAAAAAGGACCTCACCTGATGTATGGTGATTGCTAGGTCAGGGCCTGAACCAATGACTGAGCAGCAGGTGAGAAGCTGTGGCTAATGCAAAGCATACAGGTGCAAGCAATGCAACTGGGAGACCTGAAGGGGTAGACCCAGGGCCCACCCTTCCTCACTCTCATTTAAAGGAGCAGGATCTTTATGGGGAGATCGCCTCTTCTGGAGGCTTCAATGACTTTTGGAAAGGGTAAGCCTCTTCCCTGTGTTGTTTTCTGAACTACATATTGACAAAGACCTTTACAAGCATGTTTGTACCCTGATAGAAGGCAATATCATCGTTTTCCCTTGCTCCACACCTCATTTACAGCTTCAAGACTTCAGCATTCTGTAGCCTTACTCCAAACTCACATCAATTTATTGTTAGACTAAACAACGTAAATGGCAAAAGGTTTTGTACCTGTGGCAAAATAATATATGGCAAAATAATAATGGCAAAAGTTTTTATACCTGTGTTTACTTGCCATTAAGTAACCAAGGTTTAATGATGCACATACATAATGGGCTTTATAATCTCTTTTTTCAAACAAAGGCAACTGGTCTAGGCATAAGGAGTAGCAATTCATGTAACATTTCTTCTCTTGAAGTTTCTTGTAAAAAACAAGCTCTGAAAATCTTGTTGCAAAATACAGTAAGACAAAACAAAATAATCGTGTGTTCATATCTCACCATATGTTAATTCATAAAACAGAGCATAAGGACTTCTGAACATCGCTCAGAGGCTGAAAAAAAATGTGTGACTACCTTGCTTGGATTTAGAAAGCCAGATCTAAGGGTATGTATCATATTCAGAGCATGCACTGTTCTTAGTGGGATATGTTGAAAGCAGCTGAGGATAACATAGTAGCACAAACAGTTGAAAGAACCTGAAAGGCTGTACTTGTGCTCCAGCAGACATCTTCCACATATACAGCTCTCCTAAACAGAACAAATACTTCAGAAAAGAAGCTTAGCAATGTTATGAAACTCCTTGAACCTGAATATGTCTGCAGAAAGGCATGTACATACTCTCCTGATTAGCTAGAAAGAACACAGAGAACACAGGAGGAGAGGAATTCTTAGGAACACACAATACTTTCTGTGCTTGGTCTAATTAGGAGATGAAGTCATGAATCAAAGTGCAAGACACTGACACTTCCCTTGATTGTTGCTACAAGGGATGCCACAGAACAATTTCTCTGTGCTGGCTCTGCAGACAGGACCTTCCTGACCAGTTCTGTGCTAGGTGAGGTCAGCTTACCAGTACTTTGCAACCTTATAATCCTGATACAGTTATACTCCAGACCAAATACTGGTTTATCTACTGATACACACTAAAAAAAAAAAAACAAAAAACTGGAAGAATTCGAATACAAAGATGCAAAGTGTGACCAAAGGCATTAAAGTTGCAAGAGCCAACACACAGCTTCTTTGGATCCCCTGGATGGTGCAGTTTGCCATTACTCTGCAGCATTATTTTTTATTTTTTTCAGCAAAACTCCTCTCAGCTGAGGCAGAGCAGAAGAGTTATTCAAGCATAAATGTGAGTTTTCAAACTCACTGCCTGCCAGCATACAAGATGATAATTTACCTGTCAAAGCTTCTTTGCTAACAGTTCTTATTTGTTGAAAAATGTCTTCTTTCAGGGTGGCCCAGCTCTCCAGGTTACTGGACACAACTTCTTTAATGCTTTCTAGTTCTCTTCTGATGAAAGGAAACAGAGACACAGCCCTGCTCAGGGTTGAGCAATGGTGTTCCAATGTACTTCTGCAAAGCAGAAAAGTAACAGCAGCTATAAGAAAATACCTTACTTGTAAGCCTGATAACTATGTTACATCATATCTTATAGTATATTGGGTTACAATTCAGTATGAAATACGTTGGATGAAATTTACTATAAATTCAATATTCTTCTAAACACTGATTTTAAACTTACATGTAAAAAATGAAACACTTTTTATTGAGAAAGCAGAGCAACAGTGCTTAACAAACTACCTCTGTAGGCTCATACTGATCTGTTCCAAACAATATGTAAGGGACACTGTATCCCCCCTGTATTAAAAGTGGTACCCACTTCCTTCTAAGTGTCCTTTAATGTTTTTTAAGTTGTGAAAAAGTTAGCCTGCTGCAAAGAATATCAGCAGTCACATGTTCTGGTTCCCCCTGCTAACACTACAGCATCTCTTATATCCTGGATAAGCAAAACCAGGGGATGATTCCAAACACTTCTCACTCACAGCATTCCTCCTACCTAAAAAATATCTTTTCAGCTGACCACATGCCACAGGTATTGCCAAAAGCAAAGCTTTTTAGGTCCTCACCTGAGTCCCTGGGATTGTTTATGGGCAGCTTCCTTTTCTTCCTGGAAATACCGCAAATCTTCTTTCACGTTTTTTAGTTCATCTTGTTTGGTTTTTAACTCCATTGTTAGGCTTGTTATTCTATAAATGTAAATAAAGTGAGGTATTACTCAACTTTAAAACAAAAATATACTGAAGTCTTTCCAGCGATGATATCTGCCTCTTCTGGGATGGCATATCAACCTTCAAGTGGAGAGAAGCAAGGGAGGGTGTCTTATCAGGACCCTCTCTCCTATTAAAAATACAAATTAAAATTTGTTCCACCTCTGCTTCAGTTACAGTCACGTATATGAGGTTATGAGATGTATGGTACAAAGTGGCAAAACCCCTTTCTTTCAGTGCTGCTGCAGCACCCAGCTGACGAGAGGGGCTGCACTGCATCCCACCCCAAAAAAGCAGGACTGAAACCAGACAGCTGATCAGACACTGCAGCGTGCTGAGTGAGATGGGGCTTTCCCTGCATGTGGACTTTCCCAGCCTCACCTCTTGTCAGCCAGACCAGCACGAGGCACAGCCCAGCTGAAACCCAGGGCAGGCAGAGCACGTGCTGCATTGGGCCCATCTCACACAGTGTCCTGGAAACGTGCAGAGATGCCTGCTGTGGATGGCTGCTGAGTGCATTCACTAACATCGCCATGTGGCTTTTTCATAATCATTAGTTGGTAATCATAGAGCAACCTCCCCATGTCCTCATGCGACTTGCTTTAAGCTCTGTACATATATTTTGAAACAAAATGGCCCCATGATGACACACGGGACAAGAAACACAGCATTTCTTTTCCACTAGCACCTGCTTGCATGAGAAGGATGGGTGCACTGGGGAGCTTTTCATCACCACAGCCCTGCTGCACACACAGACCACAGCCCATAATGGCCACGCTGTCCACAGGGGTTGGCAGCTCATCTGTACTTTTGGCCTCTAAAAAAATCACTTCTTGAACATTCTCATCATAGCAGCGGTTCTGATCTGTTTAATCTTTCAAGCACAGCTAAAGCAGTGTTAACTATCTACACTGAAAACACTGTTCTTGCAACAACTCCTGAGTTGTTCCCACAATTGTAATGAAATGAATGGAAGTGCACAGAACTAACAGCTGAGCCACCTTGTGCAAGTCAAGGAAATGAACGATCGGTTTGTCTACAAGTGACTCACTGTCACTAGGAAACAAATACTTGGATCCAGAAGTACTTCACAAAACCAAAGGATGGCAGAGGCATTACACCAGCATTTCCTTCAATTTTAGAAATACAGAGAAAACAAGAATGATTCGCAGCAAGAAGTCAAGCCTTAATATTCATGTGTGTTAGCTAATGCTATCAGATGGATCATCTATAATGCATCGGCATGAAAATGCAAATTTAACAAACAGCAGCCCTGCTAGGGAAACCTGGCTCTGCAGAGCTCAGCCAAATCCATAACCGAACAACTGGTACTTAAGAAGCAAGTTGTTGGGCCCAACTGTGATCACTGAAAGGCAAAGATATATACAGATATTTTTAATTTTGGCATTACCTTCCTAGGAAAAATTTCCTCTACCTACCTGTAAATGTCTTTGCATTTTAGTTTTAAAAAGCAGACTTTTGCTTTCTCTTTCCATTCCAAAGGTTTGGTATAATGAGGTTAGCACAGAATTGCACCCTCGGAGTTCCAAGTGACATTACCAATATTTTTTCACCACTCACACACAAAAGAACAGGCGGACAAGGCAGGACGTTTGCACTCTGTTTACTCCCATTGCCATCAGGAGGACAAAATAAGCATGTTATTTTGGTGATATTTAGCACAATGAAAGAGTTCAGTAGATCACTCAGTGACATCATTAAAAGAGAAGCATGAGAACATAGTGATCTTGCATTGCTTGTTATCTTTATTAACTCAAGAGAAATAAAGCATATTGTGAAGACAGTCTGGATTATCCGCATTCAAGCAAAGGTAAAACCACAGATCAGCCTGGGAAGCAATGACAAAGATGGCTGCCTCATCACAACCAGCTCAAAATCAATCTCTGAAGAAACCCAATATTTTATTTCCCAGTGCTACCTATCTGGCTACCAATTTCAGCTCCAGTAATTACAATCTATTGAATCTCTGCCCTCACAGCATCACTCAGGAATCGCTTTTTCTAAGGGAGTAGAGTGATCTGAATCGACAGATTGAAAGATGAGATTGTAGCTATGAGCAATGTGATAACTGCATAGAAAAGAAACGATGTTAAGGCGTGGTAATAATCAACAGTTAACTCCTTCTGCTTGATTTGTAGCAAAATGTTTTCAGGAATGCAGTTGCAAGGGACCTCGGACAGGTCTTAGTGATACCTATATACTTCTTCAGGTCTCTATACATCATAAGATGTTTTTGCTTCTTCTCACATTCACGTTGCTCAGCGCAATCATAGTTAAAAAGCATATTTAAGCCTATTTTATATTTTTTTATATTGGTAGTTAGAAAAAATGATCAGGCTGTGGGTGATACGTACATGTGAGCACTGTAAATAGAGGGTACCCACGTGCAGTGAGGTCAGGAAGCTCAGCCCGAGGGAGTGCAGGGCTCCTGTGCAGAGGGGCTCAATTCCAGCACACCTGGACCTCCATGGAGAGAGGATGGAAGCCCATACAGCTCCCCTTCTTCTGACCAAGTCCCAGAAGGGCAGGTGACCAAGTTCCACGAGAGCTGAAGTTCCCAGGCAGCTTTCAAGGTTAACCACAGGTACGACACAATGGCAATTCAGTAACCAAAAGGAATATAAAAATGAAACCATCTGCACCTAACAAGAAAGATTAAATCTCTTGGTCTACCAGTGATGAAAAAGGGGGTATTTGATTTCTGATAAAAACTTGCAGTTTGGGAAGAACGATTTGTCAACAAGAGCCAGGAAGAAGATAATATGCCGAGTAGTCAGTTTGTGTCCACGGCCCAAGGTAACAAGGAGACCCGGGATAGTACAAAGGAGATAAGGAATATTTAGACAGCTGATTTAACAAGGCACAATAGTTGATTTATGGTCCAAATGAAAGCCTACTGAAAGTACTCCGTTTCATTTCAGCAGGTTTTAAATCAAGTCAAGCCTTAGGGGGAAAAATGCAGAGATAAAATTTTCATTAACTCTTCCAGCTTTGCTACAAGAAGTCAGCTAAATGAGAATGTAATTCCTGCTCTGGCAAATAGTCCTCATCAGGAACATGCTTCACCTACCTGCTAACAGAGTTCTGTGTCTGCTACAATTGCCACCTAGAGCCCTGGGAGGAACAAGGAGCAACAACACGTCAGAAACATGCTGTCAAACCAAAGAAACACTGACAATTTGGGGGGGGGAAGCAGGTTCAGCTCCAATGAAGAAGTGTTGAAATGCAGTTATGAGCAGGGTGAGGCACAAAACGTGCATCTTATTCAAGCTTGTGTGAACTTGTGTGTTCAAATGAATGTTTTATTTGCAACATTACCAAACGCTGTCCTAAATAGAATCCATTAACAGCTATGTTGAACTGCTACTGTATTTGAGTGATTCACAAAACAAAGCAAACAAGTAAACGGATGAGAGCGCTTCAGCTACAAACAATCCATAGTTGCTTCTCCTCCAGGGTTCCCAGTCTCCTAGGAGAGCACCTAAATACCCCACATGCTCTGTATTTTCAGGCTTAGGTCCATTGCTGCTAGCTGTCACTCAGTCACACAAGGAATGGGAGTCCTTAGAAGCAGAAGGACTGACCCTACTTGAGCTTCTGACGGCGCGATTCAGACGAGCAAGGAATTACCAACAAGTTTCTGCTTCCTCTGCTCGTACCTCACACTATTCTAACTGTTGTTCTACCTGAACACAAGGACATTGTGCAGTACTGGAGTTCTGGAGAACACAAAAGACTCCTTCAAACTAGGAGGAGCTTTGCAACATAAAGCAGCAAGCGTCTGCAGGCTCCTACTGCAGAGGAGCACAGCCACCAGCAGCACCCGAGATGTTCAGAATTGTTTTAGTATTCTGCATCATCATTTGCCTTTCTGTATCATGATACAGATAGTGAGCTGTGAGCTTCTTAGGGCACAAACGCTGATGTTTAGTGTTACTATGAGACAGTAAGTGCAGGCATCAGAATGGTGAAACTCCTAGGGCTGTGGGATTTCTTCAGAAGTATTACAAATGGTTTTATGACAAAATGATAAGATGAAATATTTGATCACTTCCACTTGGACTGGCAGAGGGGGGAGGAAAATACCCCCAAACTGCCTTCCAGCCTTTCTTTCCCTTTAAGCATGTTGACTGTTTTTAAACTACTGTGGAATTCAAAACTCATGTCTAGAAAATGCCACAAAATGTGATTTAAATATCACAGTATATTTGTTATATCTGATAAAAAAAAAAAAAAAAGATAAAACTTACTAGTATTTTTTACTTCTTTGGAATGACATGACCTAATGCACACGCATGAGGAAAAACATCACACTGGACAATACGCTCTGACCTTTCTGTTTTAGATTTCCCATCAGCTCGGCAGCATTCAAGGTCTTGGTAAAGAGACTGCAGTTCTTCTTGAAGTCCCTTTTCCCGTTCTAGACTTCCTTCATAAAACTTGATCTCCTTTTCCATTGCTTTTATTTTCTCTTCCATCACCTTAAATTCGTGCAGTATCAAATAGCTGACGCCGCAGTACCTGCACACCGTCTGATCCCGAGACATCTAGGGAGAGAGAAAATGGTTAGAGAGCATGCAAGGAACGAGCTGAAGGCAGTGACAAAATCAGAGTGATTTACGGGATTCTGAGCAGTTTAAACTCTGTAACACTTTGGAACATTTATGATCAGATTGTACTTTTGCTACCAGAACCTTCACAGGATAATCAACCATGCAGTTCACTACGCAGGAGCTTCCGCCAGAACTCTGCACTGAAGTGTTTCTGAGTTATGTTTAATGCGTTAATTTTAAATAAGATGAAGCACTCTGTGTTTTGCTAAGTTCTCTCTTAGAGAGAGAATCTCCTCTTGCATGAGCCAGAAAAATGTTAATTCCTGTGTTGTGTTTTTTTTGACAACTCACACCCAGCTGAGAAGGCAAAAGGAAAAATAAGAAGTGATGTAATTCAGTCATCTATACAGAAATGATCCAAGTAAGGGTCCTGCCACTGTGATACAGTGCAAATGGCACTTGAGTGTGGTGGAAAGTGCAAGCAGTTTGCTAGGTACGAAATGTTCATAACTGGTAAAGTACCTACAGACATTAATTAAAGCATCATTTATTAAAGTAGGAAATGCTTTCGTAAGCGATGGAGTCACTGAGCTCTGCAGTGACACATCACTGAAACGACCAGACAGACGTGCTTGGACTTTGACACACCCCAGTTACTCGGGGTATCAGTTATCTCTGTGTATTTTAACCACTTTCATTTCCAGGAAACAAAAAGCAAAACCACTCAGCTCACGGTGACACAGGGCCAAGCCTGCCCAGGAAAGGAATACAGACTGACTGCGCCAGCCAGAGCCACGCAGCTGCCTGACACCATGCATGGGACACGCAAGCACAGAGCAGGACACAAGCAGGCAGGATCCCATTCCCTGTCCCTTCTGGCTCCCTTTGTGACCAAAGGTTGTGCCAAGGGATCTCCTCAGGTTCCTTCCAGCCCAGGTTTGCTCTCATTCTGCCATTCTGGAACATGTCCCCTTCTCGGATCACAGCACAGATGCGTTTGTGAGCAAACAGTGAGAAATAGGACTGGAGCAGCTAAAGGGACAACTTCCAAGCAACAGAAAGTTATGGGCGAGCGTTGAGGTACGGCAGTTGGAAACCGATGGCAGGCAGAGCTGTAGTTGTTTGTCTTATAAACATTCAAAGCACCCTTCAACCTATCATGCAATTATCAGCAGTTACAAGTTTTACAACAAAATGCCTTACAAAAACTCGAAGAAAAAAATGCAAACAGTTTAAGTGAAATAAGTAAAATGTAAGAATTTCTTCTGCTCTAGAAAATTAAAATAAGGACATTTTGAAACATCGGGAGAAATGGAAATAAGCAATACTTAGAGGCAGGAAAACAGCTCTCAAAACCAAAGGATGAGGAGACCCATTACCCCACGATTTAGATACAGCATGAGAAAAAATGATGTTTCAGGCTGCCCTGAAATCTCCAGACCAAACTTTATTTTCCAATCTCTAAGTTTTGCCCCTGTTTGAAACACCCCTCGTTACAGTTGCTCTGAATGAACTGAAAACTCAAGCTTGTTTTTCCTGGCAGCTGCAAACTGTGCTTGGAAATATGAAACTGTTACTCGGGATAAACATCATTAGGTTCCAAAGCACTAAAATTACTCTATTGAAAAGGGACAAAATGAGCTGTTATAAGGAGGACAGAGAGGGGGCTCTTATCCCCCAAAGAACATCGTGCTCTCCTGCAGCACTTCTGCCTTTCAAACAAACAGCTATAGAAATTTCCTCGGGTACCAAGATTGAGGAACACCACCATAACACCAGTTCACTGAGCTCTCCTTAGTTTTCATTGCCACCATCAAACCAGAGCTCTCCTCACTGGCACCTGAAGCATCTCCTGGAGCACCGGCAGAGGAACACTGCTGTGCTGCAGGTGCTGATCTCACCCCACCAACACCATGACAAACCATCTTGCAGCTCCACTGACTCAAAGGCTGAAGCCAGAAAGCATTAGCATGGTTTCAGAATGGCTTACAAATGAAATGAATTGGGGGTTTGCATAATTTCCAAGAGAAATAGCATTGCTTTGCTCATGCACGTAATTCTCTGTGGTCATCCTTCAATCACCTGTGAACCAGGATGTTTGGTCATTTATCACCAACTTGGCACCGAGGGCACAAGTACTGGGGTTCTACAGGTGTCACACAGCCAGCTGGGCACGAAGGACTTGATGAGCTCCCTTTCTAAGGAATGCTCTGGAGCACAGCTCGGTCCTATTGCCCTGGGCAGGCAATGCATGCAGGGCAGAACCTTATGCAGGTCTGTGCAGGAGAAGATCCCACTTGAGGCTGTTCCTGGCGCCCGAGGCACCAAGGCTCATCAGCCACTGTGCACAAGCACATAGGAAACACGTCTTCGTTAGTTCTTTTGCTTACAGAGCTGCCCCTTCTGGGAGGGGATTATCAGTGAGTAACCACTAGGAGATCTGTGCTTTCTGATTCCATATTTCCCTATTTACATTTGACCAAAGGATTGTTGTCATTATCTTTTTCCTGTTTGCACTGGAGATAAGAGGAAAAAAAAAAAATCCAGTTTGGAAAGAACAGAAAATGAAAAAAAAAAAACCAACCAGAAAAGGGACTGCGAGGATAAGCAGCAAACAGAAAGAGAAATCAATCTGATCTTTTTAAAACTGAAGGTAATTTAATACTGTGGTTTTGGTCAGCCTGAGCAGGGATACGCAGGGCAAAAAGGACATCAAAAGATAACAGAGGGATACCAAAAACAACCCCGATATTTGATTTAGCAGAACAGTACTGTGTGCTAACAGCAAAAAGAGAAACAAAGAAACTCACTGAGGACAAAATGTTTGAACAAGGAAGGTTCTGAGCTGCAGCTCTGACATACGTTACAGCAGATGCTCTAAAGGACGAGAGCGACGTCCAGAACAAACCACATCACCAGGCAGCACCCCGAGCCGTGCTGCTCCAGCAGCTGTTCTGCTACAGCATCCGTGGGAGTAGTTCTGAGCGAGAGCTGTGTTCAGTTTTGGAAGAACTCCTGTTACTCCATGGTTACATGGATCTCAGCTCCCAGGAGCAGTGGAGATGGATACTCACATCTGTCTGACTCAACGCTGCGAGCATACGGACAGCATAAGTTATAAGGGGAAAAAAAGACTGGTGGTCTGGCCCATTTTTAGCCCTTTGAATAACAAGCTTCTTTTCAAGCTTCTGAAATAACGGGATGGGAATTTACATCATTTCTGCTTGACCAGAAAGCTACAGGGGGCGTTGACTTGGGCGCTGTGCTCTCTTCTGCTTATATTTCCAATTCCACTGACAACAATCACACACAGACCTAAGTTCTCATTAAAGGAAAAGCAGCCTCCTTAGGGACTCAGCAGCACCTGGGCATTAAGGCACCCAGAATGTGGGTCACTGATGCTGGAAACAGCCAGTAAAAGGAAATTGAGGAATATCTGTGACTCCCAAAAGAGAGACCTTAAGTCCTCAGCCAGGGAGATTATTTAAGAAGTTTGGAATATGTCCGTGTGGCCCCCTGAAATGAAAGCACAGAGCCAGGAGCACAGACACACCACACATAGGTACTCCTGCAGTGCAGGGAGGCAGAGCTTTGGGGAATGGCAGCACTCTGTGCCCCCTGGGACACAATGCTGCACTAATTGCCCCACCTGCCCCAGCGAGCTGAGGCTGCTGAAGCAAGAACTGGCCCAATAGCAAGCAAAACCAACACTGCACTGCATTTGTCCAAGCTACCCCCATACCAGAACAACATACAGGACTCCAGAAAACAGAACTGCATTGTACTGCAGTTGGTGCTCTTCAATTATTCCTGCATACTGGTTGTTTTATTCTGCCTGTTTGATTTGACCTGATCATTTGAATGTGCTTGCTTCTCATTTTAATCCCCTCTGCCACGCTACTTTCATTTCTCTCCATCTATTTCCCCTCTCCTAGCATGCTACCCGGGATCTGTCACACAAAAAGAAATGTTACGGCGGCCACACAAACAACACTCTAGGAAGGCAGGGGAGTCTTCTGCTCTATGCTAAAGAGCCACCTGATAGAAATTACCTGTTTTTTCATTTGAAGGATTCTAAAACTCCCAGTTGAAGTTTCACTTCTTTAAAAATAGAGTTTTCTGTGAGCCGTTTGCAGCCAGCACCAAGTCTGAAAGCATTCCAGGTTGCGACGCTAAGCCACCACAGGTCGCGATGCTGTCCCATGCTGCGTACACCATTATTTGCTCAACATCCGTAAAGGCAGCAGATGCAAAATACAAGCCACAGCACTTGCCTTGAATACATATAAATGCCACCGAGGATTGCAGTAAAAACAGAATGCCCCAGTCCCAAACATTTCATTCAAAATATGCCCCGAGATAATTAGTTTGCCACAACAGGAAATAATACTCATATTTCAGGTAGCTTTAATGGTTTCCTGCTTGCGTTTAAAGCAGACTAATGAATCATAAAGAGGCACAGCACTGCAAGTAACAGCAGAGCCCCACACCAGCACTGCTAACACCTCCCACATGCCCACGGTGCCCTGCGGGCCGCACTGCTCATGAGGCAAGGGCTTCTGTAATCCCTCCAGCTCCCAGCAACGTGCTTGGATGCTGGCTCAGGAAAGGACGCAGGAACACTTGAGCACAGTGAGTACAGCCCTAGGCCTGTATGACTTGCTGTATGAATACAGCAAGGGATCAAAACACCTCACGGTGACTCCAGAACTGAAGATCGTTGTGCACAGTCAGAAAAAATTGCTCTTACAAACCCTTCAGTACCCCAATAAACACTGCTACCAAAGCTGGCTGCTAATCTGATTAGCCCAAACCAACCACAGCCCCGCAGCCAGCAGAGCTGCACAGCTCTTTACGCTGTGATATGTGAGCTTTTACCAAAAACAAGCAGAAATTTTCTGTCTTTTCCAAAGCACATTACAGCCACTGAGAACATTCACATTATGTCACTGTGCTCATCCAGAGGGCGTGAACAGAAACAGTGCTGCTCCTAAATTGCTGTTGATAACAACACTGCTTCAAGTGTTACACACAACTGCATTGCACACCACTTCTACAAAGCCAGTCTCAGTGGACAGGACAGATTTGATTCTTCAGCTAATTAACGCAGCTGGAACTGCGTAAGAACCGATGGAAAGAAAAATAATCCCAGGTTCAAAGGAAGCAAGGAAAAGTAAGGAAAGGATGCCATAGATGTGCTCATAAAGACACGGTAGTGCACTCAATCTATAGCACATGTGGCCAGTCTAATCAGTAACCATTTGCTGCTAGCAATGCACATGATGTTTTTGGAGAGTCAAATACCATGGAACATCCTGTACTGATGTACAACACAGCTTCAAAGCTCCTGTTTCGCTCACTTTCTTAAGCTCCCAGGATGAGAACTGCTAATACTTAAGGATTCGCATCCAATCAATTTTGTTATTGGTATTAAGTAAGGATCACCTATTTTCCAAGTAAAATATAAAATGAGATGTAACTTTGTTTGCTACTTTGATGACTCAGGGTGTCACTTGACCCTCTTTTGTAGGTGGCTGCAGTTTTGCTTCCCACTTCAGTGAGATGAAAAACTGGCAATCTACTCACATTGAAAGGACACGTGGATGCTCACTTACCTGCTGGGTTTCCCCCCCCCCATTTGGCACTCATCTTGCAATGTGTAAGGCACAAGAGCTCACAAAGGCAGTACAAGGGGGAGACAGAGAACCAGGGCCATCTAAAGTCCTTACATGATTTTCAAAGCCAAAGATTCCTCAAGTTCTTATCAGCTAAGTCCCTCCTCATCTATAATTTAATACCAAAATGCCAAGAAGCTTCTTCCTCTCTAGATTAAAACCTTTAAAGTTTTAATAAACGTAGTGGCCAACACCTGCTGGGCCCAGCCTGCCAATTTATTTCAGCTTCTGCTATGACATCCATGGCTTCACTGCAACAGGTCTTCCTCCCAGGCAGACTCTGGCAACTGAGCTGCCTGCAGGACAGGCCGTATCCCTATTCCTCAGCACCACATCCTCCAGAAGAGCATTGTTTTGGAGGCAGTGATATTGCTGCTCAAGGTGCTGACGACTCACGAAGCTCCACGCACCCACAGCATGGAAGAGGGAAACGATGACAGCTCTGCTCTGCATCCCTTACTCTGATCTGCTCTGAGCACTACGACATCCCGAGCCGAGCAAGCAGCCCAAACCAGCACCTAGCCTTGAGCGTTCCTGATTCTGCACCAGAAACTGCAGTGCTTCATGTACTCCCTCTGGATACATATGTTCCACTGGCCAGTTAGCTACATGTTGGGAGCATGTGCTCTGTTTGGCACAAGGAGCTTCAGCTGGCACAAGTCCTACTTACCCTAGGAGCAAACCGAAAGATTCCAAAAGAGATGCTATGAAATCTAAGAAGCAGAGAATGTGAAAGGAATAAGAACTGTGTACATAAAAGGTAGAAAATACACAGGAAATTGTGAGGGTGAGGTAACCTGAGTGAAGAAACTGAGCAGCAGCAAAGGATGTGTAAAACCACGGCAGCTCTTAACTGATCCCAAAATCTTGGCCTGTCATTGCCTTAGAACTCACCTATCTCACGCTGAGGTGACGGGGTGGGATGGGACAGGAACTTGAGAATCCTCATGTTCATATTTAGAAGCACCAATGCACCTTCTGCACAAGAGATGCTTTTGTTAACAGCACAGCACAGAGCTGAAACAGAGCTCAAGAGCTCTGTGCTCCACTCCAAAGCAAAAATTGGCTTTATTTGCCCTCTGCAGCACCACAGGAAGAATTCCACAGCTTCCCTGAGTGAGCTGCTCCAGTGCTCACTGCCCCAATTTCTGGAGCTCCTCTCATTCAACCAAAACAAGTCTAGAACAGTGAAGATAAGATTAATTTGTATCTGCGATAAAAGCCAGCCACTGCCTTCCTACACACATAAATACTGTAACTGTGCCCTCAAGCATCTTCTATAATAAGCAAATCTAGTTTTATTGCCCCTTACCAGCAGAACACAGCCTTTAAGCTCTGTGCCACTTTTGCTCCTTCTAGTTCCCATCAGCAGAGTTACTCTTCTTCAAGTCTGCAGTTCAGAACCAGCACCTCAGCAGCTCTGATGAGAAGATAATTGAGGCCAAGTTTCACACGCAATTCCTGTATTAATGCCTTCCTGCATATTTGTTTTTCTTTATAAGAACATAACTTTGATAATATTATTCTGCTTATGACCTGACAACTGACACCTCAGTGTTGGGTATGAAAAGCGTCAAGGAAGATGAATCAGATGCTATATATTTTGTATTAATGCATCTGACCCATTTGTTCTAAATATGCCCCGTTCTTACTAAGATATTCTTAATGCTGCAGAGAAAGCACTCACAGTCCCTCCTAGATTGGTACCAATGTATTCCTTACTGTAAGCTAAAACCCAGGTCAACAAAGACTAGCAAACACTGACAATCCCACTGGATGAAATAAGGTCACCTACTTCCTGCCCAGTTTGTGCCTGCTCTCAACCTGCCTCCTCCTCATGGCAGCACATGCACAGCAGTCTGACTGGGAACCAGATCAGCAGAGATCTAGTTCCCAATTAGATCAGCCAAGAGAAAGACAGGTGGCTGAAGGGCCACCAGCTACAGCTGTAAGTCATGGGAAAGCACAGAGCAGTACTGGATCTGGAACAATCCTCCACTGAACCTCATCTCTTAGCTTGGCATGCTGGTTTGGTTGAGAAACTTGCACTGATTTTTCCTAACCAGTTTATCCCACTGATGTTTGCCAAGTGATTTCTAAATAAACAGAAGTACCTGGCATCCTTCCTGCTGCCAAGAAAGTTGCTGGTGGCTCTGTTAGTTTCCCAGGTTCATCCCTGACCTAAGTACCCTCCTTCTCTTGCTTTGCCAATCTTACCCCATCTCTGGGTTTTCTGCAGTCGTCACTGATTGTTCAGAAACCGTCTCAATGGTATTCTTGATTATTCCAGGAAGAATTTATCCAGACTCTGCTAGCCTAAGCATAGAAAATGCTTAGATTACTTGTTGATTATTAGATACACAAAAATAAATAAATAAACAGAGGACTGCTGGGTGTTTCAGTGTCAAAGTGAAAGCTTCAGAGCGTAGCAAGAGGTGAGTCATGTTCCACTTGTGTGCATCACCACGTGCACACAGCCTGTCCATTGGATACCCCCTACAAACAGCAGCTTTATTACTTTGGTAGGAATCGGTCTCTCAATCCAAAGAACACCCTCACACACAGTGAGAAGACAGAAAGAGAGGATTAGGCGGAATGTTCTGTTCCTAGTTGCATTTGCACAATGATTACATGTGGACATTCACAGAATGGCCAGGGTTGGAAGAGACCTCGAGGATCATGGATCTCCGACCCCCTGCCACACGCAGGGCCACCAACCTCCCCATTTAATACCAGCCCAGGCTGCCCAGGGCCCCATCCAACTGGCCTTGAACACCTCCAGGGATGGACGGGGCACCCACAGCCTCTGGGCAGCTGTTCCAGCACCTCACCACTCTCACACCAAACAACTTCCCCCTGACATCCAACCTCAATCTCCCCTCCCTCACTTCAAACCATTTCCCCTCATCCTGCAGTTCTCTCCCCTTCCCAAGAGTTGATTCCCCTCCCCTCTGTAGGCTCCCTTTAGGTACTGAAGGCTGCAATGATTCACCCTGCAGCCTTCTTTTCTCCAGGCTGAACCAGCCCAGCTCCCTCAGCCTGTCTTCGTAGGGGAGCTGCTCCAGTCCCCTGATCTCTTTTGTGGCTCTCCTCTGGCCCCTCTCCAACAGCTCCCTGTCTTTCTCGTTCTGGGGGCTCCAGCCCTGGGCGCAGTGCTGCAGACGGGGCCTCACAAGAGCAGAGCAGAGGGGGACGATCCCTGCTGGCCGCCCTCTGTGACGGATCCAAACTCAGGGCACATAACGCGCTGTGTGGGACAAAGCTGGAGCCTCACCCGCCGCTGACAGCGGCACGCACAGCGAACGTGTCCCTGCGAGCACGCCTACAGAACCGCATCTAGCACTAACGCCTGTAACCACGCTCCATATGTGACAAAACCAACCCCACCCAGAACCAAGCCGAGGCCAACGGACCGTCCGTGCGGTTCCCGACCCCGCCAGGCTCGCCGCTCCTTCCCGTTCCGTACCTTCTGAATCTCCTCGGGCAAGGCGTGCACGGGGACGTGCCGCCGCATGGCCGGCCGGAGCCGGGGAGCCGGCAGAGCTCGGGGAGTCAGAGCGCGCTCTGCCCGGGGGAGGCCGGGAGGAGGGAGACGAAGGCACGGAACGGAGGGAGGCGCGGCCCGCGAGCCCGCGAACAGAGCCGCGCCGCGAGGGAGCGGCCGAGGCCCGGCAAGGCGCCGGGAGCGGCCATTTCCCGGCCGCAACGGCGTCCTCCGTCACCGCGGCAACGGCGCGTGCGTGCGTCACGTGACAGCGGCGCGCGCCCACCGAGGGAACGCGGAGCGGGACGGGAACGCGCTCGGCCACGTGTTTTGCCCGAGCCCCCCGGGCGGCTCTGTCGTGCGGTGACGCCGTTCAGCTGAGCGCCCCGTTAAGTCGCCGGGCCCCTCGTCGGGCCGCGCACGGCTGCCCTCCGCCCGCGAAGCGCTCGAGCCGGCCGGCTGTGTTTTCCCCCCGGCCCGGGTCAGCGCCGTGTCAGAACGCGAGCCATCTGCTCGACCTCCCCGTGAACCGGCTCCCGGCCGAACCCAGTGAGCTCCGGCACGGCGACCGAACGGCGTCAATCGCGGAAAGACGCGAGAGCCCAAGGAGGCACGGAGGCAGCGGGCCGGCCGCCCGGCGGGGTTCTCCCCGGGGCCGCCGCCGCCTCGCGTGTGCCCCGCCGTGACCCGCTGCCGCTTTGCGTGCCGGCTCCGGGCGGCGCGGCGCGGTTAATCCCCGGCTTGGCAGCCCCGGCTCGGCTCCCCGCGCCGCTCCGCGAGGGATAAGGAGCTTGCGTCCCCTCCCCGGGGCCGTCACCCCAAGTTAACGAAGTAATCGCGCGGTCGCACGCAGAGGGAACAGATGTCCAAAGGTCAGGGGAAAGCCAGCGAGCGAGCGAGAGTAAATAAATAAATAAAGGCTGGAGGTATTTCATGAGGAGCGGTGCGAAAAGCCAAGCGCGAGGCTTTGATCGGCGCCTTCGCGGCAGCTGTTCGCCCTGCGTGCTGCCGGAGCGGCGGGGCTGGGGGGCGGGGAGGCGGCTCGCACGCGATGGCCGCCCGTACCGTGCGGGGAAGCGCTGCCGTGCGGCGCGGCGATGAGATCAGCGCGGCGCGGCTGTCGGGAAAGCGGCGGGGCGGCACGCAGCGCTCCCTGCCCGCCCCCGCGTGGCCCCGGGCCGGGGGATGCCGTGCGGCTCTTAGGGACGCGGGGCCGTGACTGACGTGGGGCTGAGGGGACGCGGGTGGGGGGTTGGGGGGATCGGTGCGGGGGCTGCACCGCCACGGGGCCGAGGGCGCTGCCGTAGGGGCCGAGAGGATGGATGGGGGGCTGCGACTGACCTGGGGCTGAGCGGCTTGAGGTGGGATCGGAGGGACAAATCTGGGGGCTGTTGGAGATGTGGGGCTGCAAGGTTCTGCCGTGGGGCTGGGGAGGCTGAGATGAGGTGGGGCAGAAGGGATGGATGTGAGAGCTGCGAGGAGGGCGTCGTGGAGCCAGGGGGGCCGTGAGGAGGCCTGTAGACAGAGGGCTGAAGGGCTGATGTGGAGGGGCTGTGGGAAGAATGTCCAAGTGCTAAAGGGACCGTCATGGGGAGCCTTGAGGGGGTTAATGAGGGGCTGACGTGGTGGCTGAGGGGTCTGACATGGCGGGCTGTGAGGGGAGTGTCATGGGGGCTGAAGGGTCCACGCGTTCAGCTCAGGGCTCTCCTTGCTGCACGCAAGACCTGGGGGTCGTGAGGGGAAACATCACACGGGACAGGCAGCTCACGCCTTACTGTCAGCAACCGTTCCCTGCAAGAAGCCCGCTGCCAGTCCCGTGTCTGCAGCAGGGCTGCGGCTGTGCTTCGGGGGGATCTCAGCACCCCCTGCCCACAGACGGCAGGGCAGAGCTGGCCCTGCTCCCTGCGTGGCGCAGCTGCGTGCCAGCCCCAGTCACCGGGGCCGCTCCTGACCGGGTTCCAGGCGGCGTGAGCAGCTCCAAGGACAAACCGACAGGCGAGAAACGAGTGCGTGACACGCAGCAGTCATAAGCCAGCTATTTCCATTGTTTTCCTGCAGGCTTTGTACCTTCTCAACCACACGTGGAAAGCCTCCCGTCGTTTGCAAATCCGAGCCCGGAGGAGCAAAGTCCACGCCAGGGGGCAGCTAGGGAAAAGGGCTAATAAACACAAACACCCTCTTCACACAACACAGGAGCAGCCACGGGGCACGGGGGTGAATCCTTGTCTGCAGTATTATTCTAGGTTAAAAGAAAATATCGTATTTTTATATGGCCCTGTTGTTCCAGGCTGCCCTTCCATGCTCGGAAGTGCAGTGAGGCGGTTTTGCAGCACTAAGAACCCCCCGGGGGGCTGCGGCACGGCGGGGCTGCAGGTACGGGGCTGTGAGAGCAGCGGCCGACAGAGCGAGGAGAGATGGCAGGAGACGTGCAGGGGAGGGGTCAGGGGAAGGACAGGGTTTGAGCTGCGTACGGCAGCGAGGTTATTTCTGGTGCTGCGTGCACATCGTGTTAGTTCCTGTTTTCGAGTCATATTGTCTGCTAGGTTTGGTTGGTTTGCTCCCCCCTCCCCTCCCCCCCTCCTTCTCACCTTACCAATGTCACAAGAACGAGATCGTCCTGGGAGAGAGGAAGCACGTTTGGAGGGGGGATCTGAGGGCTACCTGGGAATCAAGGTCAGGCAGGTCATCCCGTGCAAAGCAACAGCAGAGCAATAGCAGCTCTGCAAAGCAGCGTGAAAACGATAAAATCAGGGGGAGCAGAAAGGAGCAGGGCGCCGGCAGTGGGGCGGAAAGGCAGAGGCGGGGGACGCGGGAGGTGGCGCGTCGCCAGCCCGAATAGCTGAGTGAAATAGGAGCGTGCTAATGACGGGCATGCGGGGCGAGAGTCGGATAATGAGGGAGGGCATCCCAGTGCTCCCGTTGTGACATTGCCAAATCAAAGACAAGCTGCTGGCTGCAAGAGCACATGAGGTGAATCAGAGGAGGAATCTGTATGATTAAGCAGCAGCTGAGTGCCAGGAGTGAAGATCTGTCAAGGATAATATCAATAGTGTATGCGTAGAGGACAGTGGGTTTATTTGCCGTGATAGAAAAGGATTTGAAAGGGAAGACAAGAAGCTCGTACTGACTCCGAGCTGGCAGCGAGAGGACTTGGGAAGGGTGCCAGGAAAAGCGTCCCAGATACAAGGCTGAAGTGAGAACGAAGAAGGGAGCGCAGAGGCTGCTGA
The DNA here is from genome assembly GCA_035772895.1 of Perdix hodgsoniae. Lineage (NCBI taxonomy): Eukaryota > Metazoa > Chordata > Aves > Galliformes > Phasianidae > Perdix > Perdix hodgsoniae. The sequence goes on from JAPSGF010000026.1 coordinate 7,583,281, forward strand.
GCAGCAGGTTAGGAACAGGCACAAAAGGCACGAGGCGAGGCCAGCCAGCAGGACACGCTCAGGGGAGGAAATGACCAAGCGGGAGCCGGGGAGGTGGCTGCAGGAGGGTTCAAGGTTTTGTTTGTTAAGGCAGCGTATCTGAAAGATCACCCAGAGCTCTGGGACAGCGACGGCGGGGGCACTTCTGAGGGCTCCTCCTGTGAAATAGAACCTTCGCGTATGGGCGAGGTTCATCTCTGCGGGGCTCAGCAGATTCCCAGGGGCCCCCCGCTAGGAAACTCCCACGGGAATTCAGAAGCACCATAAATCTTTCCCCTCCCCCTGTCCGCAGGCAGCCTGATCTGCTTTCTCCTAATTTAAACACACAATCTGCAGGGAGGAGACCGTTTGTACTGCTGGCTTAAGAAATCAAAATAAAAAAAAAATCCTGCCAAAATGAAAACTGCACTGCACACACGGCCCTCCCACTGAACGAATGTGAGAACGGATGAAACAAGACAGATGTTACTTGCAGCCTTTGTGAGCTACTGGAAGAAATGTATCTCATGCAACGAAGAGGAAACTATGGAGTAACTGTGAAACAGAGAAAGAAAAGAACAGATGCAGGAAGCCTGGATGTTCAGAGGAACGGGAAAGCCAAAGAAGAATGGTGACATTGACTGGAGTGTGGGAGGCCAGTCCAGAATGCCCACGTCCATCATTCTGAGATCCAGCATGCAAAAGCAGCGCCGCAGTCCCTCAGCAATTAAGCAAATGGGATCGTTCATAGGAAGGAGGATTACTGAGGACAGTCGGGGTTTGCAAGCACAGAAACTGTATTAGGTTATCTGCTGCTGAAACAGTGTGGGAGCTTCTCTAGGGCCCTACCTCATCTCCTGGTGCTGTGTGTGCCCTTTCGAAATGCTAAATAACTGCAAGTCATTCGCAGTAGATTAGGCTGCTCCTTCCCTCTTCGCCTTATTACCCCATGATTTGTGATTGCAGTGTAATGTCCTGGCACATCCTGATAGGAAAATGCAAATGTTGCATTTCCATGGCACGGCCTGACAATTTAAATTTATGCCCCACAAAGAAATAGCCCCAAGTGTATGCTGATTGCATGCCATAGCTACAACACTGTTATTAACATCCAGCCACATCCTTATGCCTTTGTATGTGAATCTCGGGCGAGATATGAAACAATAAGAATTTTCCTGCTCTGTTTTATAGCCTGGCCTACTTCTTCCTCTTACATTCATTGACTTTAAATGAGATCAAGAATCCAAAGTGGGCTCCTGTAATTTTGTTGCCTGCACTCTAGGTAACATTACTGAAGTACAAGCAATTTTTTGTTTTCTTTTTCCTGTGACCTGAAGACAGGTACTGGGGGAGGTGATGGCCAAGGGAGCTCGGATTGATTCTGCTGTGCACCACCAGCACAAACAGCACAGCCATCACAGTGCACGGAGCAAAGCCAGCCCTGCAGTCTTTGTGGCCATGAGAGGTGACCTGCACTGCACGGCTGCTCTGCTGCCAGCTGAGCTGACAGTCAGGAGAGCTGCTGTACACAGATGAGCTGTGGCAGGCATCACCATCATCATGCAAACCGGTTTATGAGCGAACTGGAACAGAAGCCAACACAGAAAGCTCCAGCATGGTTGCTTCAGGTCTCCTACAACACTTACAAAGAACACGGTGACCTGCCCAGCACTGTGATTTGTTCCATCCCTTTAGCTGTCGTTTCTGTGAATTATCTGTCAGCAAGTCATGATTTACATAATCTGTTTACTACTTGCAATTAGCCCAAGTGGTTGAAGACTGGAAATTTTAGACAAAACATTTGCTTTTAGGTTTCTTTGTCACTCATCTTGAAGGATTTGGCACAGCGGTCAGTAAAAGGCCCAGAAACTGTTGAGATGTTTGAGAGCACGAGTGGAGCCTGAAGTGTGTTATCAGGACTACGCACAAAGGAGCGTTTGTAGCCCTGCTAAGAGCATATCTGGTGCCAGGCGGGTTTGGGATGCAGCCTTCCACCAGCAGCGCGTCCCTCTGCCAAGCTCCAAGAGAGTGCCAGCCCGTGGGATGGCTTCTGTTTGGATTTCTGCACTGCTTCCCTCCCAGATAAGGCTCATGACAAGCTAACGGCCAGCTGTTTGCCAGCACTCAGTGCTCACAGGATGTATTTTAGCTGCCTAGCAGCTGTCCCTGGGGAGCAGTGGGGGTCAGGAGAGCAGGGGCTGCCCATGTTGTGGGCCGAGTGCCGTGCGGGGCTGCAGCCAGCTTGTCTCACTTACCTGACAGCAGGAGAGACAGCGAGCAGAACTAGACCCTCAAGAGGAGAGAGAGAATTGTGAAATTGGACAGCATTTGCCTGTCACTATGGAGTCACTAAGGGAACAGGCATATTTTCTTCCTGTTTACATAACATTTCACCAGTATCTTTGCACCAGTGGACTGTAGCTTTGAGCTACATGGACACACCGTGGCACTATGACTTGCCATAGCAAGGTACAGCCATTTGCCATGGTGGAACGTGCCAGAGTCCCTGGTGCACCAGTAAGAGCAGCAGGCTGCAAGCACGGGGCTGTCACAGGGGATTAGTCATGTCCTTATCCACAGGAAAGCTGAAGAGAAGAGCAAATCTCACATCCTCCAGCTTAAGAGCTCCTTTCACAATGTTTTTTATCCTTACAGAACAGAAAAACACATACAAATATAAGCTTCCTGACCTTTTACTGATGGAATTTTTCCCCAAATATGGGAGAAAAGGCCATGATTTAGCTCTGCAAGGTGTGCAGGAAGTCCTCTCCAGCCAAAAGCACCGGGTGCCTGCCATAGGTGCGTGCCGCTTTCCATGCTGCTCTGCTGTGAGCGAACCACGGCAGCAGGGCTCCAAAGGCTCCCCAGCATGGAACGTGTGGGGCCGGGGAGCTCTGCGGTGCTCCGTGTGCAGAACTGGGACTGATGGCTGCGGAATCGAAGTGCTCCCATGTTTGCTCTTTGTGCAACACACGTTTGCTCACACTGTCGTACCTCAGCAGGTACTGCGGTAGATACTCAGCGTTATATCTTAAAATGCAGTAACAGCACAGTCACACGCACAGAGGATCAGCGCTTCCCATCGGGGATACGAGCGACATTCCCCACCCCGCGAGTAAAGGCACATTAAATATTTATGCAGCTGTCACGCCTTGAGGCCCCAGCAGGATTAAGGTCCACAGCGCCTGGTGCTCTGAAAACGTGATAAGAGCCAGTCCCTGCCCAAAAGAATGCAGTCCCAGCATGGCTGCAGCACGGCCCTGCAGTGGCTGTTTGCCTGCGCCGTGCCTGTTCCATAAACCTGTTTGCTGAAAGACCTGCTGTGTTATCAAGGTGCCGGAGGGCGGAGGGCTCCGTGTCAGCGCCAAGTCCTGGCTCCTGTTTGCTTTACAGACGGGGACCCTCTGCTAACAGTGAGTGAAAGCAGTCCCTCGAGTGGGCAGGATGGGAGTGAGCAAGCTAGGAGAAAAGCCACCAGCACAGGTGGTGCTTTCTGCATTGAGAGACAGCTCTACTCCTGAAACAACTTCTTTTTTTTCCCCCATTACAAGAAGAGGGTTTCTGGTAGTTATGAGCACAGTCCCTTGCCGTGCGAGGTCTGCATTCAATTCCTATTCATCAGACACTCTGGGACAGTGACTCAGCTCCTGTCTTGTGCAACTCTTCTGCTAGCAAGTATTGCTGCTCCTCACCGGGGTGTTGCAGGCATTAAAAGGAGATGAGGCCGTGTCAGGGCAGTGGCGCACACACGGCAGCGGGATGGGGCTGCTTGATCGCCACCGGCTCGCCTGTGGCTTTCACAGCAGTGTGCAGCCTCCACAGCAGGAAGCGGGGCTGTGGCTGGAAGTGAGTAAGGCCGGGAGTGAGCAGCAGCTCCTGGTCAGAGCCCGGCAGCAGAGGAAATCCTGGAAGCAGGTGCCCTGGGGGGAAGTGCAGGGCTGGGACGGCGGTGGCATCAACCAGACTTGTCTCCTATACAAGTTTGCTTACGGAAATATGGTCTGCTGGTAAATCATGGCTAGGACACAGGAGGCGAAGAACACACATGACGTGCCCCTAACTGCTGCCTTTCTCCATGTCTGGGAAATAACTGAGTCCTCCTCTAGCAGCTTAAGGCACTTGCTGCCTGCAGCGCCTGCAGTTTCAGAAGGCAGCACAGCAGGTGAGGCAGAGCTCAGCCTCATCCCCAGCGTGACCCCCAGAGGCAGAGCAGGGGCTGCTGGCCCCCAGGGGACACCTGCCTCCTTCAGTACGAGGCTCTCTGCCAAACCGCCCCTCCAGGCAGCAACCCAGGTGGGCGCGAGCTCGTAGAAATCAGCGTTACACCAGGGAGCCCCCGGAGACGTAGCCGCCGGCCGAGCCACGGAGAAGTAAACCGAGGACGGCCCCGCCGCCCAGCTGCATTTGTGCCTCCCTGCGTTCTGCCCGTGACCTGCTTCTTCACACGCACATCCCTGGGCACTGCCACGCTGCAGGGCGGTGCTGCGGGAGCGGCACGCGGGCGCTTGTGCCAGCGCATTCGCTGGGGCTCCGTTCGCCTCCAGGGATCGGCTCATGAGACGAATGTAGGTCTGTCATCATCTGCTCGCCGGCTGCTGCCTCGCGCTCCGTGCTCATTTCCAGCACGCATGGCCGGGGCCGCCTTGCATTCCCGGCTCGCCCCGAGACGGCGGCACCGCGGGGTGTCTGCGGAGCCCTGCCTGGGGAGCGCGGAGCTGCTGCTGCTGAACTCGTCCCCGAGCGCCGGGGTCGCGCCCTGCTGGCCCCGCTGCCAGAGCGCATCTGCACAAACTGCGCCGCGTCCGCTCCAGCTTCCCCGTGAATGTCAAAGTGCCCGGAGCTGCCGTGCCGTTTATTCTGAGGACGGCAATGACTAACATCGAGGTATCGCCTTTCAGGACTCTTAAAAATAGAAGCTAAAATTTGCTTCACGTAATCCTTGCCACATAATGCCTTCCTGGCTGGGAGGAAGAGAGCAGCCAGGCAGCAACAGGACGTGAGTGGTGTGGAATTCGCTTTGACCCAGAGAAGCCTAATTGCACGCTGTTTGCACAGAGCCTCTCCCTGCTCAGGGTGCTCCGGGTGGATGGATGGAATTATCAGGTCGCTCGCTCAGTGGCAGAGCTGGAGCAGGGCCCAGAGCCCTGCATCCTTCCTTTGCTTTCAGCCTCCCTGATGGCAACTTCCTTGCCTTGTAACACACGTGTGGTCCACCAAAGGTTGTTCTATTGAGGTGCCAAAGGCGGATGGTCAAACAGGAACCATCATTTATGTCTTCAGCCATTTAAAGCTGCCTTCTGCCAGCTCTTCTTCATAAGGATGAGAAAGAAGTCCCTTCCCTGGGTTCCTGCAGACCAGCATTTCCCAGTGGTGTGAACCATCAGAGACTGACCCGACTGGCCACGCTGGGCCCATTGCGCTGTATGGCACTACATCACCCAACAAGAAAGCAACACAGCTCACTGAAGCAAAGGAAAATTAGAACAAATGCACATTTATGAAAGGAGGCTTCTTTTTGGCGCCCAGCATGGGTTTCCTGGCTGACTGCTGACACTGAAACAAAGGGAAATCCCAGCAGTTCATGCAAAGGCATTAGAATACAGGATTCTAAAAACAACATTGAAAAAGCTGGACTGCAAATGACAAGAAGAAAAAGATGAGCTTTTGAAAATAAGAATGTTATGTTCAACCCCAAGAACCAACTGCCAAAAGACAAGGCCTAAAAACTGCAGTTCAAGTAGCCCAGGAACCAGGTGGCCAGGCAGGGAAAGGGTGATGGAGAGCAAAAGCCATCCTGGGCCCTTTCTCATTGGGTTCTTATGGAGCCCACAGCTCCCGGCAGCATGGCTCTCCCCTTCCTCTGCACACTCTGGTGTCTGCAGAGGCTTTGCTGGCTCCCTCTGCCTGGGCCTCCCTGAGCTCAGTGCTGGTACACCAGGCTCCCAGCTGGAGCTTTTACCACTGCCTACAGAAGAAAATGCAAGTGAACCTCAACAAAGGCATGGCACAACTTAAAGTAACTGGATGCCAAAAGCAAATTAGGGAAATGAGAGCAGTTCTCTCATGGCCAGTGTTTGGTCTGTGTGCTGTCTGAACAGTAAGTGATGTCTTGTCCTACTGAGCCTGGAGAGGCCTGGCCAGTATGGAGCAGAGATGCAGGCAAAGATAAGTGGCTGCTCAGGGTGAGAGCCAGGAGAAAATAATGGCCATTCAGAGATGCATCACCAAGACCGCATGGCTTTTAAAGCTCAACTTTTTGCTGACATGTCTCATTGGAAGAGCACAAATCTTCATACAGAAACATTAAATGGCAAATAATCAATTTAAGAAAGAAAAATATTCCGTGGAGGAACAGAAAAAAACAGAGAAACTCTGGAAGATGAAACTGCAGAGGAGGAAAGAGAGCAGCCGGACAGCATCCTCAGGCATTCTGGGCCTCACTGGTCTTTTCAGATCCCACTGGGAGACCACACATGAAACACATCTAGTGCTATTCTATCATAACGTGGGAAAACCCAGCACCCATAGCATAGAGAAGTGATGTCAGAGGCTGCAGGATCTCATGGTTGTCCTTAAAAATACCAGTTCATTTTGTCATGGGACGGGGACTCAGTCTTTCCCTGGAGATGAGTGACCCCAGCAGCTCTGTGGCCCCATGGAGACCCTCTTGGTGCTCCCCTATGCACGAATCCCTTGCAATCCTCTCTTTGGCAGGATGGGAAAACAAAGTTTATGACAATCACTGGTGCTTTTCCCTTGGAAACAGTAACTAAGGTAGTTACACTGTGTGATGGAAGAGGTCAAGACCATGTGGTGGGATATGTGCACAGCTGCTGGCAGAGTGCCTCGGATGGTTTTTCCAGAGGTCCAGTTATATACAGACTCACCAATTCATTCCCAGAACAAGACTCATTAGAATTCGTTAAGAAAGTACTTCAGCATGGCAACAGCCAGGATTGCTTTCTCACGTTTTTCAGCATTCTTGTTAATCCACCAAACTGAACAACTCCAAATGTAAACCGCAGTCAGAAGGAGCCAACAAAGTCCTCCTGTGAGGGACTGCTCTGCTCTGGGCTGGCACAAGCCACTTCTGTTGATGCTAATTGGCCTGAGAGCATAAGGAAAACACACCCAGGGGACCAAGAGCTGACACTGCAGCCCCTCACCTCGCACCCCTGGCTCTGCAGGGCTGTTCTTTTATGATAAGGGCAGCAAGGCACTGTCACAGGCCCTTCTCCAGCCCCATGCTCAGGGTGCAGCAGGCCATGGCAGGGCTCTCAACAAAACCCTGTGCTGATGGCAGCGGCACAAGCTCCTGCATAACCCTGGGTTGTTCAGGACTGCTCTGAAGGAGATCCTGCCTCTTAGACATCTGGGCACGGTTTGCCTTGGCGTGCAAAACAAATGAAAACCTGCAGAACATGGAAATATCAGTGCGATACCAGGCTTGATGCTTTCCATGAAAAGAATTTAAATGCCTCACAAACTGTGACCTCATCCCCAACAGACTCACAGCTGCTTAAGCCTTCACCCAGCATATGTGACACACTGCAGAGAGGGTTTGTGGGGTTCTGCAGGAAGCAGACGGAGCCAGGCTGCCAGCACTGCCTCCTGGGGGAGCAAATGTGTGGAAAAATGGCAACTTTCAGGAATATGGAAGAGCAGAAGCATGCAGAGTGGGCAGGGCACAGCAAGACCCAGCTGGCAGCACACAGCTCTCAGGCAGGTCTTGCTGCCTTCTTGCTCGTGCACTAGGGCACATCCCCCAAATTGCAGATGTGTAGGCTGTAATTTAAGGGGATGGGCAGCACACCTACCTTATGTGTGTGCATCTCAGTGTGGGAGCTGTGTCACGGCTTTTTGATAATACCCTGCCATGGTTGTGCCCCAGGCATTCAGCAGGGACTGTTGGGAATGAGCACGCAGCGCGTCGTGGGCAGCACGAGCACAGCCACAGCCCCACATCCTGCAGGGCACCACTGGCACCCTCCAGCCCTATACAGCAGGAGCTGACCCAGCCCACGAGCTGCCAGCTCACCTCAAGCAACGTGCTCATGTTGCTGCATAGCAAAGGCACTGCTGGGCATGGTGAGGCATTGTGTGGAGCAGTCATACCCTGATAAATCACTGTGTGCTTTCCTAAAAAGTCATTTCCAGTTTCACTCTATGGAAAAATATCAGCAGGAGCCATTCCAGGTAGTGGAAGCATGGTTTCCACTTCCTCTTGCACAAGGCTTCTTCCCAAAGAAACGGAGATGAAATTACGTGAGGATATCAGCAGCCTTTGGTTTCAGAGTTGTACAGAGCTCCCTCCTTCCACTGTGTGCAGATACCCGAGGAAGTAATTAAGAGCACAGAGGAGCTCAGAGCCATAAAGCCTCTTGGTACAAGAAAGCATCCCCTGGTTTTGCAGCTTCCCACTCATGATGGAACACAGCAGCTGCCTCGGGCTGGGTTTCTGCATTTTCTGCATGCTCGTTGTTTTCTGGCCATTGGTTTCCAGCCACTGGCACCTTCCTTCCCATTTCCTGAAGCTTCTTCTCTCCTGCTCTCATTTTCTGCTTGTGTTTCTACCCTAGCATTTTTCCAATGGACATTTCCTTGAGCTCTCCATACCCTCCCTTCCCTGTTTCTGTTCCTGCTCCTTTCGCTCTCCCTTCCTCCTCCTCACAAGAAACCAGTTCTCACTTTTCTTAAATCACTTCCTCATTTATTTTTGCCCTTCATCCCCACCTCACCAATGCTGCCAGCAGCCCCACGTCCCCTTCAACCCATTGCAAGTCCTGGCCAGCTTTGCATGCACAAGAGATGGAAGGGCTGTGCATGTCCTTTGCTTCCCAGCTAGATGTTCCATGGGGCATCTGCCCTTGGAATGGGATGGCCTTAAAGGTCTCTTCCAACCCAAACCATAGAACTGCATGGTTCTATGATCCCACCCCTAAAAGGGGGCTCTGGTGAAATGACATGTAGCAACCACATTGGGAACTTGGTGGCTCACCACCCAACACTGGCTCTGAACTTCCTTCTTCCTCATGTTTCACAAGCTGAGGGAGAAAACAAAAAGGCAGCCCACAAAGGAGGAAGATGTCTCGTTTGGGCCCTTGCTGGGACAGCGCTGCTGTTCTTGGTCTGCAGTGTGGCTCAATGAGAAGTGCAAAGAGCAGTCCTGGCAGTAGGGCAGTGGGAGCATCTGGCTAGATGTGGCTCTGTGGGGTCCTGCTGGGCAGCAAGTAGGACACAAACCAACCTAGATGCTGCATGGCCCAGAGCATTGCTGCTGTGAGGAGAGCTGAGAGCTGGGGCTGCTCAGCCCGGAGAAGGCTCAGAAGATCCCACCCATGACCATCAATCGTTGCTGGTGCTGGGCTCAGGGACTCACATCAGCTGCCCTGTGATAGCTGTGGGTGTGATTCAGCCCTGGGGAGCAGAGGCAGCTCGGCAGGTCCCTCCCTGGAGGCAGCCCAGCTGCACCTGCTGGACCAGCACAGCCAGCTGCACACAGTGCAGAGGGGATGCATCCCTAACAGTGACATGGCCTGCCTGAGTCATGGAGTGCAGGCTGCATGCCAGCGGGGCATGGGGACACATGAGGACACATCACCTGTGGTGCCCAGGAGGTTCTGTGTACCAATGTGGGAAATCAAGTGTGGTCCAGCACCAATTCCATCACCAAACACCAGCGGTGCCACCTGCATGGCAGTCACAGAGGGGCCATCAGTCCTCATGGGGCCTGCAGCGCAGGATGCTGGCAGCAAAGGTCACAGCGAGGTGGGGGTTGGCCTCTGCTCCCAAGTAACAGCAACAGGACAAGAGGTGATGGCCTCACAGTGCACTGGGGAGGTTTAGGTTGGTTATTAGGAAACATTTATTCTCTAGAAGAGTGGTGAGGCATTGGAACAGGCTGCCCAGGGAGCAGTGGGGTCACCGCCTCTGGAGACGTTCCGTGGAGATGTGGCACTGAGGGTTAGAAGGCACGGTGGGTGTGGGCCAGGTTTGGACTTGGAGACCTTGGAGGTCTTTTCCAATCTTAGTGATTCTGGGATTCTACGATTCCAAGGCCTCTTGCTTCCATCCAGTAGGATGCACTCAGCCAGGCTGGGCTATTCCAAGGGCTTGTTTGTGTGCCCACACAGGGCAGCCTCTTCCCCTTCAGCATCCAGAAGTGAGAAGGGAGGGGAAATTCCTGGATGGGCACTGCTGGGTGCAGAAGGAGAAGTTCCACCATGCAGCTGGTCTGGGACTCAGCCTCGCAGCACGACAGGCCCTTGAGTCCTCCAGACCAAGGCCAGGGGTAGCCTCCTCTGCATCCTGCAACATGGACCATATCCTTCTGGGGGCTACTGCAGGCCTCAGCCACCCACTGTGGGACAACCTCTGCTTCTGGAGGAGGCACAGCTTCACTCCTTGCGAGGTCTGGGAAACCCTTCTGCACTTGGTGGAGTCAGAGGTGAGAAGATTGCACCAAATCCCACAGCAAGATGAAACAAAACCAAGTGTGTATCAATACACAACAACTCATTCCTTGTGGAAGGGGAGAAAAGCAGATGATGATTTACAATCATATAAGCATGTTTGAAACAGCTTGTACCCCTCCAGCAGGGGAAAAAAAGGAGCCCAGCATCCATGTAGGAAAGAACAATCCTTAGGTCAATCTGACATTGCAATCTGACAGTGGATAGGAAAACGTTCTCATAACAGCACGCTTCACAGCCATTAGAGAATTGAGAGAGTTTTTTGTTTGCTGCATTAGCATGGAGGTGGTACTGCTGACCGCTGCTGGCAGAGAAGCCCCAGTGGAAGAGATGTTCTCCAGCCAAGCTCCCAGTTCTCAATGCCGAGTGAGAACCTCAGATTTCCACTGAAGGCTGGAAATTATAGCAAATGATTGCAATGTCTTGTGAATGACTGCCCCGGAGCTGGGGTACATAATCCCAGATTTCTTGGCATGTGACACCACCGAAAGCAGCACCAGAAAATGCAATCACTTGCTTATGCTGTGGAAAAAAACAGAAGCAATGCACAACCACAGCCCAGCACTGTGCAGAATGGCCACAAAGGGGACAAATACTGCCAGCAATCTCAGTGCTGGTACAGGCAAAGCTCAGGTCATAACAGCAAGGGGAAGTGAGCAGGGTGGGAAATGCAGTAACAAGCATTTTGATATTCCACCTGTGCTCACCAGCAGGTGTTTCAAGTCACTTGTATTTGCTTATGGCATTTTTACATGTATACATGCATATATATATATATAGTCTCACACGAATGCACAGAGGGAGAACTGCAGCAGCCCTCTAGTTCCCAAGCCAGAAGGGCACTCCCATTTGCAAGGCCTGAATCAGGCCCGTGCTCTCCCAGTTCTCCTTACAGAGATCACCAAACTGTTCTTTAGCTAGGAAATCGTGATGGTTGTCAGAAAGCAGTAAGACAGAAGACTGAGTAACTTTTAAAAGCCAACAACCTAGGCTATATCATCAACCCCAACTCCCTGCCCCACAGCCCACCTTACCTTCCTGATGTCTTCTCTCCAGGAGGCCCATCACACCAACACAGTCCTCCTTCCCCAAGGCAAACACCCCCTACACTGCCCAGAGCAGATGGGGAGCTAACTGGAACCAGCTGCCTGAGCTCTGCCCCTCCTCCACCTACAGGTGGTTCGACTGCTGCAGATATGAGCAGGGTTAAGACAGGTGGCACAGAGAAGAGCTTGTCCTCCTGGGCAGTGCATAGGGCTCTGAACCACTGACCTGTCCTCTGCGCTCCTCCTGGCTGGGGCCACTTGCAACCAGCAGTCACTACTCTCTACTTATCACAGCTAAAGATACTGAGGCACACCAAGCCAAGCAGAGATGCCTACAAAACACAACAAAGGCCCTGATTAAATGAGTATTACGTGCTGACAATTACTTTAATATATCATTTTTTAACTCATTTGGTATCAGCTTAACTAACTATAAAAGTAACATTAGCAAGAACTTTCGTTCTTGACCAAATTTGAAAACTCATCAAAGAGAGGGTTTTTTTTGAGGTTTCTTTTCCAATAAATCCATTCTGTAGAGCCGCCCTCCTTCAGCTCAGGGCATCTGACAGCAGTGGGAGTTTGTTCAGTAATCCAAAGTACGAGCAACACGTTAGTTTGGTAATGACTCCCAATCCTCTTGAAATAAGGCAGTAAAAAGAGTGGATATGAGCATCTCTCATGTAGTAGACCCGGGATGAAAATTATCTAGGATTATCTTGGATTATCTCGGGTGCAAGGAAACAGCCTCAAGACACGCCAGGAAAGGTTTACATTGAACATTAGGAAGAATTTCTTTACAGAGAGGTGGCTGAGCACTGAAATAGGCTGCGCAGGGCACTGCTGGCAGTGCTTGAGGGATGTGTGGCCATGGCACTGAGGAACACGGCCCAGTGCTGGCACTTGGTGGGCCAGGTTGGACTTTGTGATCTGGAAGATCCTACCCAACCTGGATGACTCCATCTAGAAATGCCCATCCATAAGCCTTCAAGATCAGGGCACAACTTTCTAGACACCGCAATATGCACAGAACACAACTGAAATTATGCACACAATTTTAAACATGAATATTTACTAACATAAATAAACAGTGTTTTATAACAAAAGGCACAGATTTTCAACTATAAACAATGGAAAAATATTTACAGTTTGCACATACATAATCAAACAGCAAGTGCACAGTTGGTCACTTCAGATCTTCCTTCTACATTTTTAGATTCACTTCCTTGCAAACAAGTAATTTTATTCAGTTCTGTAATGTTGTTTTTTTTTTCCCCCACAAAAACTGCTACAAATGTCAATAAGAGTTTATTAAAATGAATAATTTAGCAGCACAAGTTTTCAAATGGAGACAGTGTTGCTAACTTCTTCGTACTGGATAATAAAATAAGGGTAGCTCTGATCATCATTAAAAATGACAAAAATCTGAGGCTCAAAGTAATTGTCCACACAAGAGTCATAGAGGTCACTGGTAATGCTGCCCGGGTTGACAGGCGGAGGTCTCCTCATGGTGTGATTGCCCACAGTGTATCTCCCTGTCAGTACTTTAGCCAGGAACATGTAATGAACTCCTTTGGGTGACCTTTTGGAAAAATTGTGAGAATAGCTTGCCTTTCTGGCAAAGTAACTGCCCTGTCCAAACATGGTGGCATGCTTCCCGCAGACACGCGGGTCGAAGTTGTGCTTGCAGATACCATCCACCACATCCTGGGAGGTGCCGTGGAACAAATGCCTTTCATTCATTATCCTATCAAGCCCAGTCATTTTCTTGGACATATATTCCTTTTTCCTGGAATAGAAAATGGAAACTGAAGATGAGAATTCATGGTAGATCTGCAAGCGAAGAGCAGTTTTCACTACAGCTCTTTAAGCAAAGGGCATCGGCATTATGCTCTGGAACATTAGCTGCAAGAGGAGATATGAGAACATGGTACTTGTGTGATCTTACCTTTTATATTTCTCCCAAAGAAACTGATTTTGCACTCTCAGAATTTTCAAAATTTTATATTTGGTCTCTGGCACAGTCTTGTGAAACAGGTTATAAATGGTTCTATAGCTTTTATCTTCTTTCAAAACAGGCACTTGGATGAAGTCCTGAGATGGATCCATACTAATCCAGGTTTCAGGATAGAAGTTTGGAGAGGTAACAGCAGTTGGAGATAAGACTTGTGAGGAAATTGGTTCGGCTGATGGAGAGGGTACTGGAGAATTGCCACCTAGAGTCCTAGTTAGGGAAGAAGAACAAATTTGCGACTGAACATTCACAAATTGAACAGCTTCTCATTACAGTTATTTGGTCGCCAGTGTTTCTTAACAATCACTGCTCTTTGATTCTGCAACCATTTACATAACCGTAATGCTCATTTAAAACAATTATGTCAGCTATTTCTTCTATTTTAATAACTCCTGCATCCATCCAAACTAATCATAAAATCTTGAGTTTCCAGCATGCAGTTCCACTTGGGAAAATCTTACCAGCTGGTGGTGATTTAAAAGCCCATTATAATCTTTATTGTTCAGATTCTAGGGTGGAGGGGTGGTTATAAACTACACAAGAGGCAGAATGCTATCAAACACAAACATTTTATAAGCTGGTTGTAAACTATTACTTATTTTAACATACAGAGTAAAACATACAGAATCAGAAGAGAAGAATAATTTACCTACATTTGATCTAATTTCCCTAGACTACAACACAGGGAGCAGAAGCACTTTCTTGCACAGTATAATGAATATCCATGATTAATAATATTTACAGGCAAAAGTTGCATATATTTCACTACATTATGTAGAAGAAGGGATTATGTTTGCAGTGCTACTCAGGATTGTACTGTTTTCATTTGCACAGGCCAGATGTAGATTTGCATTTGCAGTTAACTTATTTCCATGTGTGAGAGCAGCCTCTCCTTTTGGGTGTGCTGCCAGGTAAGAGGTCAGCAGTGGCAGAAGGAAGGCAACCAGTGCCTCTATTGCTTATGGCAAAAAAGCACCGTGTGCACCAAAAAAGGGCCACACCTTGGCAAAATCAAGTTGACATGGACACAGGTTGTGGTACAGGCAAGACTGCATTCTTAACATCCTCACTGCTGTGGAACTGTTCATGCTTTTAACCTACTAAATTTAGATAAAGAGTATGGCAGTTGTGGCTTATATTCACCTGATTATAATCTGAACATACAAGCTTTGCTCAGCTGAATAATCCTTACTTATTGGAGTTCTCCCACTTACGTCAATGCAAATACTTTGAATATGTAAAGCTTGCAGGTTCAGGCTCTGGTTTTCTACCTGTAAGCATATATATCTTCAGCTCATGAGGCTGGTGAGGTTGCCTTTAAGCTGCAGGAATACACAGAACTCTCTCAGACTTAAGCAGATGAATACATTGCTCAAGTATTCTCACAGAGAAGGTTGCTACCAACTCCAGGATCAACCAAAAGTGATGACAAACACGTGAAGAGCAGTGAGAAGCAGCCACCTCTTGTTAAGAAAGATTACAAAAGTGGCAGGAGGATTCTGCTGTCTGACTCAAGAGACACAGGGCGAGCCCTGTCTCTCCAAACAGCACAGCTCATCTTAACCGTGCTCATGAGATTTCTCAGGTCACTTGTTTTCTCATAAAACATCATGACCAAAGCATAAGGAGAAGATTTGCTCTGCCTAGGGGGCAAGAAGGAGGGAATTTTGTGCATTCACCTTGGGCAAGCTGAGGTTTGACAACACCCAGGGCCAAATCCTGCCTCTCTGAGTATATGCAATTGCATTTAGTGCACAGGAACAACAGGCAGACAAGACTCCCTGCCCTCTCTTTGTAAAAGGAAGTTTACTGGGGAGCAAACTCTCACAGCTCTGCTAAAGCAAAGTTATTTCCACACAGTGAATCTTTAAGAACCAGTCATCTTCTGTTCAAGTGCAATTCTGGCTGAAAAGACCATTTGTTCCCAAGGTATACCAAAAACAGAGCAACATCTGATTGCCCTTGCTTGTTAGCTTGCTTTCTCTGCAGAGCAAACATAATTATCTAGATAAATAACAATTTACTGCTGTTTACATCTTAGCTAAGGAAATGCCAATTAAGGTCACTTTTCAGAATATTGTATCTCTGTTATGTGAGCCTGAAAGAACCTCATGTGAGTTTTTGGGTGACCCAGAAATAATTCTATGTGAATTTCTGATTGCCTTTGAGCTCTTCAGGTCTACAGGAACAGTGGCGTGTCTGTTTTCAAACAGATGTGTGTGTCTGTTTTCAAATAGATACACTTGATTTCAGAACCAGAGACGGTTAGCTGTAGCACCGTTCACACTACTCAAAGCAGAAATACTCTACAAAACTGTTCATGTGGCTTCCACTGGCTGCTCAAAACTGAACAGAGATTTCAGCTCATTTGCATGGATTTGATTGAACTCAAACTTCTTACAGTTTATTAACAGCTTAAAGAGACCCAGAAGATAGCTTCTTCTAAGAGCGATTATTAAAGCAGCAGTCTACAATATTCCACTGTGGTTTTATTTAGTTAGTTCTTTTCATCCTAAAGTCAACTGAGAACCTCACTCACACTCGGGCCGAAGGAGCAAGTACAAAACAACAGTAAGTTGTGGATTAATGAGTAAGTCAGCAAGCACAATAAAAGCCCTGCATCCTTTGGTGTACTTTGTTCATCTATTCTGAGTAATATAACTTATGTGTAAGCATGTATTATACAAGGGAAAGCAGTAAAAAGTCAGCATTTGTTAACTACTGTCACACAATCACCACTGTTTCTATTCCAGCACTCTTTCAAAATCTTACAACTGCCACAAGCAGCTGGGAAACCCCACAGGTGGGGAGCACTGTATGATATGTGGGAGGCAAACACTGGCTTTTTAAAGACATCTCCTGTTAATATTCAAAGCACTCTTCTGGTCTCTACTGACAGTTGCTGGATTTTTAAGTCAGAATTACGAGGACTTTGGATAAAAAGAATGAGGTTTGTGGCAGAACAACATAAATTTCAGAGCTGCGGTTTAGATTTGGTAGTTATGGTCAAACCCTCGTGGGTGCAAAACCCTCAATGGCCCAATGAACTTATTGGGAATTGCATAATTTTAGCATCTCTCAAAACCATAGACTTAAACTGTAACAAAATCATCACTGTTAGTAAAATGTCAAGGAAATAACTTAAATCCTTATTCTTCATTAAGATCAGAACCACAACCGCTATACCCAGAAAGTCCATGTTTGTTCATTTCATTTGCATCCTCCAAGTATCTCTTCAATTATTTTTGGTTTTCCAAAAACCACATCTAAAAATGTATCTCACAGCCACTTGTTTTCAGGCTCTGACCAAATTCACTTTCACCTCGCAATTAGATGCTCTAACAACCCAGCAAGCTAACGAGCATTCTAGCCCTAATGCAGCAGTTAAATCTCCTTTGATTGGCCCAGCATGCCAAGCTTCCAGTCAGACTAATGACTTCCACCCCTTCGCTAACAGGACAATATGTTCCTAACTACTGAACTCCGACAATAATGTTTCCAGCTGTGCTGGTGAGATCACAAAAATGGCATTTTTATGAATTGTAATCAAAAATGACTACAATGCAACACTTTCCTCACTGCCTTTGATGGTAAACATGTTCACCCCCCTTGAGATGACAATAAAAACAAGGAATGCTTTAATTGTGCTTGAAAATTATAGAATGTTTTTGAACACTCATTTTTACAGGACCTAGAAGTGATGGCCTGGCAGTTACCATAGTAGGTGAAAGGCTGCAAGCTGGACAACAATTTGGCAAGCATAAAGTACATCTGGGTTTCTGATGTTTGAGATCCAAAAGGTATATTAGAGTCTTTAAATAACAGAGACCAGCAGTGAGGAGTTCCTCAGATAACAACTGCCTTGAGAAGTATTAAGTGAGTAGTTGCCAATGTGGCCAAGCATTTTTCTACAAAATGACACCCGTTTCCTTGTGACATCCCAATGAACACAATTCTCATGGACGGACCACCATGAAAAACAAACACAGTTTCCATTCTGCTGGGATACGTACTGTAAGAACGGCATCAGCACAACGCAGGAGCGAAGAAGCGGTCTTCTCTTGATTTCTCTTCTGAAACACGCATTCTGCTGGAACCCATCTTTGATGTTTAAGATATACTGGTTATGCCAGGTAACAAAGCGGACCTCCTTCAGACCTCGGCAGCTGGCTTCTTCTATCAGCCGTACAACGGGCTGTTTCAAGAAAACAGAAGACACACACACGATAAATTATGTGTTCAAAGTGAGTATTTCTCCCAGGCACATCAATCCAATCCCTTCTCCTCCCCTCTCTTTCCCTCACTCTGAAGCACGTGAGCCACTGAAAAGCGTCTCTTCCGGACTCTCTCCAGCTCTTACACGATTCTATTTGCAAAGGCTCAGTATGCAGTGCTCTGCTCTAAATCTCCTAGCATGCTATAAAGTCAGCATGATGCATGAAAAAGGTGAACATGATGCATTTTATATTGGTGGAGGCCTTTCTAGCACTGACAAAATGTTAAGACACCGATGAGATTTTATTCAAAATATTACGTACAGCTCTGGTCAGCCACAGATGAGCCCTTAACTACCACAGGTATCTAAAAGGCTTAGTGGAGAGCAAATAGAAATTTTGGTTTGGTTTGGTTTAGTCTCACACAATCATGTTTAACAGTGGATGTAGCTTATGTGTCCATAATAGGGGTTAAAGAGCTGGAAGACAGAAGGCTTATTTAAAACCTGATACAGAAAACTATGCCCATTAAAGACCAAAGGATAATGGTAATTTTTCAAATTGTTCAAAGAGAAAACAGACTGAAAACGGGCATGTTGCTTATAGCACATACTGCATGGATAGGTCTGTGCTACCACCCAAGAGCAGGACTCTGGAAGACATTAAATACCTCAGAGTATTCTCTCCAGACGAAATGGTCCCTGCAGAAGTACTTCCAGACCGTGTAGTAGTTGGAGTTGGAGCTGGGACAGGATGGTGTGGACAGCCTCCGCATTTGGTCAAACTCAACAGTTTCGTATAATTTCATAACATTCAAATCCACCCAAAACTCATGTCCTCTGGAAAGCAAAAGAGAAATGAAGAACTCTCACTTTCTGTAATCCATTATAATTATCTGAGATGGCACTCAACAGAGCCCAGCTCACACAGTGCTCCCCAGAGCCTGGATGTGCCCACATCCCACAGCCAGACCCACGACCAGTGGGATGCCAGGACAAAATAGGGCCAACTTAGTCTTCAGAAGGTTCTGTGGGCAGCAGTACCAATCATGATCATCAGCAGAGAACAGCTCAAACCCATCAGTCTTCCTGACCCAGCAACATTTCTCCATATGCATGAATCCTGCACAAAGCAATACATGTATCCTTGACATTTTGAACATACTACCTAAGTAAATGCATCACATGACTGCACTGGATGAAGCAACTACACACTATTCAGAAGGTTATCCTTGTGAAAGTTAGTGCTTCAGGGAAGAAAAGAAAATGCAAACGTCTCCAGATGAGGAGCATCTGCTGCCAGCCCACCAGGGAGCTCAACTATCTTTCATCACATGCAACAGAACAGAACCAGTGCAGTAGGAAAGGAGACACGAGTTTGCTATTGCAGAGCTGATGCTGAGGAACATCAGCTATTTTTGAGTACATATATTGCTGCTACAAAAAACAATGCTAACGTGCAACTGCAGTGAAGTGACTGGAGCTTTCAAGAGGACACAGAACACAATGGTGCTGTGGATGAAGAACCAGAGGGTGCTTTTTATCTAAAGGAAACTTCAACTGCCTTTCCTTTGCACTTTATGATGCATGACTGCGGAGTGGCTCAGCAAACAGTTTCTAATGTTGGTTTATGAGTTGGTGTTGAAAGATGCATCCAATTAAAACAAAAATCTCCAATTGTTGGCTTAGCAGCAAACAAGAACTTAGAACACAGAATTTAAACAAGCTGAAAGATATGACAGTAATAGCACTCACTCCCTACAAAAGTATTTTTTTAGAACTTATTTTAAACATGAATGCATTTCCAAAATAATACAGCTTACATAATTAATTTTCTACTTTTATAATCTCTACAGGTTGTCAGCTTAGTGCAATTCATTAACAGCTACTAATTGCTTCTATTTGGGAATGCAGCTTTTGAGACTATATAAAGTACTTTCTTAGCAGCAAACATAAAGCTGAGACCTGAAATCTACAGCTTATTTTAAAACCTTGGATGACATTATTTCTCAAGACAACACTATCATGTACCATCCATGAAGGGCTCCCAGTTTGTTCCCTATGTATCTCTGCACAGCTTTGGCACACATTTATTTAGGAAGAAAACCAGCACCAACCAAAATAAATGCCCAGGGTGAAGGACTGAAGTGACACACTGGGCTCACAAAAAGCCCCACAGGCTTTTGGTAGTGAAACAAAAAGTCTCCTAGAAAAGTCCGCCCACCTTCCTGGTATGGAGTCACTTTGTTCTGTAACAGCAGGCTGCAATCTACCTTATTAGAAAACAGTGTGTGAAACCATGAGAAAACAATCTCTGTGTGATACTGAGCTGCACTCCTGGCCAGGAGGAGCATGACAGGAGTTTGTGAGTGAAGTTCTTCACAACTGGATTTCTAACACTGCTTTAGGGACACACACTCTTTCTTAGCAAAATATACACCTCCCCTGTCTGTATTCTGAATTCCACTCTTTAGTAAAACCGTCGGTTTTGAGTAAAGCAAGTTTCAACTGGTGCTGCATTTCCATTTGGAGTGAAGAGATGGGCTCGTTGCTAGGCCCTGACTCAGGACCCCCAGACAGTGCTGCCTGCTTTATGAAGCAAATGCACAGCCAGGTATTCCTCAGTACAACAGCTCATTGCTCAAGCATCCATTCCCACTTTGATCTGTGCTCAGCTCTGCTACAGCACAACTCCAGCAGGCACCCGGAGCTGAGAGGCACAGCAGTGAAAATCCAAGCAGTGCAGTGAGGGAACCCGGTGGGAGGACAAATTGAGATGAAGGCAGCGTGGGCTGCTTTTCCTCCTGCTTTTCCTGCAGAGCAAACAGATCTCTGGGACAAACTCCCCAAGCCTCTGGCTTGATGGCACGTCTGCAAAATAAATTTGCGCATGCACTTTGTAGCTGCAAAGCAATTGAGGATCTGTAGGGTTTGTACAGCATTCCTCTAGAAATATGAAAACCTCACGTACTGATCCAGTAAAGCACACTGCTGTCAACTCCTTTCCTACATGAACATAACCTACAGGCAGCTGAGCTGGTATCCCCATCTCCTGAGGTTCTGTTTGAGACTGACACTGCAGGCAGCCAGCGAGGGCCTGCACAGAAAATAGTTTCTCTGGAAGCTGAGTGCTTTTCTGTGGAACCTGCATAGAACTTGCCAGATTGCTTCTCTCATTACCAACAAATGCAATGATTCTCTCTGCTGTTTGGAATTTTTTGCATTTTTACAGCTCGCTGTTTCTGCCTCTCCTCTATCAGAGGAATCTCCCTGTAAGCAAGCTGAGGACAGGCAGCTCCTGCTGACCAGTGCGTGCTCACAATTCACTGCAAGACAAACCCGGGCACCAGGCACCCAACCAGCTCCTTGCACACCCCTGCTGACCGCATGTGTATGATCTGAATTGGAATACAATGCAGTAAGTCCTCTTGTTTCCTCATCTTGAAAGAGCAATGTTCAACCCATTGGACCATAAGGGTCAGAGCCAGCTACAGCACAAAGAGCATCCTCCAGCTCCAGGGCACCCAGGGCTGCCTTTCTGCTGCCCCACTCAGCCCCAGCTGCAAGGATCTCACCTGCAGGAAGAGTGACAGATGAGAACCCAGGAGGCTCTAATTAGTTCTTGAAGAAAAAATGCCATCAAGCAATTTCTGAGATGCATACAACAAACACTGCTGTGGTGCTCTCTGTCCCCTGCCTTCCGCTGGGAGCAGGGAAAGGCTTTGCAATTTCTTTCATGACGTAACATAGCCCAGTTTTACTGAAACTCAAACTTCCATTAAAATGGGGATGTTCCAAAAAAGCTATTTTTATTTGCAAAGCTAGTGAAGGGTTTGGATTGCTGCTTCCCATCAGTTTTAATGGAAAATTGTGCATATGGATTCTCTGACATCTGCACAGTCTGCTTTATTTTTCCATGAATACTTCAACTACAAACTTATAAACTCCCCGCATTTTCTACCTAACATCAGTTAGAATAGCACTATTTTATACAGCTGAAAATCTTAGATAAAAGTATATTTAAGCAACTGCATCTGAAAAACATACGGCATGTCAAAAAGCCTCCTGATTATTTTGTTTTTCAATTAAAATATTGAAAATAAGAATATATGTTCTTTTGCTAAAAATCCCAATTCACATAAAATACACAATATCTCAATATTTATTTGCACTCTAACAGTTTCCATCTCTACGCAGGGATATGGACTTTTCAAATCACAACGGAGTGGCGCTCATGCTCTGAAATCCTAAAATATATTTAGCAAAGATGTTTAATAATAGCTCTTTGGTTAAAGCACTTCCTCTGCATATTAAAAAGCCTATTACCAGCTTACATAATGCAAAGCCATGGCAGAAAAATGAATTGTGATTACAGCGGGCGTTGCGTGATTCCATCCCTGCGTGCAGCTTTAAGACACCGGTGATGAAAGCAGAAGCGACAACCGCACTGCTCGGCTGCCCAAGGCCCCAGTGCAGGACACAGACCCCAAACTCAAGGCTCAAGAAAAGACTGCTGGATGCTCAAGGTTATGTCTGATGCGTTCTTTGACATAACATCACTTTCTCTTCAGTGCTGTGAGATGGGTTACTGTTTCTGAGGCAGGGCATACGCACCAAGCAGCAGGCAGAGGTCTAAGGGGAAGGATGGAACAGGGCAGCTTGAAGCCAGTAATAAAGCAATGTTCTTTCTGCAGTGTTTCCCAGCTGAAAAATTGTTAAATTTCTCTGCAAACACCACAAAACTTCCTGCTGCTGAAGCAGAGAACTGCCACCTCCATTTCACCCCAAGGAAGACTTCAACAGCTTCCCAAAGCCACACAGATCCACATGAGGTGGGAATGGAGACTGCTGAACAACACCTCTCCAACAGCGGGCCTCGTAAATGGCTCCTGTCATGAAACAGTGCAGTTCAGTGGAGCTACCCTCACTAAGGAGCAAGCATGTTGAACCCTATTCAGAATATAGCACGCAAAGAAACCAAATTTGGCAGTGTGTAACAGCAACAGCTCAAAATAAACTCCCACAAGTGCCCTCAAAAGCAGAAGCCGGCTCCTGAGAACTTCAGTCTTTGCTGTAACTGATCTATAAGAGCCAACACAATGGCAAAGTCTCTTACAGACACAGAGTGGCCAAGCACCCCAGCAGTGAGCAGCAGCACTGCGGGCTGCTGGGCAACAAAGGGCCACTGAAACACAGGTGCTCGGGCTCAGCTTTGCTTGGCATTCTTCTGAAGAACCTCAGCCTCACGTGAACTCTGTGTGCTCTTTCCACAGAAGTTCTGTAATTCTTATATACAAATAGGTGACTAGGAGAAACAGCCTTTGCAAGTGCAATGAAAACGCATGTGGTTTCAAACTCTCCCAAGTACAGTTACATGTCATGCACCTTACCGCAAACACAGCTCACAGAAAAACAAAACACAGCCATCAACAAAGGGCTGTGCAGGAAATGAAACTTGGTTCCCATCAGAACAGCTGTGACACTGAGAGCCAAACACTATTAGATGATGAAACTGTCCATTTTCTCTCTGACTAAGCTGTTCCTCTCCGTTCCAGCAACAACCTGAAAGCCATTCAAGGGAGCAAACAAACCTAAAAGATCCAAGCAGGTATGGGAGCGCTCTGTAGGTAAGTATGCAACACCAGTCAAACCCAACTCTGTTCCTATGGGAGCTGCAAGTCAAGCCAGTACATTGCACACTGAGCCCAAATTGGTCGTACTTCACCTTACTTGCAGCCAGCACTTGCTTGGAACTGCCAGCTGTTGTGCAGCTCCAGGTGGGGGATCTGATGTGTCAGAGCACTGCATGAAACTGCACATCTCCTGCAGCGGGGTGCCTTCGTAAGAACTCTGTTTTAAGCATAGGTACATCAGTTGCAGGCAAAATTTGCTCCATTCAAACCCCAAACTGATTCAATTGCAAACAGCAGCAGTAATAGCCTGGCTAACACCCAAGAGTGGGCACCACTTCACAGAGCAGCAACAGGAACATGGGCAGATCCTGCCTGGCTGCTTGGAGGAGTGTGCCTGAGAACACAGCACCTTCCTGCACCGAGCAGCACCACACCAGGGCAGCATGAGCACAAGCTGGTAAACATCAGCCCGCAGTCTCGATCTTGATCTTATCAGCATCTCTGTGTTCTGACACTGAACTGAGAGGGGCAACAGGTGACAGGGCAGGAAATTAGCTCAGTATTTTATTTAATTGGTTCCCTCCTCACATGGCAACACTTCTCTCGGCTGTAAGAAAGACAGAGAAAGGAGAGGCACTACAGAAGGAGCTACAACTCAAGGCTCCATCACAAGGGGAGAAAAACCAAACCACACAAATCCCCTTTTTACTATTACTACAGCAACTCCACTGCTTTTCCTATCCCTTACCAAAACTAGCTAGGGGCTTCAGAAAGGCAGGCTTTCCTGCCTGGGCTGCCTGCATTGCACTGTTAGCTGACTTTCATGGCATGAAGGTCCACCTGAGACCCGTACCTCCGGAACATATTGGGTCCAACACTGCTGAGGTGAGGGCCTGGCCCAGACCAAAGCCCATGCAGGTCCCTGCACACACAGCTACACAGCCCCAGGAGCTCACTGATGGCTGCTGTTGGCAGCCAGGAAGGCACTGGGTTAAAATGCTCCTTCTTGGGAGCTGCGGTTCCATTCCACCAGTCTGTAGCAGTGAGGATGTCAAACGCATTCACATCTTTCCAGGATGCATCATGATGTCAATGCCAGTCCTCTCTTTTTTGCAGCAGAGAAGTGTGGATGTCCTTGCCTGGGGTGGCCTGCTGCTTTCAGAGCTCTCCTCCCTGCACAGAGGGGGATGTGTTTCACAGAAGGTTGTTTTGTTGTGTTCAATTTTTTTCTGTCACTGCAATGACAGAAAGCAGCCACAAAAGCCATCAGCTGAGTTTGCTGCTGACCCGGGCACTGTGATGGATGGAGCCCTACAACCCCCAAGCTTTTACTTACAAAACGCATTTTCATAGATAGGAAGACACTGGTTAAAAACACCACAAATTCTCCATGTGTAGCAAAATGAACCGAATTTCTGACCACAGTCTTAATGGCATTTACTCCACCTTTGAAGACCAAATTTGAAAACGTAATGAATAGAAGATGTTTTTGTTCTTTATTTGGATATTTGTCAGGGTCAGGAGTTCGTGGTGTTTGTTCTGGAGACAGCAGAGCACAGCCCTGAGCAGCAACAGAGCCAGGAGAAAGGTATTTGCTTTCACAGAGCCGCACTGCCACCTCCTCCTAAAGCACTCAGATGGAGCCTAAAGCCTTTTTCCAAAACCTTCTGCATGTACACAGCTGCTGATTCACTCAGAATTCAATCTCAGGAGTTAGCTACTGAGAAATACCTCCGAGATTATGACAAATAACGAAACTACATCAATTTCCTCAATGCTTTCCATAAAGTGCCCATATAAAGCCAAGCCTCACGCTCACTAGTGACCACCAAGTCCAGACATCTCAGCTCCCATACGCCCCACACAGATGCTTCATGCCCCATGCTGCACACACAGCATCCCCAGATGCACTTCTTTGTGCATTTCACTACAAGTAGCACATTTAATCATTACTGTTCAAATTCCTACTGGGTTCAACAAAGCCTTGTACCAACCAGGAAGGAACTCCATGATCGCTGCTCTCGCTAAGCAAATAATTCTAACAGCCTCTTTCTGTCCCTCAGCCCAATGCAATGGCAGGCAGACAATGCTGCAGCACTATGACTGCTGGATTACCTGTAAGCAACTCCTCTGGGCAATCTGTTTCAACAGCTATAAATCTTTCTTTCAGAAAGGACTGTTTTATTACTGCAAGTACACATGGAACAGACTGACCTCAACCTGAAGCAGGTGACAGCTGTTTCCAAAACTGCAATCTGTTTATTGACATGAAACAAGAAAAGGGATATAAACGACTGCTGATGCCTACCACGGCTCAACGTGACACTTGGGACTTCCCTGCTTCGTATAGCTAGAAGCCAATTAGTTTTATTTCATATGCAAATGGTGCTATAAAGTAGGGCAAAAATCAATTCATTGAAATGTACCGGCATAAAGCACAAAGCAAACACTTCCAAAATCACTTCACATGCTTTTATTTGGAGTCCTTGTCTTGCATTCCTTCTAGCAGGGAATTAGAAGTTCAGAACCACTCAGCTGTATCTATTCAAGAAACACCACACAGTCACACGGCACAGTGAATTTCAGATGTTTTCTCATCTCTGGTGCTATCAGTAACACATGAGTTATCTCACACTGTGGCAGCTGGGCAGATCAGAAAGAGAACTTCCTAAATTTAGCTATTCAATAGGTCACACTGTGTGCAGAGGTCCTCAGACAACCACCGCGCTTACACTGTGTTCTGTATCGCTTTAAAGCTGGGTAAGAATGTTCTAACAGAATCAGGGGAGCACACTGCAAACAAGAGCAGAGCAAAACCAATTTCCTGCACATTTCTTTCTGTCCTTACCTTTCCTTCCCAGGTCCCTCCACGCACTCACTGACAATCCTGCTGGGGAACACCTATTCCTTACTCTGTATGCAAGAACCATTATTAGCCAGCTGCCTACAGGCAGAACACACACCACTGAGTTCCATCTGCCTCTCCCTGGCTGGAGCCATGCACACACCTTTGTCTTCCAGCTCTCAGGACCGACTTCATATAACTCACACCAACATAATGACACTGGAGAGTTTTAATCCTGTGATGAAGCCGGCCTGCAATTGGACAGTGGGGCTCATGGCTTATTTAGAGCAAAGGCAGACGTAGGTG
Organism: Perdix hodgsoniae; assembly: GCA_035772895.1. NCBI lineage: Eukaryota > Metazoa > Chordata > Aves > Galliformes > Phasianidae > Perdix > Perdix hodgsoniae. Next base: position 7,609,825 of record JAPSGF010000026.1, read on the forward strand.
GGGGCAAAAGGACAACACATCAGCATCAGATTTCAGACAGACAGACTGAAAAGCTGCTGTTTCATGGGAGTTGGGACATGCCAGGTGCATGTGTTTGAACAGAGGCCACGATTCCCACGGCACGCAGGGACAACTCCTCTGCCAAGAGGGGGGAGGAATTCTCAGCCAAAGAGGGGGATCTGATGGGTCAGGAACCACACAGTTGTTTTAAACAAATCCTCATGTAATCAGTTACGAGGCTGCTTATTTTGCAAAGCAGCACATGCATGATTAGACAGGTGTATGTGCATAGGGAAGACCTGCTGGGTTCTGCGCCAAGCATTTCCCCTTCCTAAAGGGCAGCTTAAAATATCACAGCTGGGGTACTCTCATGCTGAAAAGCAGCACTTGGCATTGTTCTCTCAAATACTTGGCTGCAGGCTGGAACTTCTCCAGGGCCACTCCTCACACACACGAAGAAAACAGAGTGCTTGGAAGTATTTTAACCTGCTGAAGTTCGTATATACTGTGTATATAGCTCACTGTTTGGCTATAAATACTTGGTAAGACTTAAGAGAGCAAAACTACAAACAGTTTATGATAAAGTTATACATTCAGTCTGAGGTCAAATGCAGTGAGTATCCAAGGCAGCTGAGTTACAAAGAAGCATCTGAGCAAGGTTTCACATTTTCCTGCTTTAGGATCATGCTCCCCTTGGGTGAAAGGCAATATCTGAATGTTTACATTATTCACCTCAAAACACTGGACATGAAGAAAGAAATATAAACAGCTCTTTAGAGAACATCATATTTGAATTTGGAGCTTACTGTCCCATTGAGGTACCATCCCAACACTTTCAGCCCAACTTTATCAGAGCAGCATGCTGTGATGATATTAGGCATGCAGACAGCAATAACTACTTATTGTGCCATACAAACCTATTTAAAACCACTATCACCCACTGGCTATTAGCAGTTGGCTTCTGCAGGGCCTTTCTTGGACATGCAAACTGCTGAACAGACATTTCCTCGTCGCATGCAATCTGTACAGATAGGCCTGTAAAGCTAGTCTGACCACAGGAGATTAATAGCTTTAGCCAAATAATGTGGTAACCATGTGAACGATGAGCTGTCCCAGCATGTTTGCAAGTCTCCCAGCAAGGTTCAACAGGCTCTATCTGCATCTTGTTGCCAGGAGACACAACATGGCCACGAACAAAGCAAAGCCAGGTTGCACTGACCACCAGCCAGCAACACCAGGAGCCACGCAGCACCTGACCCCCTGCACCCAAGAGGTGAGCGGGGTCTTCAGGCAAGAGCTGACTTGTGTTGCCTCTTGCACAAGCAGCACTTCTTGCCACAAGGCACAGGAAAGCACTTCAGCACTTCCCCTCAGCTCAAACCCTAGTTTGAAACCACACTAAGTCTTAAGGCATATCTGCTTCAGTGTCTGAAGCAAGCAGCTCTTAAAAAAAGTGTCACTTCCCAGTTCTCACTGATGCTTGTAGAGAAACATGAAGCTCTCTGAAGGGATGGAACATGCAAGAGTTACAGAACTTGTCTATTAATCATTCCATGAGAGGATATTCTAAGTTTGCAACAATGTTCCTGTGTTGCAGCAGGACACGATGTTACAGCACGACTTAAGCAAGGATCTTCACAATGTCTCCTAAGAGCAGAAGAAGAACGAGCAGGAGTCACTTCAGCTCAGCGTGCGGCAGCGCAGCGTGGGAAGGAGCTGCCCCTGCCTCACCGCACACCCCAGGCTGAGTGCAGCACAGCAGCTGTGCCCTGATCCAGCACGCCCGCCGTGCCCGAGATCGTGCTGTTTCTCTGACTTCATCTGTGGTAACAGAACGTAACGTGTCTGGCAACAACTCTGAGTTTCTTCCTGACCAGTTCAGACAGAAACTCGGTGTACCGAGAGGCCAGACTACTCACCAGCCTGGAAACCTGCAAAAGAAGTGTAAAGGAGGACAGCAGGGCTCAGCCAGCTTCACAAGCTGCGATCTGGTGACTAAGCAATTACAAAGCATTGCTCCTTCTAAGATTAATCATTCAGGACTCCATCACTGAGAAGAGGCAGATCACAGGTATGTGGATGGATTCTGTGGATATGTGCTAAAAAGAGCCTAACAAAAAAAAAAATAAATTCTGCTTATTTGTGCAAAGCTCAAATTTAAACTGCTTGCAGGAGCTTGTCTTAGTCCTTTGTTTGATGTTTTCCGTTTACAGAAACCTTTTAAAATAATTGAAAAAAAAATATGGAAGCATGCATTCTAAAACATGGTGAATTTTATCTGCTAGACAGTTACAAGATTTTATTCTATGCTTAATTAGATTGGCATATTTTTCCAGGACAAAAAGGATGAATTTGCAAGTTGACAGAGCCTGAGTTGTGGTACCTTACCCAATGTCCAGCCAGGTAAATGTAAAGGCTCACAGACACTTGGTGCAGTACACTGGGTCTCTGACACCCAACTGGAAATCTCTACATAGTAAATGCAAGTCAAATAATCCTGCCCTAACACACCGAGGGAGAAGGGATACTCCTGTGGTAATGCAAGGAAGAAGAGGCAACAAGAACAAAGCCACAAGAACATGGATGGCAAAGACAAATCTGATGTTTCTGCTACAAAGCTATGGAAGCATCACTCTGAATTTCAGCTGCTGCTGGAATAAGTTGCACTGGGCTACGGAGTGCAGCAGGGGCAGGCGAGGGATGAGAACCGTGTGCTGTTATTTCCCCTAGAAAAAGAAAGTATTCGGAACTCAAGCGTACACCCTGAACTCACATAACACAGACTACGCAGACCTGATGAACTCGTAAATGTCAGCGCTCCCTACTACTATTCAAAAGGAAACCTGTGTTATAAAAGATTAAGTAGTTTTGGTTTTGATCTCAGGGGTGCAGGATCAAGTCTAAATCGATAGCAAACATCTTTTGTGTTCCCCTGATTATCTACTCCCTTTCCGAGATTAGAAAGCAGTACTATGTGCAGAGGAAACAAGAACTTCTAATACAGTTCAACATTCTTGGATCACAACACTTAACTGGATCAGCATTTCTGAATGAGCTCCTTATGTGGTTCTTACTGAATCAGCTGAAACCTCACTCTGTGTTATCAACCACATGGAAGTCTCACAAAGAATCACAGAATGGATTGGGTTGGAAGGGACCCCAAGGATCATCAAGCTCCAATCCTCCTGCCACAGAAACTTAATGCAGTACCAGTGTAAGTTCAGTTAGTTAGCATGTCATTATGAAGACTGTTCAGAGTGCATACAGTCAGCCTGGAGTCACTGTGACAGAAAGCACTGCAGTACCACTCCTGTTTCAATCACTGCAAAGGCTCATTCACACCGCTACTTTTTCTAATACAGAGAAGAGACTAAGTAGGAATGTAAAGAACAAGTACAATGTTGCACAACAGCTTCTGCAAAAATGAAGTTTTCTTTCTTCTTCTGCTTCAGAGAACACTTCCCAGTTGCTAAACATCAGTTTTAACAGGCATGAAATCATATTCTATCTGTGGCAAACTTCTTAAATATTAAGGCAACATCACAATAGGGTTTGGAAAACCGTTGTACACAAAATACCAGAACAAAGAATGCTCATTCTGTCATATTTCTGCACCATCGCTTGGTGAAGCACCCTTGGATTTGCAAGTAATTAACCTAATTAAAAAAACCTACCGATACTTCACTTTGATCCTATCATTGTCAGGGTTGCAGTAGAGTCTTTCCAGATGCTCCTGGGAGTCATTGCTCACGCTCTGCCAACTCTGGGTTGCTGTCCTTCTCACCTGCCAATGATAGGGCAACACCGTGTGATGTTTTGGGCAATCACTGCCATAAACACAAGCGCCCTGGAGAAAATCAACACAGATTTCTATTCCATCTTCCTGATGAGTGTGATATTGCAGCTGGTTCAAGAGCTCAAATACCAGATCAAGTGAAGCTTCCTCACTTTTATCCTGGAATATTCCAGCACTGAATTTATTGCTTGAGTTTAGAGTGTATTGCATTGGACAGCTATTCTCTTGGAATAAGCCAGTTGTGTAGCTTTCCAGAAGCTTGCTTGGGAACAAAGGACATGCAGCACCATCACTAGAAGATGGGTGCAAAGGGCGATCCTGGAACGATTCATTACTAGTGTCAGCAGCAGTTCCAGGAGCAGTTTCTGATGAGAAGCTTTGCTCTCCTGACTGCACCTCCTGCTCAGGATGCCCAGGTACAGGATGAGCTCCCAGCAATTGACTCTGCATGTCTGGAGCTGTTGGAACCAGCACAGTCACATTACTTTCTGGCTGGGGACAAGAAGTACTGAGTTCCAGAGCCTTTTTCACAGCAGGTTCACACAAATCACTATGATCCCCTCCTTGTCCTCGAGGCACAAAAACTCTATCCAAGGTCCCAGATCCCAGCAAACTGGTAAAGATTGGCCTCAAAGCCCGAAGAGTTTGTGTGTCCAGTCTCTTCTGCACTTGCTGTTTCTTTTTGAAGCAAGGTTTCACTGGTGGAATCTTTTCAGACAGTCTTATCTGAGGAGGAAAGTCCTCTGAAGGAGGGCGCTTCATTCCTGGGCAGTGAGCCTGCGGCGCAATGCACGCTGGCTTTGCTTCGGTGTCCATCACAGACTTTGCTCTCCAAATCACTTTCAAATGTCCCAGAGCCTCACCAGGATCAATCTAGGGCAGAAAGGAAAACAAGACAGTTAATCTCTCTAATTGCTCATGGTTGACATGAACAAGATCACCCCTGGAGAGGATTTCAAGCCAGCAACGGCAAACTCCTCCCCTCTCTGTGACTGCGGGTAGCCCCTAGGCACGTAAAGCATGAAACCAGCTAAACTCAGGCTAATTAATCCCAAACACACTCATCGTCTTCTCACATGAAATCTCAGAGACACTCAGGCACGCACACACAGTCCCCAGAGGGGGGGCAGGAAAGGGGGATGGTCTGATTCTTTCCTTCCTGCGACGATGCTTAATAATAAACAGCACTTTAGCTCATCATATTGCACAAAAGTGAGCTCTGCATTGCTCAGTTTCACATCTCCCTCACTCGCACACCTGAGAACTGCCCAGGACTGGCCGCTCCCCCCCCCCACACACCCGGCTCCTGACTCACAGCACAATGCACCCGGTCACCCTGCAGTGACACACCGCTCTCCTCCCACCTCACCAAGCAGAGCTCAGGCTGGGCAGGGACAGAAACTAAGGCTGATGCTTACTCACCAACAGAGACCAATTCAATTAGCCCTAAGATGAAAACTAATTTTTTTCCTAACATATAAACAAGTGGTATGTCTCTTAAGTCACCAGAAAGCAAGCTGCGTGCCTTTTAATCAGCAATCTAGCAATATTTGATTACATTTAATTAAACCCTCTTCCATCTCCATGCCCGTCACCTCAGAGCTTGGAGTAGAACCCATTAGGGATTACCTCATGGTAAACACATTCCAAGCAAAGCCACTTCTCATTTCAAGCCAAAATCTCAGAAACAGATAAGATCTGGCCATTATTTCTTACTACCAAGGATCCACACTGGAAATTCTCTCACCAAGTCTTCCTTATTTTGGAATGTTCATCTAAGAGGCTTTCGCATTACCCTGGGAAACAGCACTGCCAAGACCGTCAGGAAAAAGAAAGCAGTTGGACTACTCATTCCTATTTTTAAACTTAAAGCAATCGGTGCATTTGTCTGCCAGGAAAAGCAAGCTTGCAAATTACTGGGACCTCTCTTACTCCCCAGCTACAGCGGGCAATGGGCTTCCTAAGCCACCGGCAGGACCGTCAGCCTTCATGCAACCCCAAGCCCTGCCCCGCTCGGCAGCCCCTGCTGTGCGAGGTAAGAGCCTGGGCAGCTCTCCAGTTCCATCTCCGTGCTGCTCCTGTACTGTTAGCGCTCAGTTGATTACTTTGCCTTTCACGTTTCACCCTTACAGAACTGCCTGGCTGTACAGAGCAGAATCCCCCAGCAGCTCCAAAAATAGAAAGCAGTGGGCATACTGAACAGCAGAACTCACAGGCGTTTCTATTTCAGCGTTTTTACATCGTTCATTCGATGCTATTTAGAAACAACCTCAGCAACCGCCGAGCACAACGCTATATTTGCACAATGTATTTCAACAGAAAAAGATCTCCCGGTGTGAGATTTCAGCCCTAAGCACTGCCATGAGCCGCACTCCCCCCCCCCCCCCCCCCCCCCCCCCCCCACTGAAGAAAGCCAACGCGAAGCTCCCAGAATCAAGTAAGGGACACTGACCGACCCCAGCACACTGCACACCGAGCTGCTCCCCAACCTACCGGCGGACCGCAGCTCCTGTGTGTGCAACCAGCCTGCTGCAGAGGGCAAGGAAAAAAATAAGAACAGTAAAAATTGTAAAAGGAAAGAAAAAAAAGCAAAAAACAAACAAACAAACAAAAAAAAATAGGCTGCTACGGCCGGCCGCTGTTAACAGCGCTCCCAGCCGCAGAGCAACCGCTCGGAGCAGCAGCGGCAGGAGGCACAGAAGCAGCGGCAGGCCGGCGGCGGGCCGTGCAGGCGGCGCGGGCTCCGGGCAGGAGCATGGCAGCCCGGCAGCGCTCCGCAGCTCCGCTCCGCTCCTCTGCCCCGCGCCCGCTCGGCCCGCACATTTAAATAGCGCTTCCCGAGGGCAGCTGCGCGGGGCGGAGCTGGGCACCGCCTGTGTCGGGAAGGGGCCCGCCCCGGGCGGCGCGGCGCGGCTCCGGAACAGAACTACGGCTGCTGCCAGCCCCCCCCCCCCCCCGTTACCGCCTCGGAACCAACAGCCCGCACTAAAACCAACAACAGCAGCGGAGCTCCCGACCTTACCGAACTTCCTAGCTTGGCTTGCTCTAAGAGCGCTCCTCCGTGACTGAGAGATGATGCGCACTACACCCCCCATCCCCAGCGTAACTCCGCACCGCTCCGGCACAGAGCTGCAGCACCGGGCCCGGCCCTCCCCCGCTCCAAGGGACGTGCTGCAAAAGCGATCGTAATGAACTGGAGTGAGTTCCTGTCTATTTACACAGCATAGCGTAGAGATGGAAGGCGTTACGAGCGTAGCTAACTTTCCTTTGTCCAAAAGCCAGCAGCATGCTGTCATCTTCCGCCAGGCGGCTGTGCGTGTGCGAGTGCACGGGGCAGCCCAGCTGTGCGGGTGCTGCAGGCTGCATGGCAGCAGGACGTGCCCTATGCTCATATAGCCTGACAGCTCCTCAGCACCACTGACCCGACCACACAGATCCACCTACGGCGGGGGAAAGCGAGCTAAATGACGCTGAAATGGGTGGCGATGGAACGCCTATCACGGTGTTTGCTGTGGTGCTGTTCTCTTCAATAAAGCCAGACCTCCATTCCCTTTGCACATACATGCTCCACAACTTTATAGCATTAGGTATCCAAAGAACACAGGCATCTGGAAAGAAGCTGTCAGCTCACAAGGTGACATCAGGAATTAAGTGCATTTGGAAAATGCTGCACAGATGCATTTATAATGCGCCAGCGCTACAAAGAAATTACAGCACTCAGCTCCACACAGTCAGAGCCGACTGCTTCCAGAGTGACACAACAGAGGCTGAGGAAAGCAGGCATCTGTGCCTACAGGAGCTGAAAACAAATTTTCAGCCCTAATTGAGCCCCGAGTGCCTGAAACATCAGGCAGGCACAGCCCTGCACCGCCTGGGCACAGTGAGAGTTTAGTAAGCGCAGTGACTGGCAATGCGTCATACCCTCACCCTGTGAGAGAGAACTGGATGCACGCTTGCTTCTTGTTTTCTATTACAGGGGCAGAAATTATCTGTTTGGAATGGCTGATTTCATGCATGAGATATAAATAACGCACCCGGCTGAACAACACGCCACGATACGCACAACTCCCACTGCGGAGGGCGGGAGGATGGCACCGAGACAGGAGGAGGCTGCAATCTTTCTCCATGCAAATGTATAATTAAAGGAAACAGATCACGGCACGGCAGCAGATCACGAAGCTGTTTCTGAGGCTATCCCACCCAAATGCATAAAGCAAGCAAACATGACCACCAGGAAAGCGTGACCTCATTTTTAAATACATGTTTAAATTTTAAGCAAGAGCTTTCATTATTTCTTTCCAGCGGTAGAGTGCACTGAAGTGAATGCAGTCATTTACAACTGTGACTTGCAGATAACGTCGCTGTCAGCAGGCACACAACACCTATTTGCTGAGAAAAGCTGCAAAATGTCTTCACTTAAAGGTTCACAAACTGGCTTTCAGCCCACTGAAAAAAACAAGGCCCTCCTTTTCAACCCGAGTCCTTTCACAATGGACATTTTTAACTTCATAAAACATACTGCCTTACATCAATTGCCCATTTCTGATGCTTAATCAGCACATGTTGATGGAAATGAAGGATGCTGCAGAACAAGGCCCACAGAAGCTGTGCTGTACCTTCTCAGTTCCTCAGAAGACACACATCCCAAGGACACCTCGCCTACTCAGTTGCTTTGTGCATTTTAAAGTATGAGAGCAGAAGGGGGAGGAATAGGCACTGCCATAAGCTCTTTAAGTTTTAGCTCAGTGTATTTCTGCCAGATAAAGCAGCGAAGAAGAAAGCTGTTATATTCTCCATTCTGTCTTTCACAACTTCCCTACACGCCAGCAAGTTTAGGAGTGGCATATCCCACTGTTTCAAATCAGACAAGGGCTCCCACATAAATCAATTATTAGAGAGGCCCAGCAATCCAAGCCTGAGCTCTCACCACTCACTGTATTCCACATGTCCTCAGACGCCTCCACCTCACAAACCTTGGTTAGGCTGCTCCAACAGAGTGCTCCCCTGAAGGTATGTAGTATGGAAGAACTGCTGAGAAACAACTGGATGTGGCTCTGGGCAGCCTGGTCTGGTGGTTGGTGACCCTGCACATAGCAGGGGGTTGAAACTAGATGATCATTGTGGTCCTTTTCAACCCAGGGCACTCTATGATTCTATGACTTTTCAATAACTTTTCATAGGAAATTAAAAGTTTTGGAAGCAATGATAAAAAAAAAAGGGTGGTAGCAAAACTAATGTATGGAGCAATATATTTTAAAATCTTTTCCTACTTCATAAACAGCAAAAAAGTGAATGCAGTAAAGTTATTTCCCTGCCTAAGCTACATATCTAATCTGCCTAAAAATTTCCAACACATTTACACTTTTGTATTTTTTCCATTGTGGTGCGGGTGATCACTGAAACTACTGGAAAGAATAGTTATGTGGTGCTGTGGGACACATACCTTCCTGGAGTCCCCAACACAGCCTTTCAGCAAGTAAGGCAGCTGGTTCCAGAAAAGGTGAATCGAGGTCATCGTGCAAAACAGTCCATGCTGCAAGAGCTCTTTTCACCGATAGCATGATAACTCCGTACTCACAAAACCACTGCTATCGTGCTGAGATCTTTGCTACTCACAGAATTCGCAAGACTGAAATTCAAGTTTACAGAAAGGTGAGTTGGCTGGAAGTTACCTTAAGATTACTTACAATAGTATGCTTAGGTGGCCTTCATGAATTTCAAGGCATTAAGAATCACAAGTCTTCTGAGCAAGATGCTCAGCAATACCATCCCCAGTGTATTCTGCATGTGCACAATACAAGCAATCCACTCTGCTTTACACAACAAATCGAGAAAAGAATCAGGTTGACTTCAGAGGTACCTGAGTTTCCTCCAACAATTTCTTTATCTTTTCACCTATGTAACCAACCACTACATGAATTTCTACACTAAAAATGGTTTACAACACTAGATTTTCCACTACCTACAAGTAAAGAAGTCAGCATGTACTAATGCTAGATTCAATACTGAAATCTGTTGTTCTGAGCTTTTTCATTAATATTACAGTCTTAATTATCTGCTCTAACAGCTAAGCAAAAATACAGAATGAATCATAGCCAAGTTAAGCAACAAATTACTGACAATGGAAAGGACACAGGTCCCTTGTCTCATACTGCAGCACCTGACATACTGGATCAGCCATTCAGCCCTCCAATGTCCAAGTAAGCATGGCAATGTACACACTCCTTTCTTTGCTATGCAGCAGTATGTACAAATGTTGAAAATAAGACAAGGATGAAAACTGTTCTTAAACTACCAACTCATTAGTATTTGCATACAAAATTAGCTATAGTTAGCAGACCTTTTTGTTAGTACAAACAGATTTCTGCCTTTATACAGCTAAACTGATGCCAATCTATTAATGTTTAATGGCACACAGCAAAAGATGTACGTTTATTATATGAAAATCAGTATGAAACTCAATTTAATTGTACAGCTAATTTTTACTACAATGCCTAAAAATACCCAGATAGACAGTTCCTTCCCATACCAGTGCTTGTGGAAATCTGCTAATTGCCTTCAAACTAAATCTCAAGCTTATCCTTGCTCTGTCACAGACGTGCTAGTAAGTCAGGCTATTCAAGTACCAAGGAAAAAGAAATGTCAGTGATGCAGATTATTATCATATATATATATATATTTTAAGTTAACAGAAGGAAAAAGGATATTTCTGATCAGTTTTCCATTACTGAGATGTGTGGACTCCTTTTTTGCAGGCACTGTGCAATAGTCCATTTTTCATCACATGTCCTCTGCCAACAGACTTAGGCTATGAGAGGCAGATGCCTTTTTCCTTTCTAACAAAAAGAAACACAAAACAAGGTATTTTGACTTTGAGTACATTTCTGTTGACCCTGTTAACTCCAGAGCCAGCTAGTATAATTATGGGTTGTAGTTGTTTTTTTAGAACTAAGAGTACTCGATGTGTTTATATGAAGCTGAAATAATGCAAGCCAGCTTTCACTGAAAAAGAATGAAAAAGAGGAGGGCAGTGAAGGTTCAGCACCTGTAACCCAGTAGCCTTTGTTGGAGTGACATCTAGTGGCTGCATCTCACTTACCAAAACGGTGAGAAATTGATTGCAAAGTCCAAACAGGCTGAGATGAAACACCCTACGAATTAAAGTCCTTCTCTGCTTGAAATGCTCAGCAATGACCAAAGGTTGGTCGCGTTGATACATGCATTGCTCTACGTCAGATGGAGAACCTTCTGGGAGCAGCAAATGCTTCATCCCGCAGCCCAAGGCAGCAGCTGGGACCCAACTTCACTCAGAGGTGCCAGGGCTGTGGACTCACCACAGTAGTTCACATTCATTACTATCAGTAAATGACATATTCTGCATCTAGGCCCAACTTTCATATTTGCAGATAGCACTAATAAATATATATACAAACATATTTGACTCAAATTCACCTTATTTTAATAACTTGTACTGGAAATTAGAAGTTTTAAAAACACACCATTCTCTGTTTCTCTTACTTAATAGAGGCTGCAAGTTTGGTAAAACTAGCTTTTCACAGGAGAAAAGAATCCTGTAAAGCACATATGAACACCACCATACTTTCAGCTATTCTGCTGACCATCAGATAAAACTGTCTCTATAAGGGATGATTCATACACTCAGACTGTGCAATTCAAAAAAATGGGTCATTTTCCTGCTAAGTGTCTTACAGTTAATCATTTCTGAAGAGGTATCTTATTATCTCAGTACTGCAGTCTGAAAGGAAGGGACACAGCACTTTGGCCTACAAATCCAGCAAAGCATTTTAGTATTTTTAGTACATCTTAAGAATAAGTTTTATTAAGAGTTCCTGTCTATATTAGAAAACAACAAATAATCTTAGCACAAAATAGAAACAGGTATCAGTTGTACCCAAGTCAAGAGTCTCCCATGAAGTTGTCCTTCTTGATGGAGGCTTTTTTCTGCAGCTCTATCACCTGAAGCTGTACCAGTTTGAAAAAGCAAGTTAATGATGCGTCAACACTTCGACAACAGCCCTTATTCTTGAATAGCATGTATTGAACATGTGCAGGAAATCATCCCTGAATTAATAACATGCAACACTTTTGAGTACGCTGAAAAGAAAACAAGGGTATAAACAGCATTTTGTGACTGGAACCTAATGCTTTTCATGAGCATAAACAGCACTCCTTGGAGATGTGCCCTTAGTGCCTGGTTAAACTTCCTTGCTTACCCACAAAGAAAAAGGTATCTATTCATGTTACAGTCTGGGGAGACAAACTGGACATTCAATTGGAGAAAGCATCTATTTAGTTTTAAAGCTGATTTAGATACATGAATTAATACATAAAATGACAGAAAATGTATGCAGTGGGGACACTCTCACTGGGTTTCTATACATGGTTGAAGTGGTGCACCCTCTTGTGGAAGTCTCCGGGATTAGTACAATCATCCCACATACAGATGCGGGTGGCAGGGCTTTGTTTCTTCACTAGGCTGACTCCAATTCAAACTAAGGAGACTAGAAATGCTCCTTTATAATCCAGTGTTGGTCAATTAACATTTCAACGCTTCCAAAATTAAAGCTACTTCCACCAGAAATATGTAGGCAGCTTACTATCTACACATCAATAGTATCCATTCTTCAACCAGAAGTTCAGCAAATTGTAAAGGCACACCTGGAAAGCAGGAAAACAAACATTATCTTACACCTGGCAAAACCAGACAGCGCTTCATTTTGTACAGACCATTACAGTGCAGTGAGTATTACTGTGATGAGTTTGAGTGCACAAGGCTATCGTGTGCTGTATGCAACTGCAAATAACCATCCTGCAGTGGAGTAGACATAAATAGCCCCTTTTATTCACGCATCCAAACACGAGTGCTTTAGGAGCCATCAGCACGTGGGTGGCCAACTCCTGTGGCTTTGCTTCATAGGCTAAGATTTCCCCACAGCTAAGATCCACAACGGGAAACCCCAGAGATAACTCACAGGAGGAAAGTGACAACCAGGCACCACGAGAGCCTCCTATGCTGCTGAAGGATGAAGCAGCATGGGTGTTTGACACACATTTAAGACCCAGAAATCCCACCTGGCCAACCTTCTCCCACTAACTGGAATTCAAAGTGCTGAACTAGACCAGCAAAACCCCACTGCAGATCACCCAATACATTCCTTATGTGGGGAATACACCTGACTGCTTACAGTCTGCGTGCTGTTACAGACACAACATGACCACCCCATATTTCAGTGGCTGACCCTGGTCACCTAGCACCCTTCATGCAAAACACACAATACAGAGGCAGCAACTAAAGGGATGGTTACAGATGTTGCTACGTAGTCTGCAACAAATCTGGGCCCTGGGCCAATGCTCCACTGCCTCAGTCACGCCTTTCATTCATTTTGCTCTCCTAGGGCATGCCAGTTGCCTTCCACACATGAAGCACAATTTGGTAGGTCTGCCTCTATTAAAACCTCATTCCTGCAACTTTCTCAGCCTCCCCTAGCGCAGCTCTAGCACCAAAGCATTAACAGCACAGCTCACAGGCTTAATTTCATCCTGCAATTCCACCACCCATACAAAAGCCTCCAGCCCCTCCACATGCAGTGACACTCCCACAGCTGCATGTCTGGAAGAGTCCTTTTGAGTGGGTGAAAGTTACACATCCCAGTGCACGCCAAGAGACTGCCCGTGCTAGGGTCACATTTGGCTGGAGCACATCATGTGCAGTATCGAGCCGCACAGCCTCCAGAGCAACCAAAACAGGGGATTTTGTGTTCAATCAGAATACAAGTTCAGGATATGCTAAAGGATTAAGTAAGATACTGTGATATTCTATTTCCTGCTTTCAAAAAGCTTTCACTTGGATTATGTGCAGGACATACCTCCTGATCTCAAAGCAACATGGAAAACAGATCACAATATTAGAGAAATAGATGCCCTAAATCTTGAATATTAGGTTAATTCTTACCTGTACAACTTAGTTATTTGTCAAATACTGCATTCAATGTTGCTTTTCCAAGGTGTCAATTCCATGAAGTATCTGAGAAAAATGTTGACTAAGCAAGCCCCCCCAAGAACCTACTTACAGACAGTATTTCATTCATCTGGTCTACATGCAGAAAAGTCTACCAATCAAAGCCTGAAAAACATTTAACAGAGGAAACTAGAACAGATGAGATCATTTCAAGACACCAAAAACAGGTCAGTGCTACATTGAGCTCCCTTCAGTTACAGAAGGGCCACAGAAATCCTGCAGGTTTTGAGCTGCAAGTTCAAGACTGCCCCTCCAGTTGTGCAACAGCTGTGCTGGTTTGGGGGCTGTGCTCTGAACCACACTCTGGAATTGTCTGCCTGAGAAGTAACACAGCCAAGCTGGAGGTTCAATTGTAAACCTCTTATTTTATAAAAAGCTTAAAAAAAAAAAGCATAGCACAGAACAAAAATGCTTCTCATCCACCTGTACCACACAGACAGCAGAACTGCTTGGTTTGTGCTCATCCTGCATGTTTAATTTAGTTACCAATTAACAAGGAGGAAAGAAGCACAGAAAGAAATCAGTCCAGAATAGAATACACTACTGAGAAGTGCAATGAACAGCTGCAAGCTGTCACAGACCTTTTAGTCCCTATACTGCAAAGAAGAGCTCTTAATTTGAGGAAGACAGACACCCTCCCCAAATGTAACAATATGGACCACTGGTGCTTTACAAAGGACACAAAAAAACCTCCAAATGTGCAAGCATCAGGGGACAACATAAAAGAAATAAGACTCTTCCAGAAGATAGCTGTATACATTTCTGCCTCACATTCTGTAACTGGCTGAAACAAACAGCCCTAAAACATCACGTATTTCTGCACATTTACTCTGATAAAGACATGTTATAAAAGCAAGGAACAGAGAGCTTGTATCAAAGTCCCTGCTGAGAACATTTGTTGTTACAGGTTTTTGTTTAGGGTGTGCACTGTAATTGCACATAGCACACAATGTTCTGTTACTTTTACAAATGCAAGTTGTACAACAACACAGATCAAGCTATAATCACCAACAGGGTGACACGTATTTTAGTCATAAGCACTATTTTGTGGCTCTCAGAGAGGATTATTGCCAGCATCTCTCTTTAGATAGCACCATCGCTGTGGGGATGTGAGAGCAGCCAGCACCCAGAAAGAGACATGCCTTTGTCTGAAGGGTTTTCAGAGTTCTTCTATTACATAGGTTGTCAGCTACCATGGCAACTAACAACAGAGCAATTCACTGAACCATAAATACTGGAATGTCCTAGTAGCAACACTGGAAGATAGCAAAACTGGTCCTATTTGGTCCGTTCATACATTATGCATTACTTTTTCCACAGGTTTTGTTACCTAAAAAAACAGTTATTGAGAGCCTTTAAATTAGATTAGAAGGACTGCATAATGCATCAAGCCGTAAAAGCCTGTAATCTTTGCAGCAGAGCTATGCCGAGAAAGAACCATCACTCAAAGTAATACAGAATTTTCCATAAGCTTGAGAACTATTATTTACAGTAATCTGTTACTTGCAGAAACAATTTCTGCGTGTTCCCAAGGGTTTAGGTAGGCAGAGCTGGAAAACCACGATCAGAATTTGACAGAAAGGTCACTTCACACCACATGAACACAGCATACGTAGTTCAAAAGAACTCTGACACAAGATTCTGTAATAAACGAATCTGATGGAATGCAGAATTACTCCCCCTTGTAAAACAATTTAAGTAACACGTTGAGAACACTGCTTTCATTTCCCTTAGGTACAGATAGGCCCTAAGACAGAGGGCGTTGGACATGGAAGCACAGCTAAACGACCTCTGCTATCAGCCCACACAGTGCCCAGACAACGATGACATCCTAAGTATTTAGGCACTGAACTTTGGCCAGAACACCACCACTTCACTGTAGCTGAATTTCCTACTTACTGGAAAGACTTCTACAAGGACCTTACAGCCCTTCAGCCCTAGGATATCTATTTCTAGCACTGCTGTAGCGATGGAAAGAGCCCCAGCAAAAGCTTTCTGGCTCTGCTCTTTACCCACCTCAAGTTATTCTGAGCTGTCTCAGAGGAATTTGCCCTTCGGCACCTTTGGGATTCTCATATGATTTTGGCACCTAAAGGAAGAGATGACAAATTCATCATCAGAGAAAAAACCTAAAAATACATCATGGATTCATTAGTGCTGCTGTCTCATGCTTTTCTCCTCATGCTACCTAAGCAAACAAACTATCAGAATCTAATTAATACATGCTTCTTTAAATGTACAATGATCAACAGAACCTCGCTAAGAGCAGGCTTATTTACTGTTTATCACCTGCTACGAGGAGTCTGCTTTCCAATCCAACTCAAACATGTTTTTGAGTCCACACTTTGCACAGATCAGTAGAGGCAAAATGGAACAAATCCTGCTGGGAAATGCCACTGCACTCATTTCAAGCTGTCAGCTTGGTCCAGCTGAGAGTTTAAGAGAAATCATGAGAAAAGTAAAGAGAAATCTTTTATTTTCACAATACTTATCACTATTTGTTTCATTACGGAACTTAGTAAGAAACGTAAGTTAAAGAGTTCAGAGAATTAAAATAAGTTTTGCTCTTGGGTCAAGAAGCCATTGTTCCTCTGGTGTGAAGTCTTATGAGCCCAATGGCTTCTGAATGAGGGTTACAAATGCTTACAAAATGCAGTAAGCACAATGCAGATTCGGGCACTTAAAAACTGAGTTGTTTTGACAGAAATCTGCATACCAATTTATTTTTGGGGAGGGAAGTATGACATACTCAGATTGAATATGAAGCTTCAGTGACCGTTTCATGGGACGCAGCGTTCTGCCCAAAGCTACAGCCTGCCAGTGCCAAGGCTTTAAAAAAAAAAAAAAAAGCAAAGTGCTCATTTATTTCTTCAAGAAAACCTTTCAGCATTCTACTGCTCAAAACAATGTCATACTTCATCTTAATGGAGACAGATGATCATCTGGCAGACTTTGTTCCAAAATGATTGCATCCTTCCCACGTAAACCCAATCTTAGAACAAAAAGACTTAATTAAATTCCACCACAACACAAATTTACGCAGATGAGTGAAAGAGAAAACTGCAAGAACACAGGCAACAAAGTGAAACCTTAAAACAATCTCACGCTTCTTTCCTATGGTTTCCAAATACTCTAAGCAATCCTAACAAAGGTACTTTAAGAAGAAAATTCTTATGACTTGTAACACTATCAAACAGTGGTGCTACTGTATATATTTAGCTTTCAACCCTTTTACAAAGTAAACAAGATTGAACTCCACTCCCAAAGACCCAGGGCATCCCAAACATAGACAATAAAAGGGTTACGAAGGTACCCATTTATTTCATATAACAGATTCTTGTAGAAATTGGATTGACCAATACCATGGGAAAGGCATCACAACAAAGGTGAGAGGATGGAAGGATCAGCACCACATAAAGGTGCTACAAAGGAAGGGAAGAAGATTGCTCACCACAGTGGCAGTCAGCCCTTAAAGGGGGTCTAAGAGAGGTGCAGTCAGGCTCCACCCTTTCTGGTCACACCACTGAATTTCCTTCACCTGTACTCCCAGGGCTCACCGGGCCCTTTCCCCAGGTGCTCCATCAGTGGTTCAGGCTCTGACTCAACAGTTACCTTACCACACTCATCCAAAATAAAGAAATCTGTGAAAGACAGGCACATTTGCAAATCCAGTTAAATATATATATGCAGATTTAAATGCTTAAAGGCCTTGAAGCAACAATCCACTAAAATCTCTCTGATGACCCATATAAATTCCACTGAGAAAATTATTTCATTAGAAGTCTCAATTCCTCTTCATTATTTTTAAATTCGTTTCATATTTTTTCCATTCTTAGATAGCCACAGAAATACTTATAAATTAAAGAGATACAGCTGAAATAGTATTATAATCCGATCAGGTGTAGGAGCAATCACCAATTGTTCAACAGCTTTCAAAGCACCTAAGAAGAACAATGCCTGAAGTCAGTACCCACACACAGATCTACGTACTGGCCAGCTGCAGCTACAGGGAGATGCCCCACTCATGAGTCCCATAGGCCACAGCTCCAGGCAATAGAATACAGGTAGCTGTTAAGTGACCTGTGACACAGGGCTGTCTGTAAGCTTCTCCTCTGGCAAGAGCTAGCAGGTAAAAACCTGGCTGTGGGCAGTTCCTCCTCCTCGGGGGATGGAAAGCCATCTGGAGAAACCTTGAACAGCATGAGCAATGGGCTCAGGGGAACCTCATGAAGCTTGACAAAGCCACGTGCAAGGTCTCACACCTGAATGATGGCAACTCCCATTACACATACAAGCTGGGAGACAGAAGGATAGAGCACAGACCTGCCAAAAAGGACCTGGGGGTACTTGGCAGGCTGGCAATGAGCCAGCAGTGTCCCTTCACAGGCCAGAAAGCCAACTGTACCCCGGACTCCATCGCAGGAAACAGCCAGCAGGTCAGGAAGGTGATCCTGCCACTCTGCTCTGTGCTGAGACCTCACCTGGACTACTGAGTCCAGACATGGAGTCCTCAACACAGGAGAGGTTGACCTGTTGGAGTGTGTCCTGAGGAGGGCCAAAGAAATGATCCCAGGGATGGAACACCTCTGCTCTGAGGACAGGCTGAGAGCTGAGGCTGTGCAGCCTGGAGAGGAGAAGGCCCCAGGAGACCTGAGAGCAGCCTGTCAGTACCTAAAGGGGCTGTAAGAAAGAGCCTGTGGATGTCTCCATTCATTGCAGGGGAAGCTGGACTGACAGCTTTTAAAGTTCTCTTCCATCTCATGCGACTCTGTAACAGCAAGGGGGTAAATGAAAAGGCAAGACTGGCCCATGCACAGAGCAGGGGGTCAGGCCCAGCACTTACACAGCACTCACCAGTTTCTGCTGGCACTCAGAGCCCCACGCAGCCTGCTGTGCTGTCACCCCGGGGATCCTTGCTGCAGGTGCATTTCTATGCCACACAGGAAGGACTCACCATCAGCAGCATCACTCCCAGCACTGCCTGTAGGTGACACAACATCAGTGACACCATTCTACCAGCACTGTGTTCAATTTGCTGCACGCATCATAAAATCCAGGTTTGGTCTCAGGCATTTATCACAAGATGAAACAGCAGAGCCCTACTGCTCTTACATGTTTTATTGACCTCTTTTCAGTCATAACACACAATGACTTTCTGACAATATAAACTTGCCTCCAGGTCCAGCTAGCACTTCCTCAGCATGTGCTGCACCTCCCATTCTTTTGTGCTAGCAAAGCACACTAACGGGGGAGCAAAGCTGGAAGAAGTAGTTGAGTTAAACTTTACAAAGACGGACGCTTCAGTAGCGCCTCAGTGCTGAGAAATACAAACACGGGGAGGCAGAGCCCGGCAGTGCTCAGGGCCGGGTTAAGGTGCGTGTGGGGGGAGAGAAGGCCGGATATTGCCAAAAAAAGAAAAAACAAAGGCTTTTAACAAGCCAGATATGAAATTACATGGGTTTTTGTTGTTGTTGTCGTTTGTTTTTTATAAAGCAACGTCACCGTCCGCCAGCACCGCACCGCCCCGTCGGAGCTGCACGGCCCCACACGCGGGTCCCGTACTCACTTGCAGCCTGGCCCAGGGCCCCGAGCAGCGCCGGCTTCCGCCGAGTCCCGCGGGGGTGGCTGCAGGCCCGGCTGCGGGCACCGCGGCGGCGCCCGGCAGCAGCTGAGGGACGAGCGGACAACATCGCTGCGGCGAGAACGGCGGGAACGGCCACCGCCCCCTACTGCCGGAAGTGGCGCCTCGCGCGCCGGAAGTAGCCTCCAAAGCACCAGAAGTAGCCCCCCAACGCACCGGAAGCGGTGCCCCGTCCTCGGCAGTGCTGACTGTACCCAGGCATGGCGCCCAAAGGCGGTCCCGGCGGGCGGCAGCAGTCGGAGGAGGATCTGCTGCTGCAGGACTTCAGCCGCAACCTCTCGGCCAAGTCCTCCGCTCTCTTCTTCGGCAACGCCTTCATCGTCTCTGCCATCCCCATCTGTAAGCGGCGGGAGCGAGACGGGGGTCGGCGGGGATCGGGGCCTCCCTCGGGGGGTGGGTGGGCAGTGCTGGGGGATCGGGCTCTCCCGATGGGAGAGGGGGCACCGGGCGGAGCGCTCCCCCCGCCTCGGGCTCCTTCCGTGCAGCCGCTGCGGGTCCGGGCCCCGCTGGCGACGTGGCAGCCCCGGCCCTTGGTGGGGCTGGAGCGGTCTGGCGGCGCGCTGCTGCGTGGCGGCGCTCAGCGCTCACAGTGCGTTGCGGTTCCGTCCTTAAGGGCTCTACTGGAGGATATGGCACATGGATCTGGTTCAGTCCGCCGTGCTGTACAGCGTGATGACTCTCATCAGTACCTACCTCGTGGCGTTTGCCTATAAGAATGTCAAGTTCGTCCTCAAGCACAAGTGAGTTTGGTGACTGCCTGGTGTACGTCTTTGTTTGTAATAATTCAGCAAAAATGTAGTCAACGTTTTTATGAAGATGTGAAACGTTACGCTGTGGTGCCCTTGTGCTTGTAATAACAGATGTAAGCCAGGCTGCCTCAGTATTTACTGTCACTGAATCCCACTGTATCAGTTGATGAATCACATTGGGTTGTAAGAACGTTATAAATGCAAGCTTTAAGAGTGGGAAATTTCACAGCTCAAATGTTAAGTGATCAGCTTTGCTTCTTGACTGCTCTTCCATTGAAAGTCCTTGACCACAATGTAAGATGTGACACAAAAGTGTCTGCATACTTCTCTTATAGTTGTTACCTGATACCTTGGGATCATTACCTTCAGCAGGGGGTAAAAAGGTGTTGGACTGAGCATGTATTTCATCGGCTGCTTTGGTTCAGTAACTTCTGCATCTGTCACATCTCCTGAACAGACCTGCCTTGTCTGCTGGGAGAATGATGAAACAGCAAAGCAACCCCTTGTTCTCAGGGGGTATTACCACAAACTGTATTTGACAAGTACTTCTCCTAATTTGATTACTGCTAATTGTCCCTTCAGCTTGGCTAAACTGTTTGTTATCATGGCTAACCTTTATTTTTCCCTGTATACTACATCTTCCTGTAGTCGTTTTTTTCTTCCTCCTCTATTTTTCAACTTGACCATGAATGGTGTTTCTTACAGGGTTGCACAGAAGAGAGAAGATGCTGTTTCCAAAGAAGTTACTCGCAAGCTTTCTGAGGCAGATAACAGGAAGATGTCTCGGAAGGAGAAGGATGAAAGGTAATCCTCTTTTTTTTTTTGGTCTTTCCCTTGTTTTAATTCTAGTTATACTATCAGCCTTTTGTCCATCTGTAAATTCTCCTTTTAATTATCAGTGAGTGGTCTCAAATGTTGAAACCTTTTTCTATAAGGCAGCCTCTCCATTCTTGATGTGTAAAGGAAGATAACTTGTATTCAGAGCTGCTAATAGCTGTCTGATGAGTAACAATCATAGCTACCTTCAGAATTAAGATAAATTCATTTCTTTAATAACAGATTCATGTAATGTACTTTGCTTAGTGGAATGCAAGTTCCTTCTGTATAGTGTTCCCATATACTGCTTTACTGTGCTGCTCACCAGTAGATGCACTTTTTACCCCAGTGTTTATAACTGGCAAAGCAAGCATGCAGATTTCCAATTCAGTAACTTACTGATATCCAAGATATGCCTAGATAGATATAGCTCCTTGTTTGATTAGGTGCCTGTTAGGACCATACGAGGTGAATTATCTTCTCTTTGGAGCAAAAAAAGCCACATCTTTCTTTCTAATTGCCAGGCATGCTGTTGGCATGTAGCAGATCAAACTTGCACAGACTGATGTTTATAAAGCACTATGTTTGATGCGCAGGGTGGGAAAACAATTGTAAGTCACTTAGAGACACAAGTGCAGAGTATATACAGGCTTTCCTTTGACTGCTGAGTTGACTGGTAGTTTTTGCAGTGCTCTATCTTTTAGAAGCTGGCTGTGACAAGAGCTGTGGTTTACTTCCCCACTGGGTGGAAGTCGATTCTTAACTGTGAGTGTCAGGATATGCATTGACTTAAGTACATTTTGAAATGTTTTTACTCGTTCCTAGGATTCTGTGGAAGAAAAATGAAGTTGCAGATTATGAAGCAACAACCTTTTCCATCTTCTACAACAATACTCTCTTTCTGGTCCTGGTCATCATTGCTTCATTTTTTGTGCTGAAGAATTTCAACCCCACTGTGTATCCTTTATTACCACACCTGAAACAACTGAAGTCCTACTCCCATTGGTTGCCATTCATAGATACATTTGTTATCCATGTAGCACCTTCACCCTGCTGAAGCATGCAATTTCTGAGTTGAAAAACCTCAGCAAACACTTGAATGTAGAAGTAGACAATACAAGATAACAAACCAAAAAAACCAAAACCAACAAAACCCAACATTTCCAAGCCATATAAATGTTTATCATCTGATATTGGCTCTCACGGAAATCTTATGACTTTCCCCATTTATTTGTAATTCTGCAGTCAGGAGGCACCTTATGTTTACAGAAAAACTACAATGGTGTTGTCAAACGCTGTAAAGTTATAGGACTGTTTAGTTTTGGTAACTTCACACAAATATTTTTGTTACTTAAATGCTGCTGGTGAGTACTGTATACATAAGAGAGCTGCTTTATTTGTAAGCACTCTGACAAGAACAGGCTAACCTTTAGAGGCACCTTTATTTTAAGGTTAAATGAACTGTAAACAGAACAACTGGTTCATAACCTTGGTTGAAAGTTATATTTCAAGTTAGTGTCTGTAATGTGATGGAAAGCACAGCAGCAATAGCAGAATACCAAAGTCCCAGGCTGTAGCCAGTAAGGATTTGCTCAAACACAGCAGCTGTGGGCACAGAAATAAAAGAAAGAAACTACTTACCTTCAGAAGACTTCAGGTACACAGGAACCTCCAACAGGATACCCTCACCTCTACTGCCAACCCTTAAATGAAGTCTGGAAAGGGGTGCATCCTGGCTCCACTCCTTCCATTGTTCAGGTACATTGCATGCACCTGAGCTCCCCTGGATTGGCCCTGCCTTCCCGCCAGGTGTTCAGTTATGGTTTCAAGCCCTGACTTAGCATTTCTGTTGCACTGTTGCAGTGCCTAATTTAAAGCTTTACAGAGGAAAACCTTCTTGATTCATTGTTTTTGGTAAAACTTTTATCACGTTCTTTTAAATCAGAAGTGGTACCTACCCATGTATGCTTCTTTAACTTTCTTCTTACAGAAACTATATCCTTTCCATAAGTGCTTCGTCTGGACTGATTGCCCTGCTGTCTACAGGATCCAAGTAGACCAAAGAAAAAGCAATTTGTTTTTGTGGGAGGATTCAACTTCTGCTTGAGGGTGGGATAAAAATAGTATTTTTTTTATAATGGGACTGCCTGAGGGTTTGGGGGGAGGTTTTCAATTGAAAATTCATTTACCTTTGCTATCTTTATATCGTATTGCTCAATAACTGAATCTAATATTTACTTGGTATTGAAAGTAAATGGCACATGAGCTGTTATTAAACAGCTTTTCTGAAGTATTTCATAGGTGTGATGGTACTGCAGACCATTAGGCAGTACGAGTCAACCACAAGGGACTGCTGCACGGCAGCACAGAACAGCTGTAGTGAAACCCCATAGTGGAATTCCTCCATAAACTATTAGAAGAGCTGCAGCCTGTGATCATAAAAATTGACAATCTATCCCTTTTCATTGTAACTTGCAAAGTTTTAATAAAAAGGAGACTTTCTGTCATTAAACACCTTGTATTTCCTTTCTCAGTTTCTGAAAGTGAGTATCTCTGTGGGTGAACAGTGTGTGTAGGTTTGTTAACTCTCTCCACTGCCATAAGAGAGGAATCTCCTGCAAGTCAGTGTAGGATTGCTTTCATTGGAAATACTCCTCATTTTTAAATAACTTTGAGATAAAAACCTAAACAGTGACTCCTAGGAAAATGTTCTTCAACTGGTTTTCATCTCTCTAGTCATAAATAAAAAGAAAGGAACCAGTTTTCCTGGCACAATTGAACTAAGAGGCCCTGGCTAGCTCTCTGTAATGGCTTTATCAGGCAATCCTTTTGCCTTCTTTCTGGCTGTCAGTGAAGCAGTTGTGTGAAATGCTTAACTCAACTGCTATTAATGGAGTTATATTTGGAAGGTATGGACTGCTATTACATACTTGCAATCCCAAACAAGGAAGAGAAATCTTATAATCAGATTTAATGTAAAAATTACTTTGCTAATCTTTGTGCTTCTATGAGATTCATATTTACGTATAATTTAGTAAAACAAAGATTTGAAACTTCAGGAGATACTCAAGGCAACCCCGGTAGCATTTGCTGTGTGTGAGTTCTCTGTAGGAATTGGAAACGGGTTTTTCTATGCTAAGTTGTCAGTTTTTCAGCTTCTGTAGTTGTCTGGCCTGCCTTGCAGCTCTGGTGCAAGGGCTACAGTTGGATGAGCAGAGCTGAGAGATGGATTAAAATAATGTCGTGACCACAGCAAGAGTAGGTAAGAAGCATATTTCTAATACTGGTTTTGTTGTGTTCAGTGCCAGTACAAATATGAAGCAGTATCAGCTAGTAATACTACCAAGTCTTTAGCACATGTAAAACAGCATCTGACTTGCAGTCATAACATGATGTGAGGCCTGTTCTGTTTCACTGCTCGGTGATGGGCTCAGCTCCTGCTGGAAGCACGTGGCATTTGGATTCAGTAGCACAGACAGGCAGTGCCAGTTCTCGAGTTAGCTGTCAGTGTTTGCAGGGATGAAGGCTGCCTTATCAGACACTTTGCAGGTGTATTTTTCATGAAATCTGCCATCTAGAGAACAGTGATTTGAAGCAGCCTTTTCTTCTGCTATTACTGTCAGCCTGGTGAGTCTTTTATCAGCAGCTTTGCATCTCACCTTGTTTTTTTGCCACTGCCACTTCCCAAGGCCTGGAGCACATTACGTGTCAGCTTTTCTGAAGAGCGAATGCTGCAGTGCTGACAGCCTGAAACCAATGTTTTCCATGGGCGTTCTCGTGTGTGTGTTGGTTTTGTATTTTTCTTTCAGTTCTTTCTCTGGAGTTCTTCACAGAAAAGCATTGGGATTTGTTGTTTTAGGGTCAGGATGGCTTTGTTTTCTTTAACGTCCAGTACAAGCTGCACACTGCTGCTTAATTATGATGCTGCAGGTTAGCCCAGAGCTGGACCCTGCAGGGGTACAGCTAAGGGCAGCACTTCCCCACACCGTGCTGTGTCTGTGCTTCCCCACAGTCAGTGTCGCTATCAGTAAAGGGTCTCTAAGTATAAAATTCATTGCACAAAATGCTTTTATTTTGTCCAAGCAGAAGTCAAAGTCAAATTGCATTTCTTGCTATACAGCAGCTAAGTTCATTTACACAGACCATAGCTTGTTAGAATAGATAGAGGAGGAAACAAATCAAGTATTCCCATCTGTTCACGTGAGCGCTGTGCACACGCGGCAGAGATCCTGAAGGTTGGGGTAGAATACAGGGGTCCTACAAATACTGTACAAAGCTGTACCCTCCAGGAAGCGTGTTCCTAAAGTGTGTGATTCAGTACCGGTGTGAAGGATTTACTGAAATCAGAGGTGCACCCTACAAAGCAAACTTATGGTAAAATATGATATGGTTCTCAAGATGGGCAACTCAATTGGTAAACGTTTACTATCAACTCCTGTAGAGGGATGAAATGCTCACAAAAGAACTACCTGTTTAAAATGTGTCCTAAAAACGCTATGCGTTTACTTATGCCCGATTCCAGAACAAGTTAAAGCAAACGTGGCCTTCCAGCAATGTACACACCTGATTTTGTCTGGCATTTGTCAGCAGCTATATGTTTTATCTATAAATATCTACATCCTCAGAAGCTCAAGAATATTAAGATTTGCAGTAGCTATGTCTACAAGCAGGCAAAAGTAGAGGCAGGTTTCTATAAAACACCAAAAAAAAAAGTAAAAAAAAAAAGTTTCACCATGGCTTTCTTGGTTTGAAGTTAATGCAGAATTAAACCATTGCAGACAGCAGTTGTTGGTGCTAACCTGACATGCACTCTGGGGCTTTCTAACTGTGCTCTTCTGCTTTGTACTCACAGATACTGCTGAAGAGCACTCCGCAGCTGAAATAATGGATTAGTTAGGAGTTGAGCTATGGAACTTCTAATCAGTTCTCCGACTTAAGTCCATTATTCAGTTACAAACGGAGTCTGTAGCGTCTGTTCAGCATAAAAAAGCAAGTGGAAAATTTGAACTGACCCATTCTGCCTCTTAACCTGACTGAAGAAACTCTGTGGTTGAGATTTCCCAAACGTGGTTTTATTAAAACCTTAAGTTGTATCTGGCTTTTCTTCATTGAAAAAAATATATCTGTACATCCTTCTTTAACTACCGAGTACCTGAAGGTTACAAATTCTTTTTTGCTTTACGTATGTTTTTCACAGCACAAGCGTGAGGTGCTAAAAGAAAAGGAAAAATTAATGGAGTCGGTCGAAGGTAGGAAAATACAAGATTATTCTTGCTTGTAAAGGAGATGGACTGTGCTTTTAGGTTTCACTGCGGATCGGTAGCAATGGTAGCACACCTGGAAGGAGCCGGAACCGGCAGACGCCGAGCAGCAAGCTGCTGAATGATTCTAATGACCCGATAGTAACTCAGGACTTCTGTACAGAGCACTTATCAAACCATGCAGTCCAGGTGATTCATGCATTGCATTATGATCTGTAGTCCTTCTTGCTGTAGGGCTTATTTCCCAGGATGTTATCTATTTCGTTTACAATATGTGATGTCATCTTTGGAAGAACCTAGGGGTACAAGAAAACTGACATTTAATTCAGTTTCCACTGAGGATAGCCATGGATTGCTTCCAGGTTTAAATCTGGGTTTTATCAAATAATGTTTCCTCTGTTGTTGTTCTTTCTTAGTGCAGATGTGACGTATTCAAGCATTTATTTGATACCTTTCTCCCTTAAATAAATAATTGCAGTGGCTTTGCCCTGTAGGACAATCACAGAAACCATTGTCCTGAACTCTACATGCACTCAACTGCAGCAGAAGCAAAGCTGGTGGCAGGAATGCCCTTATTTGCGAAATGCAATAATAGTTAAGAGAATAATTAAGGAATAATTAAGAATAATTAAGATAATAATTAAGGTCCAAGGCAGTGTCATAGGCCTGTGCTTTTCTTCTTACTAACACCGAAGATCTGGTGTGGAATATGGCATATAGCATATAGCATATATGTGGAATGTGGCATATAGCATCATGTGTGTTGACATCAGTTCACTTGCCTAAGTGAGCCTTTACACAGAGAGTGAAGCAACACGTTGAACTGCTGAACATGGATGTAAGCACTGCAGGTGGTTATAAGTCACAGTGAGGTGCCATAGGTTTGCCTAACTGATGTGTGCAACTGATGTGTGAAACAACGCACCACGGGTTGAGATTCAGTTAGGAAAATGAGGGCACTGTTGTCAATGCAGATGTAACACAGCAGGCGCTGGGCAGGAGCTGCCCCACCTCTGGCACTTGCCTGGATGGCTCCAAGGTTCTCGATCAGCTGCTCTGGATTGGAAGATCCTAGCAGGACAGAGCTCACCCCCTCGTTCCTCAGACACCACGCTGCAAACAAAGGCATGGGATGGTCAGGAACAAAGGGCTCACCTCACTGTGCTGCTGCCCATCCAGTGCTTGTCAGAGCTTCTCTCTTTATTTGAAGAAGAGCACTACTATTTTTGGAAGCCGTCATTTTCCAGGTCACTTCTGAGTCATTTCTAATCCCATTAAACAAGATAGTTATGCATCATGTCGATATCTCCCTTTTCCATTTTTAAATGTGCTGTCTCTCATCCATCGGATTGTTCTTGTTCCCACTAAATAAGGGCTGGGAATGCCTGGTTTGCTGCATCTGCATCATTCGTCATGTTATGGTTTGGTCTTCTTCCTAATCTGGCTCCTCTCTCAGCTAAATAATTCAGGAATACTCGATACACTCGATCCAAGGTAAACACACCCCTAATACTTTCCCTCATCAGCCCTTTCCTGGTTGCCTTGTCCTTATTGGATTGCTAAATAGCACTACTGCTTGCTCAAAAAAAAAAAAAAAGAAAAAGAAAAAAGTAATTTTGTGTGAGGAGAACAGTTGAGCAGTTGTTCCTCAAAGGCAATAGCTGGCGTTGTCATATCAGAAAATGATAGAATTACAGATAGAACCATAGAATGGCTTGGAACGGCTTGGGTTGAAAGGACCCCAAGGATCAGCAAGTTCCAACCCCCCGCCACGGCAGGGCCTTCAACCTTCATATCCCACAGTGGTCTTGGTTCCTTCTGTTACTGCGTCCCTCAAAAGGTGTTACCCTTCCTGAACTACTGCTGCAATTCACATCACCAGTCTCTCCACATTCTTGCCATTTTGTTCCATAATTCCTCATGTCAGTCCTCATTACTCATTCTAGTGTTGTAACTGAAAAACACATCTACAGATACATCCAAAGAGAAAGCTGCCCTCTGTCCTGTTTGAAAGGCAACACAGCTTTTTCAGTTTCTATTTATGTAGGCACTGCTGACTCCAAAACAAACGCCTGGAGCTCAGAGTACCTGCAGCCTTCCAGGTTTGTGCAGGAGTTCATCTGTACTCCTCTTTCAGCCACAGAAGGCACTGAAGCTTCAGCTCAGAGTATTTCCCTTTTTTACTAGGAAGATGGGAGCTAAGTCGTGCATTTCTGACAAAGAGCAAAGAGCAAAGGCATTCGAGTGCTAATGACAGCATCCCTGCTCCCCTTACCGACTGCTAGCTGAGGTAGTGTGCAGCCAAGGCGCTCTGCGATGGGCGAGAGATCCTTCAGCTTCATTTGCTGCTTTCTTCCCTCCTCGCTTATGATTTTTTCTTTCAGCCACTGGTAGCACTGGAGGGGAATTACATTGCAGTCAGATATTGATTTTAACCTTCCCAAAGTGAATGGTTGGTGTGAACAGAAACACCTGTGAAAATCCCTGTGATGCAGTGATATGCAGGGCTGGGCAGGATGTCCCCTCCTGCTGCCTGCTGTTGTGCTCTGCCTTTATGAGCTTCACCTGAAGTTCTGACTCTGAAGTGTCACATTTGGAACACAGGACCCATTGGCAATTGGAAAATGGTGAAATATTGGTCAGCTTCTGACACGCCTCCTCCCTCCCTCCAGAAAAGTGAGAGGACACCTGATCTTGTTCAAGGTTTACCATTGCCTTTCAAGATTAGAAAGCTAATGAGAAGGAGCTGAGATTTCAGTTTGTATTCAGACCTGACATTTGATTCTCTTTCATTCCCACCAACGTAATTCAGGTCCCTCTGGGAAACGCTGCCTTCTGAGCTAGCTTGCAGTAAATTGCCCAGACTTTGTCTCAAAATGTAGCCTTCATGTTGAAAACAAATTACAAACGCTATGAAATACCCCAAGTGAAAATCATCCTCCTTTGTAAGCACATCAGTGCAGGCTGCACCTTACTTTTCAGCTCGTTCCCGAGGCCCATCCAGCAGTGGGGATGGATTCCTGCGGCTGTTTGCCTGCCCTCAGCACTGCAGCACATCCCCTTTCCCCAAACAAGTGACACAAATACCTTCAGGGCAGCCCTTGAGCTTTCGGGGACCCCGTTGCCGTATTTCCCTGAGATGATCCCGCAGGCGAGGGGAGACCACGTCATGGCACCCACCCCTGCACAGAGTGGGTAGAGATGGAATCAGGAGACCTCTGAGTTGTACCACAACCCGCACACTCAGCCCAGAGAGCAGCAACTGCTGCCTGTTGGTACGGCACTGCCAGGGCTCCTCAGCCCCTTGGAGGGCGCTGGGAGCGAAGTCCTGGCAGATGCAGCCATGCTGCCTCCCCCTCTTCTCACATAGGGTGCCCTCAGTGCAGCCCCGTATGAGCCCTGCTCAGATAGGTCGGTGCCCACTGCTCCCTGGGGGCAAAATGCAGCCATGGCTGTTAACGGCTCTCGCTATCAGAGATGCAGCAAGGCAGGCTTTCTGCTGGGCCGAGGGCTGGGCTCTTGGCTCCTGCATTCTGCCTGCGCAGCAGTGGGGAGCGATGGGAAATCACTCTTCCCCTCCAGAGGCTCTGGTGTGGCCCTCCCTTATTTCTCTCCACATAAAATAGACGAAGGGCTCAGTTGCAGACTTACCTATTTTGTGGTACAGTTCCGGCAGCTGAACCTCCACTTTCTCCCTTTGGAAGAGGTGGTACTCAGCCTGCTCGCACACGGGCGGTATCATGTTGAACTGCCGGGCCACCGAGTAGGCTTCCTGGGGAGAGAGCGTGCAGGGAACACATCAGTCACACACAGAGTGACACACACACCCTGCAGAGCAGCCCTGGGGGCTGGGAAATGTGTGTCCTGGTGCCAGCTTATGGCTTTGCTTTACCATGATCTCCATAGCACTCCAGCGTGACGTTCCCCAGTACATGGCCATGCCCTGGTTGATGACGTGTGTCATTGCTCGGACGATTTCTGAGGGAAAAAGACAAACGTAAGAGAGCTCTGTGTCAACCCCCAGCTGCCCCCGTGCTGCTCCTGCATGCCGGAGTGCTACCATCACAGCTGGGGGCCGCCAGCACAGTGTGGCACTGCAGGACCCGGCCACCATCTCTGGACATGGATTTGGGGCCAGTCCAACAGCTGCAGGTGCTGCAGCCAGAGCAGCTCCAGCCCACAGCGGCAGTGAGGAACAAAGCTGGGTGGATCACTGCACCGTGCAGCAAAGTGGAGGGGAAGCATAAGGAGGCTTATCTCACAGCTTTAGGAAACTTTTACCAGCTGGTTGTTGTCTCAGTATTATCCCATAATAATATTCTTCCTAAAATTTATCACTAGAGGGCAGTAGGGACGAAAAATAAACCAAAAGACCAAAGGAAAAAAAAAATAAATTATTTTCTATTTCGTTCACTACGAGCATATATTAGCACCTATATTAGCACCTGCTTCTTTGCACTACAGCCATTGAGATGCTCCTGAGAAACGAAGCAACTGGGAACACAGCGGCTTCTGCTGGGCGCCTTGCTCTGCGTGCAGCTTCAACCCGCTGACACCCACTCTGCGTGGATCTCCTGCTCCTTGCTGCTCCCCAGGGTTCTTCTGCTCCTGCCACTCCTGAGCAGCCACTCCTGGTCAACAGGGCCATGAGCATGGGCTCACAGTGGTCAGCAGGGGTGGGCCTGGCACGCAGGGCTGCACCAGATCTATTTGCTGATTTGTTTTCATGTGGCTCCACCAACTTGAAAATCAATTTCTTCCCTCTGGGATGGTTCCAAAAGTAAGAGGAGCAGCTAGCAGATGCATGGGGAAGAAGAGATCCCACACAAGGATGCAGGATGAGCCTTCCTCCCACCCCACGTACATCTTCCTCCTTTGGCACAACACACTCACACCTCCTCCACTTCCCCCCTTCATGCCAAGCCACGGCTGGATGGGTTCTTGTTGAGTAATCCAATCCTCCCGGCAACAAAACAGCACTGAAAAATGGCCCTGAAAAATATTTACCCTCATGGATGATGTGAGCCACGAACAGTGCATCACTCAGACTGACAAAAATACACTGAGCGGATCTGGGAAGCAGAAGAAAACAGTCCTTAGTCACTGGTACGGGTAACGCACGAGGCAGCACTGCCAGATTGCAGAGTGCCCTTTCCTGGGAGAGCTGTGAGAGGCAGCCGGGCAGTGCTGCAGTTCCCAGCTCGCTCGGCACCGCTGAGGCTCAGTCTGTCTGTCTGTCTGTCTGCAAAGCACTTGCTGGGGCTGGGGCTGCTGAAACAATGCCGGCCATCTCTGCCTTGAGATTGAGAGGAGCTGCCTTTTATACCATGAGAGTTCTCATCCTATTTATGGGGGAAAAAAACAGCTTGGCAGAGAGTTGCTTTGCTCCAGTGCCAATCTGGAGGTTATTGTGAGATTTCTCCTGCAGGCAGCGACAAGCAGCTAAACACGGCAAAGTCTCCATTTATAACCCTCAGAGGACTCTAAAAGTGACAGTGTGCCTCTTCCACGGCCGTCTGTCTTTGCACCAAGAAGGCAGAACTCCCGATGGAAGCACTGATCTTTCCCCTGGTGAAGAGCAGCTCTCAGATGCCAGACATTGTTCTCCCATTTTGCTTTCTCCCCCAGATCCGCCCTTTTCTCCATTCCTGGGCCACGCTGGTTGGGGCAGGCACAGCCCACGGGGCGCAGTAACAGCCCGAGCACCCACACACCGGGGTGAAGGTGTGGGGTGAAGCTGTGGGGTTTCCACGGAGTAATCCTGTATGGGAATTCCTCCCTCCCCCCGCAGCACCCGCTTCTCACTGCTGTTGGTTTTCTATTTCTGCCATACGATCATTTAGGAATTTTTATGGGTGTTCCATCACACCTCTTACACTTTTTGGCCCATGGTTGTTTGCATTTCTCCCACCTCTGTTCCCTTCAAAAGAATGACAGCCAGCCTAGAATATTTATAACTGCTCTTGTTTACCAGATCCTTCCCCCATGGGGACGCCTCTGGATGGTCTGAGGCAGCACCCATCTGGGCAGCTGGATGGCAGAAATGTCATCGCTTCGAGGGGGAGTTCTCAGAAGAAAGCACACGAATGTTTCCAAGCCCTGCAGCCAGGCAGTACCAACCCAAGGCAGCTCCGTGCCCTGATGTGGAGCACAGCGCCCGGTGTGGGGCTGCCCAGCCGTGCCCCACTCTGCTGCCTTCTGCTCAGCTGCACGCATTGCCCAGGGTGAGGGAAACATCTGCGACGCAGCCTGGGATTGCATCTCTGCAGGACTAATGTAGCGTGAGGGCACGGCGAGAGGAGCGCCCGTCTGAGCAGATTGCAGATATCTCCTTTGATCAGAAAGGGGTTATTTTCCGAGTGAAGCTTTTAATGCCCAGAACTGACAGCTCATCGGGAGAGAGAGAAGCACAGTGGCACCAGAGGGCTGAGATCGTCTGCATTCCAGCCGAGTTACAGAACTGAAAGGCCTAGTCTGGCACTCAGTGGCAGTGCCCCATGCCATGAGCTCACGCCAGGACAGTTTCCCTTTCCAACCTCACCTACTTGCGTGCACAAGCATGGAAATAACATGACAACAATTTACAGTTCTTCCTCTCATTTCCCCAGTTGCATTTCATAACCCTCACTGCCCACTTGAGCGGGTTTGCCGTGAGTTGGCACTGTGCATAACCAGCAACCACATCAAGGTGACCTACAGACGGCTCACCCTCAGCATGAGAGCTGCATCCCCTGGTGAGGATCCCAGCTGTGCAGCTCACACAGGGAGTTCCTGTCCTTCCCAAAGCACTCCGTGGCTTTGAGCCACACTTGTGGCTGCATTACCTTCAGCCACCCGCATCCCTGCAGCTGCACACAGGGGATGCAGCACATGCTGCACACCCAGGACACAGCTTCCAGCAGGGCTGGGAGCAGCTCTTCGCTCATAGGGAAAGCATGGCCACATAAGGACACGGAGCATAGCTGGGATTGTGCCTCATGAAGGTAGCTTAGCACTTAGTGCGCGTGCCAGATATTGCTGAACCGACAGATGGCCCAGCAGATGCTCTGGGATAGAAGTGGCTTAGTAGGTGAACCATAAAAAAAGCATGAAGTACATGGAAAGAATAAACACCGCGCCATTCATAATGCAAGCGTCCCTTTTCTCACCCTGCTGAAAACCTCAGCAAGTCCCACAGTTTATACACGCTGCTGCCAAGCCCCAGCCTGGGAGCACTGTGCAGAGCTGCTCGAACACCATCAGCATCAGAGCTCAGCTGTGCTGTGTGGGAAGGAGCACTCATTCCCCAGCACAGCACAGTCCCTCCAATGGCCATCGCCAAGCAGATTGGGCACTGCTGCCTGCACCCATCTTTCTGCTGATGCTGCTCTGTGCAGTGAGTGCAGCCAGCAGGGAGCAAGCAGATGTGGGATATGAAGTGATGGGAAAGGCATGTTGAGGGGTTCCCTGACCCTCCAGCTGGCTGCAGGGGGTGCAGGCAGGTCAGCTGGCGCAGTGGCTTCCTAAATGCAAATGCACTCATTTCAGCCTCATCTGTAGGGATCGGAGAGGGAAGTACGGGGAGGAATGTTAAAACCACCATTGGGATGTAAAGGGAATGCCTATTTCCATTAAAGACATACAAATTCGTTGAAGTGTAAATATATAGGACTCTGGGATGTCATGAAAGAACCATTTCATATATAAGCTGCCCCGCCTGAATATTTAATAAAGATTTGTTTTTCATTTCCTACCATTGGAGGCATAAGCCTGTAAGCCAGGATCAGTCGCAGGAAAACCTTCAATTACAGCTGCACTGACCTTCCATGGGGGTGTTGTTGTCCGGGCGGTTGGCAAAGACCACATCCACGTATTCCAGCTGCAGGCGCTGCAGGGAGGCCCTCAGCCCTGCGGGACGAAGCAGAGAGCAATGCGGGGTCAGCAGCAACACCAGAGGTGCAATGCAAGAGAGAATCACGGCTGGAAAAGACTTCTCAAGTCCCCAAACCTGCAGTGGGTCCATGCAGCCCTCCCTCATGGGCTCTGCGAGGAGCTGGTGGCAGTGGGTGCCAAAAGCCCACATACACGTGTGTGTGATGGGGAGATGTCCTAACACTTATTTTCTACGAATCTTCCCAGGAACAAAATGTTTTTTACGAATGCTCATGAAGAAGCAGCCAAAATAGAGCTGTCTGAAAACATTTGCTGAAGTTAGAGATCCAAGAAAGGGCTGTTTTCACCAAGTGTGTTGAAGAGAATAGCTAACATCGACCTTAACACTATCTGATACTTCTTCCGTGACATTCTTTCATCTGTTGCCAGTGCTTCTCTGTCCTTTTGCAAAGCAGATTCTCACTGAGCGGCAGAGGGGTGCTGGATGCTATGGGATGGCCATGATCCCACCTGCACCACCAGGCTGCCCACAGTCAGACACATCACCTCGGGGTTACCCACACCCCACACAACGCTGCTCACAGTGTTACCCAGTGCTGCCTCAGTGGTAAAGTCATATGCTGATGTCACTGAGTTCTGCAAATGCAAAATGAGGAATGCTTTCTAGGGTGATGGCCCCACTCTTTGGACGCTCCCCTTTCAGCTCCGCTCACCAAGTGTGCTGGTGGTGATGCTGATCCCTGGCACACCGTGAGAACCAGGCTGTGGTGGGGCAGAGCCAAAAGCCCATGAGAGATGTGGGTACAGACCTCACAGCTCCGCATCACTGAGGCTTTGCCCTTTGGCAGCACAGGGCAAGCAGCAGCATGGCCCAATGCTGGGTGCTGCTTTGTGGGGTTGGCTGATTCCCCACATGCATCCCCTGTGTGTGGGGACGGCATGACCTCCCAGGCTGATGTGCTGTCACCATAAGAAGCTCACAGCTAATGCTGCTGATCCTTAATATGACAGAAATGTGTCTTTTCATGGGCACTGCTCTATTTGTGCCCCACCCGCAAAACACTGCTGTGCAGGCACGGATTCAGCCTGCGGCAGCCCTGAGCTGCAGTCCCATAGGCACACAGTGCACCACAGGATGGATACAGAAGGGCTGCAGCATGTGTGGGACTGTGCCCACCGTACCAGCAACCACCTGGCAGCAAACTCAGAGTTCTGGCACAGGAAAATGCCTGAGGCACAGCCAGGTGCATCACCCACCTTCGATGATGTGCTTCCTCGAGAGCCCTCTCTCTGTTTCAGCCCTGCAAAGACAAAGCACACAGTTAGGGGGCCAGCAGCAGGCAGAGATGAGGTCCCACGTCCCAGCCAGGCGCAGAGCGAGGGGTGGCAGCCCTCAGCCCCAAGGCAACAGTCACCGCTCTGCATCGCTGAACTTACTTTCCGCCCCAGTACAGCTTTGTTGTGATGACCAGACTGGAGCGCCTAGGAGCAGAACAGAAAAATTGTTGTTAAATAAAATGATCCCAGAAGGGCCCAGGCAGGAGCCCACCTGGCTCCAAGGCAGTGCCCTCCCCCCCAGAGGCACACACACAGCATCCACGGGCAGCAGCACGGCTCGCAGTAAAGGAATGCTCCCTCAGGCATTAAAACCCCAGGAAAGATACATTTGCTGAATTAATCTAGAAACTCCAGTGTGATAGTAGATCAAATATTTATCATCATCAAACTGTTTTGCTGCAAAATTATGTGAGTGTAACAATTTGCCTGGGTTTCGCTTGGCTTGACTTCTTTCTGCCACAGGATGTGGAACATTTCCCAGTGAGCATCCATCCCTCAGAACAGGGGCACTGGTCTCAGTGAGAACACCGCTGGGACTGCTCTCTGGTTGCAGGCTATGACACACAGGGGAGAGCCTGAAAGATTATGTAAATGCTCTTAAAATGACACCACGTATGCTAATGTGCTTCATTTACATGAGGTATCATCTCCTACCAGGCGGCCGAGATGAAGGCCCATCACAGCTTTGCATTCTTAATACACAGCCTTACGTGCGCGCGCAGACCTGCTGCACAGAATCTGCCTCTGCTCTGTGTGTGGAAATGAGGATGAATGTGCAGAGATCAGAGAGTCACTGAATGGTTTGGTGGAAGGGACCCTTAATGGCCATCACCCCACTCCCTGCAATGCAGGGACACCCATAGCTCCAGCAGGTGCCCAGAGCCAGCTCCTAACCAGGCCTCCACCTGCCAGCAGCAGTGATGAGGAGCAGTTAGAGGGCTGGCTGCTGATGGAGATGCCCAGAGCCCAGCGCTTCCCACAGGCACCTCCTGAACCCCACAACAACTCTGGCTGGCCAATGCTCAGCGTCTGTAAGGCC
The DNA here is from genome assembly GCA_035772895.1 of Perdix hodgsoniae. Lineage (NCBI taxonomy): Eukaryota > Metazoa > Chordata > Aves > Galliformes > Phasianidae > Perdix > Perdix hodgsoniae. The sequence goes on from JAPSGF010000026.1 coordinate 7,646,376, forward strand.
TTGGTGGGCTCCCCCCTCCCACGTGCCCATGCTGCCCCAGGATGGTACCTCCAGCCCTTTTTCTTGAGGATGTTCCCCAGGATGACCTCAGCCCTGCAGAAGAGAGAAAACCCATGTGAGAGGCACCAGGGGATGCTCAGGGCAAGCAGATCGCCACATTGCAGCCAGCCCCGGCCCTGTGGTCCTGCACTGGACACTATGCCCCAAAATCTGGGGGTGGACTTTTTCCTTTCAGCAATGATACTGAAAGCGTGGGCTGTGCCAGAGCTGCTCCTTGCTCGCGGAGTTTTCAGAGCTGTCACCATCACGGACCATTCATCACCACTGAGACAGGCACTGACTTGTCATTTATTCAGGATGTTTCCCAGTAAGTGCTCGAGGCGGCACAAGTGATGCATTTCAGCTGGGTGCAGGGTTGGCCTTTTTTTAAAGCGTGCTCCAGAAATGACCAAGTTTCATAGGAGATTTCCCAAGCAAAATCATGCCCGAGGCACAGGGAAGGACCTCAGTGCAGCTGGGACCCCTCGTACCCAACCACCACCCACCCAGGGACTCACTTGCCCGCCGCATACACCTCAGCTGTGTCGAAGAGGTTGACACCACTCTCGTAGGCGATGGTCATCAGCTGCTCGGCCACCTGCGGGATGGACATGGGGCTGAGTGAGGCAGTGCTGCTGGGTGGTGGGTCACCTGTGCCATCCATTGACCTCAGCGGGGACACGGAGCTGCACAGCCCCCTGGGGCCGATCCTGGGAGGAACTGAGGGAAAAGCCCTGCGCACTCCAGTGGGAAAGCAGCCAAGAATTTAACAAGGTTACAGAAATTGCTCTGCAGATCTATGAGGTTTAGTGCAGGAATACGTTTGTCTTCTTGTTCTGAGCGTTGCCTTTTTGCACTGACTTGTTCTAAACAAGGGGAGCCGGGAAGCCAGATTTGTCACTGAAACAACTCTTTTTGCTTCAGACCACAATACCCAGAAACAGGAATAAATGCAGCTCAGTGATGTGCAGCGATCAGAAATACCAGAAAAGGTCGAATCGCTTACAAAGAAAGAAAAACGTTTGAAAGCAGAATGCTGGGCCTCTTGCCTGCTGCAGAAGTTATTTTGGGATTTCTGCTGTGGCACCACACGGAGGGCTGCTGGAGCCTTCTCCCTTGTTATGAGCAGCCCTGGTGCACCCAGCCAGCAGTGAGCCTCAGCCAGTGGGAGGGAAACCCAAGCACCTTTCCTTTTGCTTCATCTTATTAGGGAGAAATAACAAAATAAATGGAAATAAAACCACCATTGTGAGACACCACGCTGCTGCTAGCTATGACTGCCGCTCATTACACGCAGTCTGCAAAAATAGAGTTTTCCAAATTCTGCTCCAGGAGCAGAACTGCTGCCAATGGCACAGCACGGAAATACCGCTCCACGCAGCAGAGGGAAGGTTGTTTCAAGGGGGAGATGCTTTCATTAAAGCTGATCTTGGAAAATGTCAGATTCGTTAAGATATTTTGCAGCAGAAGCATGAGCCTTGCCTTGCTTTGCATGCCAACGCTCTGCCATTTGCTGTCACCACGCCCCACTCCCCTTAGCTGGCCATGCTTTTATCTGTAAGCACTCCCCTTAGTTTTGCTTCGTGGGTGATACTGAAAGCAAAGGTCACTTACCTCATCTGAGATTTGACCTCCAAAAGTGACCCACGTCCCTACAAAGACGAAAACAACCGGTTATCGTGGGTAAGGCTCCTGCACCAACGTCTGTGTGTTCAGACCCGCCAGGAGCAATTGGGAACAGAGAAACGTTCTGGAGGTGCTGAAACGCATCACTGGGGCAGTGAGACTTCCCAAATCCCTGCTTCAGTGCTCACCGTAACACCAGCCCCAGCCAGGAAGAGCTCAGAGGTGCTGAAGCACTGAAACATGTGCAGAGTGACTTTCCCTGAGCTGGAGCCCAGCACTCACACTCACCCTTGGCCAAGAACTGCAGCAAAGGCCCCGCTCTGCCCACAGAGGTTTGCTTTTTCCCTCACTAACAACTTTTCTACATGCCAGCTTCCTTTGCATATATGCAGAGTTACTTCTGAAGATGTGTTCACAAGGAAACTCCGGATTTCCTGCAGAGGAACCACAGCTCAGGAATGGCCCTACCTTTCCAGTCTATAAAAGCTGAGCACACCGCTGCTGCTGGAACAGAAAAGAGACTTCTTCAAAGAGCACAGCTATTCCTGGCTCACATTGCATTGCCCCGCCATGGGAAGCAAGCTGTTCCCTGCCAGGACCCACCACCACCACGGCCCCAGCAGTGCAGGGAAGGGCCCTCCTCCTTCCTGCCACGTTCATTGCATTTCAAAGCCTTTGGAAAAAGTATTTTTCTTATCACAAAATGCTCTGGTGCCACATAATAATGATAAGAATGAAAATAGGCTTCATTTTATCATTAAGCTTCTTTGTGCAAGTGAAAAATCCGGCTAAGACTGATTTCCATGTTAAAGCTTCGGAAGAGTTATTTTTGTAAGAATACATTAAAATGCATCTTTTCTGGAGGAAGAAAAAAAAAAAAAAAGCATTGAGACTGTTTACCACAAAGTGATTCTTAAACACATGTGGAGGTGGTGAGAAATGGGCAGGAGGAGCCCCCAGTTCAGCACAGGGCTGAGACACACAGACACCAGGGACAGACAGAAGGGATCGCAGCACAGCTGGGTTGGAAGGGACCTCAGAGATCCCCCAGCTCCAACGCCTGCCGTGGGCTGGTTCCACCCACCAGCTCAGCGTCACGCATTGACTGATCAGAAATGAGCCTTCGGGTGCCTAAGCCACATGAGAACAACGAGCTCTTTCTCTCTTTAAATATAAATAGTAAATATATGCAGAACTGAGTACACCTTCACTCCATATACCCGCCTTCCCCATCCCCATCCCCATGGGGTGGGTGCGAAGGAGCTCAGGCTCGTGATCATCGTCCAAGTGTTGGGAATGCCACTGCTCAGGAGCCCTGGAGGAATCACTGCCTTGGTGGCTGCAGGCCCAGCCAGCAGGGTGCTGAGTCCATGCTCAGCAAGACAACCCCCGGGGCATCAGGAAACTGCAATGCTCTGCTGCATCCAGGGCTGGGAGCAGCCTGAGGGACATAGCAGTGCAGAAGAAAGTGCCAGGCCAAGAGCGGGACAGCCAGACGTGCCAAGAGCAGAAGGACAGCCACACAAGTGGCCAAAAGCACTGACAAGGGCACAGCTGGGACACACGGGAGCGGCACAGGGCCGCGGTGCTGTGCCCAGAGAGGCTGCGGTTCCCAAAATTCCCTTCCAGAAAGCACAAGGCTCCTTTGGCATTTCCAGCAGCGGCTGAGGATGATTCACAGCCCAACAGGAGCAGCTCTGAAGGAAGAGATACAGGAGGAGAAAAATAATAAAGCATAACCCTTCCTTGGCCCCGCACCAAACAGCTGCGTGCCCTTTGCCTGTCCCCATTAGCGGTGTGAGCACAGCCCCAGTGCCCTCAGCCCCACGGGGACACCAGCACAGCCACACAGCGTTTCGGGGCCCCTGACCTTTTGTGATCCTTTCTCTATTGTGTAAAAGGGAGCACCGACATGAGCGGAGATGTCTTGGAATTATGAGAGCACTGAGGCTATCGGGAGGGGGAGTGAAGAACAAGCTTGAAGCTGGGGACACAGTAGGAACACAGAAGGATGCCAAGGACAATTCTCCAGTGTGGGGTGTGTAGTGGAGCACAGCTCCAAGGCACAGCAGCTCCCCAGCCCTGCTTGCCCCACATTGGAAAGCTGCTTCCCAGCCGGATACCCCAGCTCCAAGGGAGGATTTTCTACACCGAAGCAGGATTCTGCTCCGTTCCCATCACAACTCCCAGCCCGGCACATTGTGACTATTTCTGGGTTATTTGCTGATGCAAAATTCACCGCTTGATAATTCCACTGCTGGCAGATGTGTCACCTTTCAGAAGAGCAGAGATCCTGGCTGGAAGACAGGGCTCAGCCTCCCCCGAGGACGGATCCCCGCCCCGCTGCAGTGAGGCAATGCTGCGCAAAGCTCTCGGCTGCCACGTCCGTCCCTGAAGGCTCCACTGGTGTCCAGATGCCTTCAGCTGGGGGCTCCGCAAAAGCTTCGCCCCGAAGCAAAGCCACCAAGGTGTGAGGGAAAGACCTGGCTCCCTTCTGCACTCCAAGCTGCTGGGTCTGCACCAGGGGGGGTGGCTCTGCCACGTGGCAGTGGGTACTGCTCTGCAGCTGTGGGAACCTCTGGTATTGCGAGTTTTCTCCTGGGCTTCTTCATGAGGAATTGGATTTTCTGGATTTGGATTTTTGGATTTCTGGTGGCTGCTTTCATCCTGCTGCTCCTTCCCTCGCGGCTCTCCTTCCCTCCTGGAGGCCGACCCCGCGTTTGCTGAACGCCAGCAGCCCATCTTCACAGGCTGAATTTGCTTTGAATTAACCACCAGGAAACACGACCTTATTTCTTCCTGCACCCCAAACACAGACCTTCCACAGCCCGGGCACTTGCCCATGGTGGGACTCTGTGATATTCCCATTTGAAATCCTCACCTTGGGCTCACCGACAGAAAGCACAGATGTGCCCACGCAGTGAGATTGCAGATTTGTGAGGCAGATTGCTGAGCTGGCAGAAAGTTGGGTTTCAACTTCAATTGGATTTGCATGCTGCAGGGGCTTAGGGAGACAAATGCATCTCCCAGGGAGCTGCTCAGGGAGCTCGTAGAGCAGCCACCCAAGTGGGCACTGGGGCAGACACTGACAGGCATGCAGTGCGAGAGGACCAAGCTGTGCTCTGGAGGAGCAATGACTGCTGAACCCAAGGCTCCCCGCTCCCAGCCCAGCACACCCTGGGCTACAGAGACTCAGGAACAGCATGAGAACAGCGCGGTGTCACCACCCCATTGCATCAACCCCACACCTGCCCAGCTGCCAGCACCCAGCCCTGCAGCTGTGCTCCCAAGGGCTGATCTATAGGGACATGGCCCCACGTGTCTGCAATTAAAGAAAAGCTCTGCAAGGCATTTTTCTGCCACCACTTCCTTTCACACAACAACATTTGCTCTTGGTGAAGCTGCAAGTGTGAAAGAAAACTCTACACCAGCTCGTAAGTCCTTTAAAAGCCCAGCATCTATTTTGGTCAGAAGAGCTCTTCTTGCCGGAATAGGACTTATTTTTATGACTTGTAATAGAGGGTGACTTGCATATCCCCCTCTATTTTAAAATCAACTCTCAAAACATTTTGAGAAAAAAACGCATTTTAAAGCATTGCTCACATTGGGTGGTACAACTGCTGGCAAGGGAGCTGATAGGGCCAGGGACCCCACATCCCCTACCACACCATTCCACTGCCCACGTCCCTCAGTGCCACATCTCCACGTTTCTGAGCACCTCCAACGGTGACCCCGCTGCTCCCTGGGCAGCTGTGGCAACGCCTGGCTGCTCTTTGGAGGAAAAATATTTCCTAATATCCAACCCGACCCAGCACTTCTGGAATAAAGCCCTGTTCTCCCCTGTAGCACTTCAGAAGTAAAGGTTTGCCGGAAGCCGTGGGGCTCAGGCCATGCACTCACCCAGGCCGAGGCATGAAACACGCAGTCCGGATTTCCCAAGGTTCCTAGGAAAAAAGAAATAAAACAGCGTGAGACCCATGAAGGACACTGATTGGGTAAAGCAGCTGGAGGATGCTGCTTCTCATAGAATGGTCAGAGTTGGAAAGGACCTCTAAATGCCCTCAGTCCCATCCCCTGCAGTACAGGGGAACCCACAGCTCCATCAGGTGCTCTCAGCCCATCCCCTGACTGTGGCTGTCTGCTGGTCAGGACGCCCACCCCTCTGGGCAACGTGAGCCAGTGCCTCAGCACCATTACTGCAAAGAGCTTTTTCTTTATATCTAGTCTAAATCTGCCCCTTTTGGTTTGAAGCCATGTAGGAGGGCTGATAGCAGCACTCACATCCCCAGCGCTGCTCCCTGTGTCAGAGCTCTCACCCAGCACAGCCACAGGTTACACCCCAACCTAACATAAAGCTGTAACACAAAAACCCACTAATTACAGCTTCCCGCTTTAGCCTTCACATCACATCACAGCCAGATCTGTGCAACTTCTTTACCAGCCCGAGGTGTAACACGGGGCCACCTCTGTACTTCCACTGCTGAGCAATTACTGCGCTTTGTTTCTACTCTCCATGAATTATTTAGATCCCAAAGAAAGAACAGGACAACCCTTCCACTCTCCCAAAAGCCAACTCAGTGATGGTCCTGCATCATTTGGATGCTTTCACCTCCCCACGGCCCCCAGCAGGCATAGGCCAAACCCACTGTGGGGCACAGCTCCAAACTGGGGGCTGGCATTTAGATGCTGGAGCAGCACCACCTGCCCCAGGCTCACAGCAGGCTTGAAGCTGGCACCGACCCCATTCCTTTTGTCCTTTTACATGAGAACACTGCTGGATCCCCGTATAACAAATGGATACAGACAGCATCAGCGATGCCAACCTACACATGACAGCTGCCCACGGCCCCCAGCAGGGCAGCACTGCCTCTGGCAGCTCACAGCAGCAGGTCTGTGGGTCACATCACCCCAGCAGAGGTGGTGCTTCCAGTACGCATCTGCCATTGGAAACCACTTTTTGCTGGTTGAGCTGCAGCCGGCTCCTCGCTGAGCCTTCTCTGCTAATGGATCTGGGCAGTAACACCGTGTTTGGCTTCCCAAACGCTGTCCTTGCCATCCTTGCCATGTGCTTTGTGTGCACGTGGCCGGGGTGCTGGAAAAATTTATGTCTATTGGAAAGAGCCGATGCTGAAAATGCCAAATCCTTTTAGTGCAAATGGAACCCAGTGGCTGCTCAGCTTGCGAGAGGGCATCCAGCACGCGGTGCACAAATGAGGAATCTAGCTCTAATTGAATTCACTTTATGTAGAAGCAGAGAAGGTTGCTCTGTGCGTTCCCCATAAGGTTTGGCACCAAATGAGTGAGGCACGTAGAGCTCAGTGGGGCCAGCAGCCCACAGTTGCCTCAGTAACTCCCCTCCAGGGCACAGCCCCTCCATTCACAAGCTCCAATTAGTGGAAAGGCTGCACACAGAGCAAGCAGAATCAACACCTGCCTGGGGCACCTCACCTCCAGCACAGCCCTCACACTGCTCAGAAGCATGTAGCCATCGATCTGGGGACCATTCCTGGGGCAGGTAGATACTTTGAGTAAACAAAAGCCTTCCAGAGCTGTCTCCCCTCAGCCCCTTAAAAGAAGCCACATGTGTACATGCACAAAATGAAGCAGAAAAAAAATACATGTACCTACCAACTTGCATCTTCCAAGTGTGTGCATTTGTGCAGATACATTGGATGCAGATACATTATCTGCATGTTTGTTTATGCACACACATACATGCACACATACCTAGAAGCTGCAAAACCACCAAGTGAAATCAATGGTTTGTTTCCAAGTAGCTGGAAGGCAGAAGCTGCAGAAGTCCAGGCAGCGCCCAGCCCCACGGCTCCCAGCAGAACCCCCAGCAACGAGCATTGCCCTCTATGGAGCAGCAGAGCATCCCCAGCCAGCAGGAACTGCCCAAACTGCTCACATCACAGCGCTGTGCCCCAGGACAGGGATGAGAAAAGCTCTTCCTTGCACATAGGACAGGGACCGAGTGCACAACGTGGCACAGCCATGGCACTCCCATACTTGCTGCCCTGCAGCATGAACTCGTGGCCCTGTGGCACTGCGACAGCTGCTAGCCTTGCACTGATGCTGCTGAATCGCTGACATCGATGACGGAATCGAGTGCACCCTCAGCAAGTTTGCTGACAACACCAAGCTGAGTGGTACAGTCGACACGGTTGAAGGAAGGGATGCCATTCAGAGGGACCTCAAGAGGCTGGAAAGGTGGGTCCTGGTGAACCCGATGAGGTTCAACACGGCAAAGTGCAGAGTTTTGCACTCGGGCTGGAGGAATCCCAGGCATCCACGCAGACTGGAAGGAGCGGGCCTTGAGAGCAGCGCTGTGGAGAAGGACCTGGGGGCCTTGACTGATGGAAAACTGAACATGAGCCAGCAGTGTGCCCTTGTGGCTCGGAAGGCAAATGGGATCCTGGGCTCCATCAGCAGAGGGGTGGCCAGCAGGGACAGGGAGCTGATTGTCCCCCTCTACTCTGCTCTTGTGAGGCCCCATCTGGAGCACTGCATCCAAGTGTGGAGCCCCCAGTACAAAAAAGACAGGGAGCTGTTGGAGAGGGGCCAGAGGAGGGCACAGAGACGATCAGGGGACTGGAGCACCTCTCCTACGAAGACAGGCTGAGGGAGCTGGGCTGGTTCAGCCTGGAGAAAAGAAGGCTGCAGGGTGAATCATTGCAGCCTTCAGTACCTAAAGGGAGCCTACAGAGGGGAGGGGAATCAACTCTTGGGAAGGGGAGAGAACTGCAGGATGAGGGGAAATGGTTTGAAGTTGAGGGAGGGGAGATTGAGGTTCAATGTCAGGGGAAATTCTTTACAGAGAGAGTGGTGAGGTGCTGGAACAGCTGCCCAGAGAGGCTGTAGGTGCCCCGTCCATCCCTGGAGGTGTTCAAGGCCAGTTGGATGGGGCCCTGGGCAGCCTGGTGTAGCATTAAATGAGGAGGTTGGTGGCCCTGCGTGTGGCAGGGGGTTGGAGATTCATGATCCTTGAGGTCCCTTCCAACCCCGGCCATTCTGTGATTGCTCCTTCAGGACATTGCACTTTGGGAGCCCGTGATGCAGGGGAGAGATGCCATGAAACAGAGCACCTGCAGGGTCCATGTGCTGAGCCCCAGCAGCTCAGATCCATCCTTCACTCACATACTCAGCTTTCCTTGCTGCTCCCACCTCTGCCATCATCTCTGCACTGTGCGGGATCAGAGCACCATCAGCAGGAGCTGAGATGCATTTCACACCACATCACTGGTTACAGAAAACAAAGCCTAAAGACAAGCAGCTTCAGTTTCAGAGAAAGCAAACAAAAACCTCTCTGAGAACCCCACCTGCCTGCACAGCACCAGCTCTGAGCTGGTCCCATTCCAAAGCTGATTTGAGGACCAGCATGAGGACAGGGTGGGACACAGCAGCCAACTTGGACCCCGAGTGCCACAGCCCCAGGAGCAGAGGGACATCCATCACTGCACCACAGTCCACGCACTCATTATGAGACAGGACACTCCAGGCTGAAATATTTGTTCACCTTTTTCCCCTGCTAAACTTCACAAGGTTTTTATCTGGGCAGAGATGGAAAGATGCAATCTTGCAAGATACGGTCAAGTTTATGGAGCTTGCAGGAAAAAAAGCAGGGGTATTTTGTCACAATGTGGTCAGCAAGATTCTGAATCAGTGAGCACCTGGCACCTTGGAAAGTCTCTGCAGCCCTTTAAACACACGAAATTATGCTCATCAAAGAGAATTTGGTTCCGGACCTGGCTGCGATGCTGACAAAGCAGAGCCTTTTATTTCCACAGAACTGGGGGAAAAAGTGTTTTGCTTGTTGGGCATTTCGCTGCAAGCAAATCTATGAGCAGAACCATACAAATACTGGATGGAGAGGTGTAACAGAGTTGAAGAACATGCAGGAGGAGTTCATGGTGTGGCTGAAGCCACAACGGTATGTTCACAAGAAGGGAACAACAGTAGCTTCCAACCACAGGGATGATGGGTTCAGTGACTGGAAGTGGAAAAGAGGGGGAACAATGCATTGCACAGGAAATGCAGAACAGAAGATAACGAGAGGCATCTGAGATAAAGACTGACTGTAAGAACTCAAGGGGGGAGGGGGAGGCTTATTTTCGGGAATCTCAGAACAAAGGCTGAAACCCATCCCCAGGGGATGCTCCTTTGTGATGTGGCACTGTAGGAAGATCAGATTATGTCTGAAATAAAAGTTAATTTTAGTTAAAAAGACAAAAAGGCTTAAAACCAAGATGAATATTTGGCAATGAAAAGTGAGACTAATCACAGCGCTTAGCAGCTCCCTGAGGCCATTTAACTCCTTCTCTGGAAGAAATCTGATGGGAACCTCGTCCAGTGGCACCGCTGGCTGCCTGCAGCCCACAGGACCCCTTTTCACGTGGGTTGCAAAGCTTTCCTCCAGTTCTGGGTTTGCTTTTCACCACTCCTTTACAACTTTCCCTAATGAAGGTGCCTCTGTCAGCACCCACAGCCACTGCATTGGCCCAGGGCTGCCACCATCCATCCTGCAGCACAGATGCACACAGCAGCAGTGCAAGGGGGAGCAAATGGCCTGCAGTGCCTCAGAAAACCCAGAGCAAACCTCACAGCAGGGCAAAAAGAAAAGGGAGAAAGGAGCAGAAGGCTGCTGCGGGCAGTGATGGGTGCTGCAGCTCAGTGTTCTCCCCACTCCTGGGGGCTGGGGTTGCCCCGGTGGCTCTCAGCGTCGTTCCACAGCACTTAGCCTGAGTGCTTTATCTTCTCAATTCCACTCCATTACTTCTTCAGAAGGTCCTCTCTCTGCAGTAGCTGCATGCAAGCTCCTTCCCTATCTCTGCTACAGACAGCTTGTTAAGTAACACGTCATTTCTTGCTCAAAAAACGTCCTTCCCTGTGATGCCTTGTCCCAATTAACTCAGGGGTGCACAGGGCAGCCAATTATAAACCCTGCTCATTGAAGCTCCCCTCACCCAAGCTCACAAAAACCCTTTCAAGTGAAACCAGCCAGGTGTGAGGAGTGCTCAGCACGGCACAGCAGCAAACCCACCCAGCACAGACCCCAGGCACAGCCCCGCTTTGTGCCCCAAGCTCAGCCAATGCCTCCCCTGGTATCTCACAGTCACTTTGAGTTTAATTATTTCCTCTAAAGAGTAAATGCTGACAGTGCACTCAGAGCTGAGCAGGACCAAAAGGAATATGCGATCTATTTCTGCTTTATGGGTTGGGGTGAGGGCCGCAGTGGGACATAGTGTGCTCAGCCATGTCCCAGGGACACTCAGAGCTGACAGCGTCCTTAATCAAAGGGAAAGGGGAGAAAGCATACCCAAGAAGCAGCCCATGCCATATGGCAAGAGTGGTGCTTGTCTCCTGCGGCACAGGGCAGAAAGCAATTGTAATTAACCGCTTTTAATTAACTCTAGTGCAGGGGAATGTGTAGCAGAGCCCAATGATAGCTGCAACGCTGGAGGCAGCATTACTGCAGGGAGCATCCCTGCGCCAAGCATCACCACAACCTGCATCACTGCAACCCCAAGCCCTGAGCTCCCCAAGTCCCAGGCCCTTCTAGGCTCTCTGTACCCCCACGTGAAGAAGCACTCACCCCAGCACCCTGCTGCAGACCTGACCTGCTGTGTTTCACACCCTTGGCCCTACCCCAGCCCCCACGCACCTCTCAGGCAGCACCTGATGCACACCCTGCAGTTCTGTGTGGGGAGTAACCAAAACCTACAGCCCTCCTAGCAGTGATTTATGGCCTGTGCCTCCTGAGCTGCTTAATCAGCTAATTAGCCGACAGCTGCTGCCTGCTACAATGATAGGACAAAGCAATCAGGAACAAACACACCTGGTTATGCAGAAACATCTCAGTGCAGCCCCACAAACAACCCCTGTCATCCCAGCTGCTGCATGGTGCATCTTCAGCAGCTGCCCCCATTACAGGTATCCCAAACCAACCTGTGCAGGAGAGGCAGAAAAAGAGTCAGACTTCGTGTCACTAAGTGAGGGCTGAGCTGCTCAGAGCCTGCAGCTTTGCTTGTCTCTGCTCAGCTGAAGATAACCATGTTTAAGGTCAGCGACCTCCAACAGTGCTGTGGAAGCAGCAAGATGAAGGTATCCAACTTGTCTGCCTGCCCACCCATCTATCTACCTATCTAACCCTCCATATATCCACCTATCCATCCATCTGTTCATCCACTGGTCCACCCATAGAATCAGAGAATCAAAGGATCATTAAGGTTGGACAAGACTACTGAGACCACCAAGTCCTGATTATCAAGCCATCACCACCAAGCCCTCCGAGCCACGTCCCATCCATCCATCCATCCATCCATCCATCCATCCATCCATCCATCCATCTCTCTATCCATCCATCCATTTAACTATCTATCAGAAATGAGAAAGAGAAAAACATGTTTTTTAAGAAAGAAGTTTTAAATAAAATCTATGCAATACCACACACAGTGACTAAAGCATTTCAGACTCCACACCCACAGAAGAATAATCAGGCTCAGAAGAGCTCCAATAACGCCGTTCCTCCCTTCCCACCCCCAGTTTCCTCGCCCTGTGTTGATGCCACTGCCCACAGCAGCTGACCTTTACCAGTAAAGGACCAAAGGGATGCATCCTCTTCAAGTCCTCATACCCTGTGGCAGCTGGCCACGAGGACAAGGACTCCACATCCCCAGGGCTGCCCTGGGCTCCTTTGGTACCCTAGCAGCCCACATCCCATAAGCAAAGCTGGGAAAGAAGGAGTAGGCTTTCCTGTGGATCATCTGCAGGCAGTTTGGTTTATTGTTACCAAAATGCACAGAAATGTCACCATTCTTGAGGCTTGCAGGGGGAAAACAACGTTGCTTGGAAACATCCCCATTATTGCTTTGGAACAGCTTCTTTTTGAACAGAAAATGAATAAAATATGCAATTTGCTCCCTGCAAACAGGCTGCTTCACAGAGCAGCGAGGCCCAGCAAAGCTCCTGGGCTGAGCTCCTGCAGGAGCCTGGCAGCAGGGCAGTGACCCACAGCTTTCCCTCTGAGTGCAAGCAGGCAGGAGGGAGAAAGGCGGGTGCAGAACTCCCTGCTGCTGGCACTGCTCAGCCACCTCCCCCAGAGGCCCAGCACCCAGCAGACCTTGCTGTGCTGCTCTCGCTGTTCTGAGCTGGTGACAGACTGCACACTTCGCACCGCTGGAGCATGACAGTCCACTGATGGGTTTGCATGCAAAGTTTGCAGTGCAAGTGCTGGCCCAGATCATGCTGGACAGCTGCTTGCAGCATGCAGGGTGAAGCTGTGGCTCTGGGGCCCAGTGCAGTGCTGCAGCAAGGAGCTGCTCCTCAAAGCACTCCTGAGCAGCACAGCCCCACTGCTCACGGCTCTAGCAGTAGTAGGCAGTGCAGGGCTGCAGGTGTTGGGGTGCAGCTGTGCCCTGTCCCCTGCACTCTTCGCACTTTCTGAACCAACCCCTCCACACACATGCGGCTGGCATGGAGGCAGCTGTCTGAGCTGAAATCCCCTGCAGTTTTCTTGGCTACATCCTTTAGAAAGTTGCCGATGACGCATTAAAAAGCAGATCAGGGGAAGTGCATGGGCTGCAGCCAAGTGCAGGGGCTGCAGTGAGCGCTGCTGCTGTCCCACATGCACCGAAGTTCCCCGTGCTCTGCGCTCAGCAGGGAGTGCAGTGCTGGCACCCAGCTTTGTACCCTGCAGCGTGGGAAGCACTGCATGCACAGAGGTGGAGGCTCAGCTCTCAGAAAGTCCCCAGAGCTCTGCAGGGCCCTACGGTGAGCACTGTACCAGGGCTGTGCATCCGCACTGAGCACTGAGCACTGAGCACTGAGCACTGAGCACTGCCCTGTCCCGCTCTTGGTGAATGCCTCACGGCTCCATGCTGTAGCAATAGTCTGAAATAAAAGATGTTCTGCTCGAAATTCCAACTGGACTCTGCTGAAGTGGCCACGCTAGAACGATACTTTTAAAATGCCTTAAACTGTGCACTTCACTGGCAATTAAGTTAGCAGTGTTTCTACATCACATCCTTTCTTTCACCCATTTAAGCATTAGATTAATGCTGTCATGTGGTGTTTAAATGGAAAAAAACCCAACACGGGAGCAGCCCAGGAGTGGATGTGGCATCCATCCATGCTGGCAGCCCAGAAGCTTGCAGCCTGCTGCCCAGCAGCTCCCAGCCACACCGCATGGCACTGCCATTGCACTGCATCTCACAGTTCCAGAGCTCATCACCTCCCAGTGCTGCCCAGTGCCACTGCCCCATGGCACCAGTGCCAGCACCCCATGCCAGCACTCCTCTCACCCACTGTCACGTCCCATCCAATGGTGACAGAGGCAGACCCTGCACACAGCTCTGAGGCACAGCTGCCACCCACAGGCTCTGCTTCAAAGCTTCACCTAAAACCCATTTGTGCAGATGGAACCTGGAGGAGGAGAGGCGGCTCCTCTGGATCCATTAAATCTGCAGTCCTGGGGGCAAATGCATTGTGAATGTAAGGGCAAACCCTTTCTGCTCACTGGAGCAGTCTTACAGCAATAAAGTGAAGCTCAGGCTATGAGCTATAAAAAAAATCCCGGAGAGCTATTGAAATAATATGTAACCTTGTGGCAGAATAATTGGGCTATTGCCTGACAGTGCTTAAAGCTACCCATAACTGCAGCAAAAGCTATGAATTCCTGAACACGAGGCAGCCATCTGCCTGACGTCCATAGCAGCAGCAGGCAGGGACAGGGAGGACCCGAGCCCCAAAATACCACGAGGAGATCCCCGCTCATCACAGGGCTCGGCAGCGGGGAGCTCACCCAGCTCATGCACTGTGCACTTCCACTGCCTGGCATCTGCCCACAGAGCTTTGCCAATGCAGCGCTGCCATTCCTAACGCAATGCGTCTGTATGGGAAATCCATACCTTGCTGACAGCACTGCAACGTTTCTTGTGGCCCATGGTGCGTGCAGGAGGGGTGGAGGAAGAAGCTTGAGTCCCTGGTGTGAGGGGAGGGTGCAGCACTGTGCAGAGGGAACAATAGGACCACAATGGGGGTTTATCCTCATTGCATGCACCAATTGTGTTTGCCACCAGAGGCTGATCTGGGCAGGGAAGCAGGATGTTCTGGCACCCAGTTGGTCACGGCTTCCCTCGCAGAGCAAAGGGATGTCTGGTGCATGGCTCTGCCCCGTGGCACAGAGCTGTGGGGGGACAGGGAGGTGGCCGCCCCGCACCCATCACAGCACCCACCTGTGCCTGCACTTTGCTCCCAGTACAGCAGATTGCAGCCCTGCAGCCACAACACCCTCCAGGCAAAGAGGAAGGATGCTGCACCCCCAGACAGGACCCGACCCACCCCGCCAGACACACCCCCCTCTTGCCCCATGGTGATGCAGCTGCCACAAGTAGTGACATGGGGAAGCTCCATCTGATAGTTCCTTGGCACGGCCACACGTGGGCTCATGGCACGTGGCAGCTCGCTTCCTGCAGCCGTGCGCTGCTTGCTTTGTGCTGCTTTGATGCCTGGGTGATGCCACAATTAGACGTGAAGGAAACGAAGTGAGATGGAACAAATGAAATGTGAGCATGGAAACACACCTGGATCCTAATATTTGCAGACATCCCTAAAAGAATGCACTTATTCCAGTGAGCTTTGTATTTTCTGTTCCAATCTGTTCTCTCATCTGGAGCAAAGCCAGAAATGAGCCATGTCACGAAAAGCCCCACTGCCAGCTCTGCTCCCCGCGGCCCCAACGCTCTCTCTGTCACCATCTCCCCGTACACAAACGCAGCAAGGCAGGGATCACTCTCAAAAATGGCCTGCCATCTGCGGCACCAGGTTCCCTGCAATGCTGTGCCCCATGGCACCGCTCCATGGCAATGCCATAATGCCCTGCAGCAAGGCATTGCCATACCCTGAGGCAATGCCCCATGGGGATGCTGTGCCCCGTGGCGATGCCCCACGTCAGTGTCCTGTGGCAATGTATTGTGGCAATGACACAGATCCTCTCCAACCACAGCATCCCTGTGTTCTGTGCAGGTACTCAGCAGTGCTGGAGTGCTGTATTTTTAGCATAAAACAAAAGGCATCCTAAGTAGCACGTCACTTCAGGCAGCACGCATTGTAAAGCTTGTCAGCAGTGACATAATGCAAGCAGAGAATGAACTGGGAAGGACTTCAGCCTGAAATACAAGGGAGCTGAGGACTTTACAGCATTACTACTGCAGCTGTTGGGGAAAGCCTTGGGCTTCTCCAGGCACGGAATTTCCCTTGGATTGAGGAACCAGAGAGGAACGCGAAACATCAGCTCTGTCACTGCTGGAAAGCCTCTTCCCTAACTAAAGGTTACCTCAATCCACCAGCAGCACCAGGGCTGAGCCGGGAGCTTTGTGCAGTTCTTCCTCCCATTTCCCCCATGCTGCTTCTCTTGGGGGAGAAATCTCCTCTAGGTATGGAGAGATTTGGGAGCAGAACCAGGGATTAGTCACAAGGATAAAGCCTCAGCCCCATCACAGCTGCGATGCTATTCCTGCTGCAGTCCCCAGGCTGCCCGCAGCCGGGAGCCGGTGGAGCTGTGCCAGCCGCCAGCTGGAGGCAGAGCTCAGCCCTCACTGGAGAAACCTTCCCCAGAACTGAGCCCGGGATGAGTTATAGAGCCCCAACTCTGCGTGGCAGCAGAAAGCGCAGCCACCTCATGCGTTGGTCGTTGTGGAAGCCCCAGGAAATCAGCAGGAATAACTGCTGACAGTCAGCACATGGTCCACAATACTATCAAGCAGAAGCTGTGACTTGGTGATGGGTCACATCTGTAGCGCTCCGTGCTTGTGCACACAGCAGTGTAGGGCAGCAGGCACGGCCCCGGGGAGTCACTGGGGCCAAACCCACAATGCACAGCAAACAGCAGCGAACATCCCACCCCCTGCCCCGCGTCCGTGCGCCCCGCTCTGTCTGTGCCACTCGCAGAGTGCTGCTATTGCCATCTTTGTAACAGCAGTGCTGCGTGGAGCGAGCCCCGTGCTGCACACAGCTGGTGCGGAGCAGCAGCCCGGCACAGGGCGCAGTGCCCACCCCACGCCTGCAGAGCCCTGAGCCCCACGGGCTCTGCTCAGCTGGAATCTGTCCCCCAGCAGCTGATGAGGGGACATCGCAACCAAAAATAGCAAAGTGCCAAAGCTAGGAGAGCCCTCTTTTTTCAGCTGAAGGTGTGGCAGCCCATCAGCTGGAGCATCTCAGAACAAAGGAGCAGCCTTGTACTGGTTTTCCAGACTATGAGCATTCTGTGCACAGCGTTCTGTAGGAACGCTAGCGATTTCCGTCTGCATCTCATTGCCCCTGCCCTGGCTGAAGTCCGTGTGCGGTCCCCGGGATGGAGCAGCACGGAGGGCAGCTGCTCCCCTTTGCTCTGTGCACGCTGCAAATGAACTTTTCCTGTCCAGCCTCCAACGTGCTTTGCTAATTGATTCTGCTCATTAACATCAGCGTAAGTTATGTCAAGCACCTCGCGGGAACCATCTTAACATCAGTGCCATAAATTCACAAGTATCCCTTACAGCCCACACGGGTGTTCTTTGTGCAAAATCACAAGCACACACGCCGGCAGAAGCCTTAGCACGTGAATGCCGTTTGGTTATGCAGAGGTTTAAAGATCCCCTAAATCTCAGCAGCTTTCTCTTCTGACACCGGAGGCATCCGGAGAGGAAATTCTATGGAGCTGTAAAGCAAAGAGCCATCACACACCGCAACCGAGCAATGGGTGCCGCGACCGTACCTATATTTCATGCCAGTTTGCTTGGCGGTGGATTCCTTGAGCGAGATGTGATGCTGGGGGGTGAAGGTCCCCAGGCTGCGGGCGATAATCGCCACGGTCCGGAATTTGGCCCTGGCTGCGTTCACCACGTTGGGCGCGGCGGCGTTCTGCTTGCTGATGAGCCGCTCTTCCCCATTGCGACTTTTCAGGTTGTGCTCCGTGCAGGCGATGGACACCTGCATCTCGCCCCGCGCCCCGGGGGGGCCGGTGCCTGGGGCACGCCGCCGGGCAGAAGCCCCCAACCCAAGCCCGGCTCGCGGTCACACCTCCCCCGGCGACGGCCTCGGTGGGTCGGGGAGCGGCATCCGCCTTTAGTCGGGCGCTCGGGGGAACATGGGGCTGTCCCCGGTGCTCGCAGGCTTCGCCGCCGCGTTACATCGGTGCGGGAGCGCCCCGAGCCCAGCCGGGCGCCCGGAGCCCCCCCAGGGCCGCTGCACCCCCGGGAGAGGAGCTGCCTTTTGTACGGGCACAAAGGCGCCGGTGGAAGAAGCAGCGAGGAGAGCGGCGCTCGGAGCGGCTCGACGTTGAAAATGGGCTAATCATGGGGAAAAAAAGGAAGAAAAAAAAAAAAAAGAGGGGGAGGGCGAGAACAAGCGCTGTGCTCCGGAGTGCCGCTGGGTTAACTCCTTCCTGCCCCACGCTCCCCGCACGGCCGCAGAGAACATCCCCCGCTCCGGCTTCGGCAGGGGGCTGCGGGAGGATCTGTGGGTGCGGGGAGCGGAGGATGGGGTGCAGGGCTGGTTTTGGGGCGAGCGTCTAAAAGCTGGGCTAACGGAGCTCATAGCCTGGGAGTCGCCATCTCAGACACAATGTTTGGCATCAAGTTACTGCAAAATCATCAATAAATGAATGCTACCCATCTCAAATAAACACTGCTACGCATCCAATGAGTGTGGAACCGAGGGTCACTGACAGCTGCCCACGCTGTGCTGTGCAGAGGGACCCCAAGGAGAGAATCACAGAATCACAGGCTTGTTAAGATTGGAAAAGACCTCCAAGATCACTGAATGTCTTAGGCTGGAAGGGACCTTAAAGACAATCGAGTGCCAACCCCTGGCCATGGAAGGGCTGCCAACCACTAGACCAGGCTGCCCAGGGCTAGGGTTAGCATCCCCAAGCTCAACCACAACCCACCCCACCATGACCACTGCCAGCATCCCTCAGAGCCACATCTCCATTTTTCTGAACCCCTCCAGGGAAGCTGAGCCCACTACTCCCTGGGCAGCTGTGGCAGTGCCCGACTGCTCTTCCATAGAATAATTTTCACTTAATACCCAACCTGAATCTCTCCTGGCGTGGCATGAGGCCATCACCCCTCCTCCTGCCACTGTTACCTGGGAGCAGAGGCCGACCTCCCTCACCACAACCTCCTCTCAGGGAGTTGGAGGGAGCCATAAGGTGTTCCCTCCACCTCCTCTTCCCCATGCTGAGCCATCCCACTCCCTCAGCCACTCTCTCTAGTGCATGTGCTCCAGATCCCTCCCAGCTCAGTGTCCTTCTTGCAGTGACACAGGCCACAGTGCCATTGGCATTCTTGGCCACCTGGGCACACTGCTGGTTCACGTCAACCAGCATCCCCAGAACCTTTTCCACCGCAGTTTTCCAGCCACTCAGTCCCAAAAGCAGTAACTCCTGGTGAGACTGCTCTTGGACTTAAACGTGGGATCCCTCTTTTGGTGTAAGGTCATCAGCTTTAGTTTTAAAAAACCTCAGAGCAGTGCCCTCTTCCCCTTCACAGCCCACGCCCAGGTAGCTCTGCACCGTCCTGAAGTGTTGCACATTAACCAAGAAAATGGAAATGTTACGCTTTAATCATTATGCAAACACGCTGAGCAGCCTAACACAGCTTTTAAAGCACGACCCAAATGTATTTTGGGCCTGAGGTGGGCTCTCAGGATGGTTGCTGGCAGAGCTCAGCTGGCTGCTGGCTGCAGGAACCCAGAGCTGTGCAGACCCAATCCAGGTCACCGATAACAATGCCGCCTCAGCTGCTTTAAGCTCTTTAGCCGAAATCCTTCATTGCCAGGAGAAGGCAGTGACATGGAGGAGATCGGCCCCAGCCCCACCAATGTCACATGAGCCCCTCGGCAAAGTTTCTTTGCTCGTAGCCACTTCAACAAGACAGGAAGTTATTTTCAGTTTAGCTATATTTTATTGAAGTTGTGCCTGTGTATCTATCACATGGGGGGAGAGCAACTCCTCGCTCATTATTGCTCTGCGCTGCAGGCACCGAGCTTCTATTTCACAGCCCAAGCGATCAGTGTGCCACAGTACTGTGCTGCATAGCTGCATAGCTCTGCGCGACATTAAAGGGGAAATTGGAGCTGCTTTTCTGCTCGCTCTCAAGCAGCCTTTTTTTTTTTCCCCTCTGCTTTCCCCTGGTTCCCCCAGCTCTGCTTGGATAGCTCCTGCACTGCGCACAGCCTGGGCAGCTCCAGAGCAGCTTTGGAGAACTGTTCGGCCACAGCACTGCTCTGCGGAGAAGCAGAGCCAGCATCCAGCCTTTCGACTCAGCACAGAGCAGCCCTTAAGCTCCTCACGCTGCTCTGCTCTGTGACCATCGCTGCTGCTATGTTTGCAGCCTTCCCTCTGCTGCTGGCAGGGAAAAGGCATCCGGTGAGCTCGGCTGCCCAGAGCCACGGGGCTTCCTGCTGCATGAAGGCTGCAGATCAGGCAGCACCACTCAGAAGAAAGCAGAAAGCAACAGAAAGGAGGAACCTTGCAGGGATTAACCTCAGAAAGCTCTGCAGGACAGACGTTCCCCCACCACTGCCATATAGGCACAGTCCTGTCCCAAAGCACAACTGCACGAGCTGCAGAGCCCACCCAACCTGTGCCCCATCCCAGTGCCAGCTGGGGCTCACTGCAGACCCCGCTGCCTCCATGAAGCCATTCCCACACACCACTCAAACCTCACCTCGGGGCTGCAGCAGGTATTGTGCCCTGAGCCCAGCAGGACACCCATGGTGAATCCTCACCGCACATCTCAACAGAAATTGTGCCTCAGAAGCTCTGGCTATGAACACAGTGTGTGCAGTTCTGCTCCATCTCAGTGCAGAAAACAACCAGGCTTCCTCCTGGGCTGCCTGCTGATGGAGAAGCTCCATTACACCTCCCTACATCACTCCTATGCAAGCATGGCGAGGTAGCAGGACAGCAGCGGTAATTGGGCTGACCCTGCAGGGATGTACCACAGCAAAGCCAACACCAAGGAGAGGAGATGACAAATGCTGCCCAGCTGTGGCACAGGGACCAGCCCAAGCTTGAGTTATCATCCCCCTGGGGTGGGAACAATCAATAAGCATACTAAAACTATCATGAAAGTAGAGTATTTGGGGTTATTCTAATCAGAGCAGAGCAGGATGCCAGCAGGGTGCCCAGCTGCATAAGTTCACCCTACAGAACAGATTATACTGCCAAGTATTACTGAAGGCGAACAGCTGCCTGTTCTCAACCACCTCCCAGCCTGGGCCCAGCCCAGTGCTGACCTCAGCCCCACTCCACCCAAGGGCAGGTCGGGGTTTCCCCAAGGATGAGCCCAGCGGCTGCTTGCACCCCTCTATCTCAGTGCTGCTGTAACGTGCAGCAACACAGGCAGGGTGAGGAAGGGAGCGTGATGCCAGCAGTGTGCACTGAGCAACGTGCACCGAGCCAACACTTCTCTGTTATGCCACACACTGCACCGTGCAGACAACGCAGTCCTCCCAAGGTTCCTTGCATAGTGATTAATACATTTATTCCAAATGCAGCTCAGCCCAAGCTGTGTATTTCCAGCTTGTCTCTGCTTATTGAATAGTAAATTTAGGCAATTACGTACATTATTCTGCTATCCATACACGTCAAACACCACCCGACTGCAGTTTGTAGCAGCTCATTTCTCTAAATAAAGTTCTGTAAAGAAATATGTTCAAAGATGTGAGGCTCGGATGCTGAAAGCAGCTCCCTGCATGGCAGCGGGTGGGGGGAGCACAGAGCACAGTGCCCCAGCACCAGCCCACAGGGCATCCCCTGCAGGAGCCGCAGCACTGCTGCAGCTGCACCCTTCACATTCCACCCGCAGCAGTTTTGCTGAAACCAGAAATGTGCAGTAAGCACTGCTGAAATACGTTCTTCCCAAAGAGAGGATTTTCCCAGCTTTCACGCTTCTCCTGCCACCCCGCAAAGCAGGCAGAGGGACTCAGCCCCACAGCCCTCGTGCTGCCTGGCAGAGATAGAGCAACACAGAGACAGCACTCCCAGAGTACCGGGGGAACAGCTGTGGTCAGTGCATGGAGCTGGTGCAGCATGGGGTGCTGGCACTCCTACCTCCCCCCGCTGCCACGAAGGTCCTTTGGGAAGAATGTTTCCTTTTTCGCTTGCAGAGCACCCTACAAAGGTACTCCACATTTTTGGACCCTGAACCGAGGCCAGCCCTCGAGGTGCTGCAGTGTCACCCAGCAAGGAGTGCTGGGCCTCCCTGCAGAGGACAGTGCCTGCACGGCTGCAGCTACCCAGGTCTATCCAGAACGGGGACGGAGCCAAGCGACAATGAAACCACGCACAGAAAATTCAGCAGAGCTTATCAGGAGGCAGCAGGCACCGGAGCTGCGGGAGGGAACCAAATCCCCTCTGCAGCCATTGGCCCAAGAACAGCACCACAGCACGGGGAGAAACACGGAGCAAAAGGTGCATTTCCATGGGGTGCAGAGCATCCCTGCTCAGCTCCATGCGCTGCTGCCCCCAGCATGCAGACCCCGCAGCCATCTGCTGATGCCCCTAGGCTTAGGGACAATGCTTTTTGTCAAAGACATTTTGCCTGGCATCCTATTCCCCATCACATCTCCTCCTCACATCTCCCTGGGACATCACGCCCTGCTCAGGAATCCAGGGCTGATAATTCACTGATAATGGTTGGAAGCTCACAGACTGGAATCAGTTATGAGGAAACATCCCTGTGTACAAAGTGGGTCACAGAGCTGCATTCTGGGGGCTGAAAAGGGGCATTTAAAACACACTGGGAGCTCTGCAAACAACTCCCACTCTGTGCCAGTGCCATGGCACAGTGCTGGAGATGCCGCGTGCTCTGAGAGCAGAAGCAGGTGTGCAAATGGCTTTGCTACCACTGATGGGAGCAGATGTGCTGGCTGAGGGGAGCTCAGAGGCTTCAGAGTAGATTACTTCACAGGAAAGTGTGTGTGCACACGTGTGCAAGAGCACGGGTGTGCATTTGGGTGACTTGCTGCGAACAGGAGATCCCTGCCTTGCTGTGCTGGGGGGAGGCCCCACCCCGTGCACACAGGGGGCCCCTGACCACCAGGCTGCACGCAGCTGCTCTTTGCTCACCTTCATCCATTCACGCATAAAGCTGTACAGAATGTGAACAATAAGCAGCGAGAGGAAAGAGAAATCATTTGGAAAATGGCTGGGCATGGGAATACCTGCCTCGCACTAGAGAGCCATAGCTCAGAAAGAGAAATCACTTCACAGAAAGGCCAGCTGGCAGCGAACAAAGGGCACAGCTGGGCACAGCCACAGCCGTCGGTCTGCACCAGGATGGGGAAGATGGCAGCGTCGTGAGGTGCAGCCCGGTGAGCACAACACAGCTGTGCTCTGCAGCCAGCAGCAGCAACCATGCTCCATCTGAGAGCAGCGCTGTTAGTGCCAGCAACAAAGCCACGAGATGCACTGCTGCTCTGCCTGTTGTTCTGTAACAGGCTGAACTAAGCTGCATTTGCTGAAGCAATGAAAGGGAAAAGAACTAATCATCCTATGAACAAACCAGCTTATGAGCATTTAGGCACTGTTTCTTATTAACAGTTCTTTTGTTTGCCACAAATAATTAAATAGCTCTTCATTAATTTTTTTTTTTTTATTATTATTCTGTCTTTATATCAGACCTGCAGATATGGGACAAAACTTCGGGAAGTGACTGAGCAATGCTGGGAAAGAGAGGTGTTTACAGTGAGCCTTGGCCCAAAGTGGAACAGAAATCTTTAGAAAATAGGCATCAGAAGACGCACGTAACAACAAGGATCCCCACAGCATACACCAGAGGCTCTACATGGCCCTGCAGAGCACTCCTCCTGCTGGGGCTGGGCTGTGTGGGATGCAACATTTCGTGGCTGCGTCTGTCAGCTGTGAAAAATGCATGGACTCAGGAGAATGGATTTGCTGGAATCCATCATCTTCAGCAGAAATTAACTGTATTGTAGTGCTTTATTCCATCTCGTTAAAGGCTCGGATGGATGAAGAACAGCCCATAAGCCAAGCAGCCAAGGTGCACGCGGGGTGACAGAACCAGAGCTGAGAGCAGAACCCCCGGCGTGGGGCAGCTCAGGACCCCGTCCAGCCCAACCCAAGCACCCCCAGGGATGAAAGCCATCCCCATGCATTCACCATTGCTCAAGGCTGTGCAAACTTCTTGCAGCATTCAAAGAGCACAGAGAACAGCCACTACAGCATCCCCTGGGTCTCGGCAACCCACATGCAGAGGCTCTAGGACACAGGTAGCCCCTGCCCACAGCTCAGCCAGCCCCACCGCGCAGACCCTGCCCATACCTGTACACCATCCCTGCCTGCGCCTGGATGCTCTCGTGCAGTGACAACCCGTGGAGATGAAGGAACCTCTCCAGCTGCCTCTTCTCGCTGGCCCCACTCGCTCTCCCTGCCCCGGCTGCAGGATGGTCTCTGGGGGCCATGCTCAGCTTTTTGCCCCGCAGCGGCACTTCGCTGGCTTTCTGCAGGGCCGGCTTGTGAGGTGGGATATCAGCAGAGGAGGGCTTGTACAAGTGCATGGCCCCACGCCGTGCAGCAGCACTTGCCTTTGTCTTGCTGCAAGGGGAGCGTTCCAACTCAAGTGGGCTCCGGCTGGGATCGCAGTGCTGTCTGCCAATAACGGGAGAGTGCTCCGAGGGGCGAGGGCTGCCAGTGGGAACGGAGTGCAGACCCTGCTTCCCAGGTCTTATATTTAGAGGATGAGAAATATTTGTTTGGGATTCCACCCAAGGCCAACAAACGTCAAAAAAGAATATTCTCCCAGGGTTTATTTGAGGCCTTGGGTGGAGAGATGAGTGCTGCAAGCATCTCCTATGTGGCTCCTTCAAACCTGGTGGGCTCACCTACTCTGGTGTAAAACGTCACAACCCAGGTTAAGTGTTCTGTAACCTCCACTGCTAAGCTATAAAGTCCCAAAAGGATGCTGTGCGTAAGCAAATGCAGGGGAACAAGGCAGCCAAAGTCCCACAGAGACAAATAACCCAAGCAGACAGGGGAAATACTGAGCCTGTGCTGAGTGCTGCATTATCCTCTGACCCAACACACAGGCTTTAAGGCTGGGATCCGAGTTCCCAGAGCCTGCAGCTGTTTCTCCTAAGTGCACACAGTACAGAAACCTCCTGCATCCCCAGAGGGATGGGAGAAACAATGAAGGGCTTGGGGGCAGCAGCAGAGCCTCCAGGTCAGAGCAGACCCAGCAGTGCCTGGGTCAGGGAAGTAGCATAGGATGCAGGTTTCCTGGGCTCTTACATTTTAAACACTCAGCCCACCTCCTGGCTCTCCTCTCAATCTCAAATACATCTGAAATATCAGTTAAATAATCAAGTGATGGATATATCATGCACTCAGCTAATCCTTAAAGCTTTCAAAGCAGATAAACAAGGGCTGAGCTAAAAAAGAAAACATATTTTAAAAGATTATATTTCAATGTCACAGAGAGGAGTTGCACAGGGAAATGTGGGTTACCCGTCCTCCCCTCCCCACACCACAATGCCAGGGCATGTAGGAATCCGTCCTTCCACCCCATCCAAGCTCCTACATCAAACCTGTCCGTTTTACCTCCTGTTGGATCCAACTCTCTGCTCATCTCTAAAGCAAGATGAACCAAAGGCAAAGAAATACTCCCACAAGCCACGCTGCTGTTTTCAGACATCAGAGTTTCTCTGGTTTAGAGCCACAGGGGCCAGCACAGCTCAGCATCACGAGGAATTCACCTTTCCCAGAAGTTATCCCCATGCCTGTGGCTTTACGGTGCCACAGAGCAGCCACCACCACTGGGTCTCAGCCTGCAAAGATGCTTGGCCTTCCTTTGTTGCAAGTGGTTTGATAGCTTCACACTGAATTGCTGCTCTCTCCACCTCTGGTGGTTACATACCACTTTCCTTTCACGTTCCCCTGTCACCCACACCACCCCACACACCTGCAGCCTCTTCCAAACTCCACTCAGATGCAACCACAGCCACCTGGAAACAGCAGCTACCAGAAACGGGCCCAAATTATCACAGGTGGGTTTGGACAAGAAACGCGGGAGCTGGGAAAGAAGGCTGTGAAAAGGTCAGTGATTTCAGTTCACCACTGTCCAGGGATAACAAGCCCCCAGCAGCTGGAAATGGCAGAACCACGGAGCCCGAATCCTTCTATTCTTATCATAGTTGACATAAGCGTTGCTATGGCTATAGCAGCTGTTATCAATACTGTCACGGCCGCGGCTATCAGCGCCACGTCCGTATGGCTATCGCTGCTGCGAGCTCCCATCACTGCTGCTATCAGCAGCACGGCCGTCGTGCCGCGGGCTGCCCTACCTGTGCGGCATGCCGGTGGTGTAGGCGACGGTGTGCTCGTGTGAGAGCTCACAGCCACGCAGGTACCAGCTCATCTCCAGCTCCCGCAGCAGAGCCAGGCGCCGTGCCCGCTGCTGTGCCGCCAGCTTCGCCCGTGCCTCCTTGGTGCCCTCGGCGCCGCCACGCGAGGCTCGCTCCCTGCTGCCCAGGGACAGCACCGACTGCTTCCTCAGCTTCAGCGCCTCCTCCGCGTTCTTGTTGCCCACGGTGCCCGTGCGTGCCGCCAGCATTGCCGCGTCCGGCCCCGAGTGCAGTTGCTGCCCTCAAATCATTTAAACTGATTTGCGGCACGCACCGTCCTCCCTCTATAACCCTCTGCCAGCTCAGAGCCGTAATTAGATACGTGGCCGCAGAGCTTAACCCGAAAGGGGAGCTGTGACCTCTGCATGGAAACATCTGTACGGCGTCCTGCGGGGGCTGAAAGGCACACCGCTGTGGCCATGGGCTGCACGACACAGCGTGGTCCTCAGCCCAAAGCGGCCTCCATCCGTGCGGCCATGGCTGCCCTGCAGAGGAGCAAAGCTGGGGCTCTCACCAGTTGGATCATGGAGAGAGTGGTGCTTGGGGAAGATCTGGTCAGGAAGGGATGCTCGAGCTGAACGTGCTTTCTTCTGCCTTGAAATAAGAGGTCATGGAACAAACCACACCAGGCATTCAGGAGCACGACCAGCCCTGTGTTTGGAGAAAGAGGGAGGCCAAAAGCACGCAAAGGGCACTTAGGATGTTAAACACATTGCAGTTCTACAATGCTATCCCATGTCAGTACATTTCATAGCACTTCCCAAAAAGGAGAAGCCTCCAGCAGCTCCAGGAGCCTCCAAGCCAGCCCTGCACCACTCAGGCAGTACACACTCCTTTCACAGATGTCTTTCAGGCTTCATATGATTGTTCAAGTTCTTCCACCTGGGAGCTGCCTACCAAAATCCAGCTTTGCTCAGACCCTGCAGACAGCCATGGTCAGGCCATGGGGCTCTGAGCACCTGACAGGGCTGTGGGTGTCCCTGTGCATGGCAGGGGGTTGGACTGATGGCCATCAGAAGTTCTTCCAACGCAAACCATTCTGTGATTCCATAACAGATTCTATGAAAAGCAAAACAAAGTTCTGAAACATTTGCATAACACACGGTGAGCTCACCCAGCCTTTTGTGTTTACCACTCACCCAACCACAGCACCACGCAGCTGTTCCCAAACAAAGGCCCTGAGCAGGGATCAGTCATCACAGAGGTAACCACATTAAAGCACCTGCTCGCTATTTGTTCCTCCCTAACGGAGCATTGTTTGTCTCACAGCAGACCTGTGACAGTGCACGTCCCACCACGTGCCAGGGGTCAGTAATGCCACCGGAGCTGCCCGCTCGCCCTATAAAACATGCAGCAGGATCGTTTGCCTGCAAGCCAAGCCGCCCAGCTGCCATTAAACATTGATGGGCAGTGGGAGCTGAGCTGGCTGAGCCCCTCTGTGCCAGCATCACACAGTCACTCTGACACAGATTAACGCCGCTGGTGCTGCGCGCCCAGCGCTGAGCTGCAGGGCTGTGAGCCTGGCACGGGCTGCAGTGCAGCAAGGTCCAGGCACTCATCGGTGAAACAAGTGGTCCCATTGCTGGGGTGCAGGATGGCCAGTAGGAGCAAGCACTGTGCTGCTAGCCTGAAAGCAGAACGTTCCCCTAACACACCTTGTTCACATGACAGGTGCACGACAGCAATTTTTAAGAGTTGTGAAGGCTGGAAATGACCTCCAAGATCCCCAACCCAGCCCCAGCTCACCCCCCTGCCCACGTCCCTCAGTGCCACATCCCTGCAGTTCTGGAGCACCCCCTGGGACAGTGACCGCAGCGTTCCCTGGGCGGCTGTGCCACTGCATCACTGCTCTTCCAGAGAATATTATTTTCCTAACACCCAACCTGCATTTTCCTCTGGCTCAGACACCACTTTACTCAACCCTAGTACTTTTCAGATGTAAATAAGAGAATCATTTTTAACAGCCTCCAATAGATGCTTTCTGCTCAGAAGAGCATTAGGTTTCCATGGTGAATTAATGCACTCCACACCGTTCGCATTTAGAAGTGTTTTCCTTTTCGTTTTGCTTTTTGTATCTCTCAAACCATTCCGTGCCAGCCCCGGCTGCTCAGCCCCACCTGCACGTCCTCTCACAAGAGATCTCTTCTCCCCATTCCAAAACACAGGATGCAAATTCTGATCTACCAATTCTCCAGCAGTTCCAGCAAAATTTGCTTTAAATTCAGGCACTTAAAACTGTCTCAATCCCTGCATTTCAGACCCTACACTACACTCTCTATCAGCATTGCCCCAGATTGTCCAGCTAGGTGCACATCCCTAGAACCTGCCTGCATACAGGGATATCCCAAGCAGGACACGTGGGCAGCACTTACTGCAAGATCCTGTCTAGAGGTTTCTAGCAGAAAAACTCAAGCCTTGCACAGGTACAGGTTGAGCTGGGAAATATCTGTAAGTGATAGCTAAGTAACATATAGATTTCATCCCATAGGAGCCAAGTAATTTTCAAATGCAGGATCCAATTAGCAAAAGCCTAAGTGATAGCCTTTAGGCTAACAGCAATCTCTCTTCACCCTATCCTCTACCTAAGGTAATTAGAACCTCATCAGGGAAAGATTCATCAAGTTGCTTAATTGGTTGAGCGCCTCCCCTGTGCAGCCCTGCGCCCAGCCCAGGAGCACAGCATCCCTGGCCCACATTGCGCCCGGCTCTCTGAAGAACAAGGCAGACATTTCAGAGAATTCCTGTTTGTGCTGCCCATTGCAGGCCCAGAAAGAGCTGTATGGCTGTGTTTGAGTGTTAATATTACATTAGAGGTACATCTTTCAGGTTGGATATCAGACAACATTCCTTATCTAAGGACCAGTTGGGCACTGCCACAGGCAGCGGTGGGGTCACCGTCCCTGGAGGTACCCAGAAACATGAAGATGTGGCACACTGAAGAAATTGGGCAGTGAGCAGGTGGGGGTGGGGAACTTACAGGTCCTTTCCAGCCTCAGTGCTTCTGTGATTAGCACAGACTGTCACACGTGGGCCAAAGGCAGTGCAATTAGTGCAATTAGAAGCAGCAGAGGCTAACGGGCGCTGTTGTTCATCACCCACCTGGCATGGCTGCACACTGCACACATCCAGCACTGATGCTCCTCTCTCAGCAAGTCCGTCTGCTGCAATTAACCTGATGAGGAAGCAGCTCCCTGCAGTCTTTTATCTTCTCGTGGAATTTTTAGCAGTCAGCCCAGAGCCAAACATCACACACGAGCACAAAGAAACGCAGGTGATGTTAATTAATGCCTTTTTCACCTGGCAGTCCTCAAGCGGGATCACTGAGCACCAGGAGCAGCCAGCAATTAAGGAATGCATCACCAGATTGGGGACAGCCCGTAAAGCAAAGGGCCGAGCAGCTTCATGGCCTGCATGGTGTTCAAATTGGCCACCGAGTGCAGTGTGGCCCAACAGGCTGCAATGCAGCAGCAGCCCAGGGGTGGCAGCTCCCAGAGCCCCACGGCAGCAGTGGGCACAGCCCAGCAGTGGGCACAGCCCAGCAGTGCCCCCACCACGACCGTGGGTGCTGGAGCACAGCTCGGCCATCTGGCACAGATACACAACAGCACACATCCACACTCCTGCAATGAAGGGCGGCTCTGCACAGCCACAGACTGCGCTGCTCTATTTCCTCAATTGCCTTTTTCTTTTTTACAGCAGGAAACTACACACAGCCTCAAATCCCCTGCATCCAGGGAATGAGTTACCTCCATCCCAGCACCAACACAAGCAGCAGCACAGAGCCTGACGGGGATGCAGAAGGGACAGCCACGGGACAGCACGTCACCCGAACAACAGGGCTGCAGCCCAGAAGGGACGGGCCACGAACAGCCCTAGGAAACACAGCACACCGGTGTTCAAACATAATACTTTTATTTGTGGATAAAAATTAAGGCTCACAGTACTTTATCATTTCACAAGCAGAAAAAAAGTTAAAAATTGAGAATGGTGGGGAATGCCCCCAATACAAATTCCTCCAACTGCTGACATGTTTTACTGAAGACTTGAGGTGAACAACCGTATAGGGCAGCTACAGGTATTAGATTGTAAACTATGTGCTAAATATAGGTTTTTAAGAAAGTGAACAGAGCATTTATGTTTCTCTCCACTTCTGACTGTCCTATACACACAGAACTGCTGGGATAACACCACTGACCTTCCTAAGAACAACCCACTTCTACAATGCATGGCACGGGTGTCAACAGGGGAAGATAGTTAAAGATCACAAATTTCGTTTCCGTAAGACCTTTCGATGACAGTGCAATGGTTTATGCCTAAACATTTCAATATTCACCTTTCTGGCTTAAAAAACAAACAAACAAAAACAAGAGAGGAGGCTT
Source organism: Perdix hodgsoniae (assembly GCA_035772895.1). Lineage (NCBI taxonomy): Eukaryota > Metazoa > Chordata > Aves > Galliformes > Phasianidae > Perdix > Perdix hodgsoniae. Next base: position 7,676,828 of record JAPSGF010000026.1, read on the forward strand.
CTAAGAGAGCACAGGAATTGCTGCCAAGCTCCATTTCACAGACACGAAAGCAACCAGTGTGACTAGAAGATGCTCAAAGCGTACGTCCAGCTTCAGCATACACACAGTATGCAGGAATACGTTACACCCCCAGCGCAGATGGAACTCTGCATGGAAGATGGGAGCACTTCCCAGTCCACAGCACACAGCAAACACAGGATTCCCACCCCGGTGTGCTGGGGACACACTGCGAGGCACCAGCACCCCAGTCCTGCCGCACACCGTGGCCGCTGTCACCCACGCCTTGCCAGCTGCATCGTAACCACACTGCATATTTGTTTACAGGACACCAGCTAGAAGTGTCTCACTCCAAACTGGGGAGGTTTGGAGGTTAAGAAATGCTCAGTATTCTCTATTTTTCATAATTCTTTCTGTTTTGTCTATTTGCTGTCAAGGTAACTGATAACGTGGCAGCAAGAGCAAGCCTACTTATAACAAGCAACTGCTACAGCATTCAGAGGCTGAAGTATTTCTGCAGCACACCAGGGAGATTTTATTGTCACCTCACCATTTACCTAAGAGATACCAACGCAACAACACCATCTCAGGTCTATCCTCAGATCTTCCAGACTAAAAATTAAAACGTACCCTAAGGCCGTCAGTTTATTAGGGAGCTTTTGTTTGAAACACGATATACTAAAAATTTGAGTTTCCTTTCAACAGAACCCACGCTGTGGTAACAGATTCTGCCACAGCAACCATCGATACACAGCGTTTTGATCACCAGCTTGTGCAGATCACAGCCCGGTAGCAAAAGAACACGAGTTAACATGTCTACCTTCATCCACATAGCACAGAGCTCCCCCAGGTCACGATGGGTGCAGTTACAAGTGCTACACCAGCTCGGGAGGAGGCAGCTGAGATGCACAGCAGTTGGGATCTGTTCACCCAAGCCCCAGAAGAGCTGCAGGTGCAGGGCAGCTCATGGCCACCTGCGGCAGGAATGGCCTCAGAGCGCAGGGGCTGCTGCACACCACCTCCAGAGGAAGTGCAGCTGCTCAGGAATACAGGCAGAAATCAGAAGTTTACATATTAGCCATGTCCTGTAAGCTGGAATTAAGCTAAATTTCCATAATGCGTAGGCAGTAAATGCAGAAATGATGGGAACACATGATGTGCAACCAAACAAAACAGAACACTTTCAACCATTATTCCAGTTCATTGATCTATGTAAGCAGAAATATTAGTAGCCACAGCCATGAAATGCCCCGTGCTCCTGAACAGTTGAGAGCAACTGTTTTGCCTCCATAGAAATGGAACAGTTGTCTCCTACTCAGCTGCAAGAAATGGGTGGCAGGGCTGATCAGGAGCACACAGCAGCAGTTCCACAGGCAGAGTTATCCAGCAAGATATCAGAGCTGCTACAGAACCTGCAACTCCACAGACAGCATCTGCAGGATGAGCTCAGCACTGTCAGGAAACAGCTCTGCCTTGATGTATCAGAAAAGCACAGGTGCCCAAGATAAACACCTCTTACATTATTGCTTAACTACAGAAACAGCAGAGTATACACGATGGAAATAATCTATACTGGTTGGGTAAGTCACCCCAGTACTGTGACTCCACACTAATAACTATAAGGATTCTAAAAATCAAGCTAAGTACATTACATTAAAAAAAAAATAATAATCCTGTGAAAGCAAACGTGAAGAAAATAAACTGTCATCAAGTATAAGGTAAGCACATGGGCAGCAGCAGGCTGTGAAGGGACTATTGCATAAGGGTTGGAGACCAGAACCAGGATTCGGCCATCCTGGACTTCTGGTGCCACAGCTTTTAGAGCTGCACTCCTGCTTTTACTCCTCTCCGAGGCCCCAGAAGCACACAGACACCTCACAGTGACGTGACATTTCCACACGGTGTGTGATGGGGACATGCCTGTCACCAACCAACACACCTACCAGGCGATGCAAGAGGGAGTGAGGACAGGCAGGCAGGCAGGCCATCTCATAACACTTCAGCATTGCTCTTTTGGGACTCAAAGTTATTGCCATGGGATAACACGTCAAACAACCTAGAACAGGCCTAACAGCACACAACAGATACACGTTAATTCCACAACTCAGCAGTACCCACTACTCCATTTGGCAAAATATTTATTTATAATAAATTTGTTCAAAAGCAGTTGGTCACAAAGAATTCATTTTACATTTTTAGGCTGTAACAATGCTTTTGGTAGAAGTAAATAAGCCGTCTCTTTTTACACAGTGTACAAAAACCAAAGACACATTGAAATGACAGTTAACAACCGGAACACGTGGGAGTGGGAAGAATCAGTAAGACAAAGGCCAAAGCAATAGGAATCTGTCTGCACACAGGCAACGCCGCCATCATTTACCCGTACAAATCCTCAGCCCCATTCTGTTATCCCTGCACTGCTCGTAACGCCGCTCTGCGCTCCAGGAGAGGAGTCAGATGGGATGCAGCAGCTCCAGTCACTCTTTCACAGTACTGCATGTCAACACTGGGAATGGTTTCTGATATGATTTAGACTGCACACAGTACTTTAATAAAAAAAAAGTTATTTACTCCCACTCCGTAGTTCCTGGTGGCTTTGATGTCAAGTCATACATCACCCGAGAAATGCCAGGAATCTTCTTTATCTCTGCCACCATTTTTAATACAACCTACGGGGGGAAATAAATAGAGTTGTAAAGAGCACAAAAATCAGACATGATGAAAATTATCCTAAGAAAAAGTGATACAAGGAAAACACCATTCATACTGTTCTATAAACAGGAGAGACATCCTACAGCTATCAGCATATTACCGCCAATTAAGAAATAAAACCAACAAAGGAAAACTCCCAGCTTCTCAATATTTGCAGCTGTACTGGGAACCTGCTGATTTTGGGCACTGGTAATAGAGCTGAGCAGCAAGCACAACATACTTCCCTTAAGGCAGCAGCTCTTCAGCTTCAAAATGATTTTTTTTGAGGTTACGTTTTACTGCGTGCTGTTCTGCTCTGCTGTCAATCACTTGCAGACATCTCAGACCAACATCTCCAGCTGACCCACAATCAAACAGAAAGCAGCAGCCTGATTGAAACGAAGAACTTTTCAAACAAGAATAGGGAGCTCTGAAGGTTAAAAAATAGCAGAAAGAAGCATCTAATGGAAAGACTTTCCATTGACAGTTATTCTCCAGAGTGATCAATTAATGTTAGCTCCATCAGAGACAAAGCACTCCAGGCTGGACATTGATTAAGCTTCCTAGAAGCAGCACCTGAAACATCTTCCAGTGACCTAATCTGGAAACAGCACATTTTGAGATGTTAAGCAGCAGCTTCCAGTAAAATAAGAAGTGGGAAGCAAAGCAATTCCAGAAGGCAGGACATTTCCAATTACTAATGCAGGCAAAAGCTTCGAAATCTCTGGTATTTTGGCTGGAAAACTTCTAAGTTTGTCATTCTCATTGAAACCACTGCTCTCTTTGTTACTGTTTTTTTCCAAAGCAACACAACAGTACATTGTTCCTAGCCAAGAGCAGGAAAAAAAAGGATATAAGAAAGAGTGAAGAAAGTTAAAACAAGTCACCTACAACACAAGCTCTGAAAAGGAACCTGAAGGTCCTTATTACCTCTTCTGGAACCTCGTTACCAGGAGTTGCTGCAATCCCAGTCATGAAGTCGCTGGTAATGAAGGTTCGGATAACCACGGATCTCTGGCAGGATGGCTGTTTCTGCAGTGGGTCCCGATCAAAATGCAGTGGGGTCAGGATTATTGGCATCTGGCTAATTTTTCCAGCATAACCTTCAGGAAAACAGCAGCACAAAGTGCTTTAGTTTGATTTTGAAGTACAAGCATGGCTGAAGTCTTACAGGATTCCCTGCACATATTTCAAATGCGATTCCTCCACTTACATGGAGAGAAACACCGGAGTTCTGGGACTTCTTCACCACCACGCCTCAGAAGATCACACTGATTACCCAATTATGTAATTAGCAGTGCATACACTAAAACTACTCAAATTGCCACTTGAAATAATCTTCAAGGCTTGCAGGCACGCAGAACAGAACTAGATAATCTGTTAACTCTGCAACCGACTGCATTTGCAACTTGAGATCTCCTTCCTACCCACAAAACACAAGCATTCGATTTTGTCTGTTCCAACATTAACTGTAATAAAGAGCAATTCTCAGAAAGGGAAATTAAAAAGAACTTACATTTTCAGATACTTTCAGCTGTTATCAATGAAATCCAGGTAACACCAAATGCCAGGGTAAGGCGATTTAACAGCTAGCTCCCTTCTTTCCATAACCAAGCATGCTTTCAAATTCACACCAAGTCTCTTTACACAGTTCATCTACTTCAGACAAATACTGATAACTGAGATCATCAGCAAGAAGTAATTTGACTTTCTGCTGGCTAACAGTGGCTCTTGTAAGAGTCCACAATAAAGCAAAGTATCATGCCTTTAAGCTCTGCAATGTGTCTGAGGCAAATCCCACCCCTACCAAAAGAACGGTCCCAGGCACAGTCCCATGTGTGACAACAGGCAGCAGATGAGGCAGCAGCACCCAGCTGTGAGGTTCATCTCCAGCTGCCATATGGAGAATGAAAAAGCTGCAACCCTACCTCTAATTCTGCTAGCAGAAAGCCCAGCAGTTCCTGCCCCTCAGCTCTCCACCTGCAGACCTTTAAGCATACTGCTGAATGTCAGCTCATTCAGCAATAAACTTTGGACCTAATCAAGAAGGCCATAGAGTGACTGTGCATTATGTAACCACACCCATACAGATGGGTGCATGGGGATCCTGAAACCACAGCTTCATCTGTGGGACGAGGCTAAACACCTACCAGACTCCCTGAGAATGTTGTGAGCCTCAAAATCAGCTTGACGTAAAGTGCTGAGGACTCCTGTTGTCAGGAATGTGGGTGTGACATCAGTGGGAGGCTCTTTGACTGGTGGACCAAACACATACACAACCCTGGAAAAAAAAACAGATGGTAGGAAAACACGTTTTCTGCAAGTGGAATGCAACAGACTGCCTAAGACTGCATCTTCAGCATGGCAGAAAAAATAACTGAACCAAAAAAATACTGAATATTTGGTTTCACCCCTCAGCCACCAACTAGAACCTGTTATAATTTAATGGATATATTAATGGATATATTCAGCAAAGGCGACACGTATGCTAGCTTTGCAAGTCAGATGTACTCATTCACCACTAACTCACTGGTATTACAGAAGACTTTCTTTTTTTCCCAATTTCTCTTTGATGTGAGTAAAAGTTAAGATTATTCAAAAGAAAGCTACTTATGTGCTTACAGTGTCTATCTTCAGTCCCATTAGGAAACCACCATATCATCGACAGGAAACCTTATTTGTTAAGGAATAGCTGTGTTTTCAAAACGGGGCACTAACACTGCTGTTTACCAATCCATTTCACTGCATTTGTAATAAAGTATCTCCCGTATTCAAACCAATCACATCAGCTTTATCTTTTTAATCTCACCATTATATGGGCTGCAGAACAAAAAGCAATATTGTCCAGCTGGCCTCACAGAAGGATTTACCATGTATCATGAATGCACACGAGTTATTTGAGTTCGTAGATGCAAAGTAAGAACACTTGTCTAAAACCCAAAGCTGGGCAGGACCCAAGCTTTACATTCTGTGTCTTTGTTTGCAGTAAAAAGCTGCACGCATAGCTGGGCAGACACCAACTGCTCCCAGTGCACTCCTCCAGCTGCTGCTTCCCCATCAGCACCAACCCAGAGCTCTCAAACACACCCTGGTATGGCAGAACTCCTGGGGTGGGAGTATATTCAGGAAGGGAGCATTAAAACCAGAGCAGCTTAAAGACAGCAATGCTGTACATCCAGCACACACTTGGAAATTGCACACACCACCCTGAGTGCCTTCTTTTATTTGCTCTGCACATAATTTAGAGGAATATCTTGTAATTCAAGATCTCTCTCCCAAGTACAGCAGCTCTTCCAGTGGGTGTCACTTAAGTGACAAAATTAAGTCTTGCTATAAGCAATTATAAGCAGCTTTGTCACAAGTCTACAGCTGAGCAAGAAGGATACGTATTTTCTAGAACCGACTTAATCTCTGAGCAACTTCAGAAGAAAATACATATTCACAAGAGACCTCAATTAAGATAAAACCACCCAGCTTTGGAACTCTTCCTTGCAGCCCTACAACTGACAGTCATGTAAATCCCCTTCTTGACACACAGCACGGTCCCACATGCCACCACGGCTCATCAGCAGGCTCAGAACTCCCCAAAAAAATATTTAAGTTACATTGGAAGTTGTCTAACTGAGTGTTCAAAATGAGAAGATAAAGTATCCATTATTTCAAGTTGGTATTTCCAGAAATAAACCCAAGCTTGGATTTATTATGTGTAACCTATATATAATACACATACGTTCATAAGTAGTTACATCATAGATTCAACAGGGGCACTAAGCTTCCATGCATTAATTATGAGAAATGAGAGCAGTTTGGTACTGAGCAGAGAACACCTACCTGTTGATGTTGTGACACATGCGTGGTATGAGCCTGGCGAGAAACATGAGGGACTCCCAGTGTGGGGCATCCTTACTGGAGATCCCACACACGTAGCTGTACGAGCGGCAGTCACCCTAGGAATTAATGCAATATGAATGTCACTACCAAAATACTTCACACTGCTTTTCCATCTAAGTTACAGCACCATCCTTTATGTCAACGTTCAGCAGGCACAAACCTGTCCAAATCAGAATGCGCAGAGATATCAAGTAAATGGAGGAAACACCAAAGTGAGACGGGTCTCTTGTGAACTAGCAGGAGCACATAAAATGAAGGGGTTCAGAATTCATAAGGTGGCCAGAACACTGGGACTTGATTACACATTGATATTTTGAGGGCACCATCTGAGGAAGCCTTGTGACAAAGTACAGAAGTCTGCTGATGATATTGCTATTGCAAGTAATAACAAAAGCTGACTGCAAGGACTTACAGAAGAGACGTGCAAGATTAAGCAGCCAGTAATAAAAGCAAAGGTGTAATTCAATAACGATAATGCAAAGAAAGACTGCTCAGCCTCGAAAGGAGCAACAGGAATCTACAAGGCTATAAACATCAAGAAGAAATTGCCTGTGCAAGCAACCAGCATTATTCAACCTTAATGATATCCTCAAATATGACACCTGGCATTTACCCATGTATCTATTCAGATCTCTCTCAACACCTGCACTCTACCAGAGCTGACACAGGAGTCTCAGCCTTTTGAAGTCAATTTCTAGAGTTCTTATCAACATCACAGTAGCAATTCTTACACTTCCTAGCAGCCTGCCAACTGCTAGGAAGCAGCTTTAAGAATATTCCTGGAATGAATTCATTTACCTGCACTCCCACAGTTTTGATGGGTAACAAGAAGGCATTCAGTGAATGTAGGCTTGTAATCTGCATCAGTTTCTCCTGGTCTTCTTCAGTCGTGCACGCTTTGACCCTTTGCAACAAAGTATGTGGCTGTGCAATGATGCAGAAAAATAACTTTTAACTAATTAAAGCCCCCAAACATTCAGACACAACAGAAATAAAATTAAGTAGCTGGTTGGCTAAATATAGCCCACATTTACCCTTAGGAACTGTTTACTAAATACCTTTCCTTTAACAACTAAGTTTCAGTGAAAGCAGCTCCATGCATTTTAAGCTGAAGCCCTCCCAGGACCACAGGTGAAACTGCTTTTCTGCATTCATTCTCCCTCCCAAAGCTGAATTTTTCATGCCTGTTGTTTATTTCAGACACAGAACAAAGCAGTACTGTGTTACCTTACGCTGCAATACAATGTGCTTTCAAGAAGAGCACTTACAGATGCTTTTCCTTTGGTGTTCCTTCAAAAAAAGCTCTGGAAGTTGTTCTGAACTTGGCATTTACTGCTGCTCTCTACTGGTGGCTTTTCAGCCCCCTGCAGCTCAGTTTGAGAGCTCACAGAAACCAGGAAGATCCCAGCAGTTCAAGGATTGAGAGCTTAAATGTCACTGACTAATCACTTCAGGATTCTGGTTGGGACATCCAGCAAGTGCTGGCTCCTCACTCCTGCACCCTCAATTCAGGCACTCAGTGGCTGCCAGTGATTTTCTAGGATGGCATGTGCAACTACTCCAAGCAGGGAAAATCTTGTTTCTGACACTGTGAGATTTGAATCATCTTCTGAAATGCTCATCTCCACAAATTTTAACTAAAACAGGATTTGTTTGCTATCTGAAAGGTACATAAGCTTCCAATTTACAGAAGCCACTCAACACTTGCCATAGCCAGGACTTCGGAAATTCTACTGTACCGTACCAAACGGCTTTGAGCAACGCATTATACCCAAAGAACACAAATCAGTCATTTTTAAATTTTAGCAACTTAAACCTCATAGCAATGCACTACAGAATGGTCACACTGCTTCTATACACGTTAGAACCTAACAGCTTTGTTACCTTCTTAACACTCGCAGAAAAATCCGCAACTATTTTCAAGATGTTGTTTGTTTCAGGGAAGTCTTTGCACACATAAGGCTCCTCAGCACATATCACTCTGATTGCCAGACCTGGACCTGCAACGTAAAATTGAAGAAAACATCACACTAAATAACATGACAAGTTGACTTTCAATAAGCAACAGCACTGGAACATCACGACAAGGTCAGTCATTAAGTACACTACGCTTTGCCACCACATCTCCACTTGACAGTCAACAAAACAAGCCAAAGAAATAAGCCATCAGTTTATTCTGGAACAGTATTTCTGGTCAGTACATTTAAGCACTGGTTCCTGACATTTTGCATTGGTGCTGGATGGCAAGCCAAAGCAAACAGCAACCTCCTCCTTCCCTTTGCTAGGCAGCCTGGATGACAGAGTTGGTTACAAAGTACAGCTGGATCTCTATTGTTTTTTAAAGAGATCCCTGGAGGCTATCTGGCCTGCTAACTACTTGACACAAAAGTACACGTGTAATTCGCCGGAAACATCTGAGTAGTGTCCTTAGCTTCACGCAGTGCTGGTGCATCAGCAGAGCAGCCTAGGCGTTCTGACTGTGACCACTACACACCCTGCAGGACAGTCTTAGAAACACAAAGAGCACATCTCTTAAAAAGACGTGGACTTTGTTACATTACATAGTTTGATGTTTTCTGGTTGAGAACTGCTGTTGTTATTCTCCATGCAGTCGTTTTCAAAACAGCAACAGCCACTTAGAAAGGCAGACAACGGCCATTATTTCATGCAAGATATATTTGACAGCTGAGCCAGCATTCAGCTGCACTTCACTTGCTTTGGCTTACAAAATTAAGAAGAAACAAATACAGCCCTGTGATAACTCAATTATAAATCCGTTATTTTAAGCACTATGCATAAAATCAAGCTGCTCTCAATTACTCATTTCCTCAAAAAGAAAATCCTGTGCTTAAACTAAAGCCTCAGAAAATCCACCAGATTAGTTCTGTGTTTAGAGGTAAGTTCTATTCTACAACACAAATTTATTCTGCACATTAAGTATCTTCCCAACAACACTGATGCAGCACACAGTCCTTCACTGAGCAGCATGGATTCTGGTACCTGGGAAGGGATGCCTTGAAACCAGCTCTTCAGGAAGTCCGAGCTCTCTTCCTAGCACACGAACTTCATCCTTGTGAAAGTCTTTTAGTGGTTCTATAACTTTTCCCTTAAAGAGAAACAAAAGAAAAGCCACAGTGATTTACACTCCAGATCACATATTCAAACAAAAAGCCTCAAATGTGTAGGTAACAGGCAGTCACAGTGGCCTGCTTTCCACAGCATCAGCTGCCAACACTTGCATAAACACTGGAAAGAAAAGTACATGCGAATGTAGGCTTTGCAGAACAGTTACAGGAGAGGGGATAAGACAAAGTTTGTTTGTGCCAAAAGTATCAATGGCTTAAGCAGTGCAAATACAGCTGTAGGCCAGTCTGGTTCTGACTGTCTTCCAAAATTCATACCGATCAAGAAGCTCTGAAAATACCTTAGAGAACTGGGAATAGGTTTGTTTAAGCTAACCAACCAAGGGTACAGTAAAAAGGACAAGGCTTGTGCTGCACATCTTCAGAGTGTCTTCTGTCACCAGTTCAATCTCCTGTGTTTGCACCATTTCTAAACTCCCAGTCTTTATCCACAGGTGTCCACAGCAGGATATTCCAAAAAGATCTGTGGGTTCTTAAGTTGACAAATGGTAAACAGATTGTGCACCACCAGCAAACTGCTGGCAGGCAGCCGACCAGGCCACTGACTTGATGCACAAGCTGTGAAAGAGCAGAGAGAACAGATCCTCAGATCAGAGCCTGACAGATCTACCCCTAGTTCTCAACTCACTTAAACACATTCATAGAATCGTAAAGGTTGGAAAAGACCACTAAGGTTGTCTAGTCCAACCATTAACCCACCCCAATGAACTATGTCCCTAAGTGCCACGTTTCTACAATTCCTGAATTCTTGACTCCCCCACTTCCAGTACCTGACCACTCCCTCTGATGAGGAATTTTTCCAAGTTCTCACTCTCTTCCAAAGGAAAATACTATGTCTGTAGTGGTCAGTGCTACTGAGAAGACTTGCAGTCTTGCCTCTCAACAGGACCTAATGATCATTTCACCTAAAAGCAGATCGCTGCTGTTGCTTGAATTCATATCATGTGTGATCTGAGCTATCAACACCATTACAAAATGCTGCATGCTGATTTCAGAATGAGACACAAAGGGAGAAGTAAGCAATTCATTACATTATGAATTCCACCTGAATCAGACTAAAGTTGTCTGAAAAGCCTTTCAGCAGTTATCTGCTATAGGTGTTGGGTATTGGCTTTGCTTCCATACACAGTCATCATAGGTTTAAGTGTTAAAAGAGAAAAGAGAAATGAAATCGTTTTCAGGTAACAACTGTGAGCAGCACTGTTCACACTGCAGCAGTATGGATTCAGTCTGTTGACATTTTCACTAATATTCAATGCTGGACAATACTGAAGCCATTCTGATTACTTTGAGAACATAGCACCTAGAGAGAAGTCTAATAAGTTACAATATTAAAACAGAACTTAAAGGGCCTCACAAGCATCACGAGATGCATCAACACAACCCAGTTATATCAGCAAAACATAAGTTGCTCATCTTCTATATTCAGCATCATCACTTTTGTGATAACCAGAATGACACACCAGTATCCAAAATTTCATTTACCTCTTCTCTTAACTTTCGAATCAGCTCTGTGTCATTGTGATGAGTTTTAATTACTTCAGCTTTGCCACTTGCAACAAGGGAAGCGCTTTCAATGAGATCAGGTCTGAGGGTACCCTGAGCAAGAAATACCTCTTCAGGTTTCAGATTCATTTCTCCAATAACTTCATTGGCAATCTGTAAGATGGAAAAGAGAACTTTTCAGCGTTCAAAGGTCTCAATGGATTGCCAATGGATTAGGTCATCCATAGCCTACACAACACCGTGCTACCGAGAGCACAACGCTTCAGAACAAAGTAGTCTGAGATAGAAAACGTATCTAGAATTCATGTGGGGAAAAAAAGAATTATAAACATTACCTTAACAAACGTGTCACCAATAATCTTTCTTTTTTCTTCAGGACTTGTAGTCATATTTAAGGTCTTGCTAATTCTTTTACGTGGAGTTCTATCTTCATCAGAGATTGGCAGAGTTGTTGTACCGTTATAGAAAGAATGAGCTGCATTCACCACTGTATGAAATTACAGGAATTGGTTGGCAAAGCCAATACAGATTTATATGTAAGATTACAAAGAATAATGACTATTGTTCTTAAGAATACTGCAGTCATTTAAGTACTGATTGTACTAAATAGGCCTGTTTGATACCTCAAGAATGGACTGCTGCAAAAGCACGTTACTTCTTTAATCAACATGCTCTAGAAGGTCATATTTAATATACTATGATGCTAGGAAACAAGTTCAGTTCTTGTCTGCCCTCTTAGATTACAACTGACTTGCTCCATCTAAATAGTTACAGGATGGTTATTAAGCTCAGGCCTTACTGCAGCCAAAATACACAACGCACTGTTCCCTCACAGTGCATCATGTCTCTTACTTTAGAGAGGCTCTCGATGCAGAGATCAGCTAGGAGGTTCTCTGGCATCTTCAACCAGCACTGAACTCCACGACTGACAGAAGGCACATTTCCCATAAAGGGATTCCCTTACTTGTCACAGCCCAGACTTATCAGTCCAGGGAATGCAAGGATAAGGCACAGCATTCCTCTGAAACAAAATAAAACAACACAAAATCCTGCACTGCTGTGTGTAGAACAAACTCTGACCTTCACCATATTGCTTGAAATCATAATACTGCTTTTCAACATACTCCACAAACAACACCCACAAAATAGGAGAGGAAAAAAAAAAGCCTTGAGGAAGAACTTTTGGCTCCAGTGGCATTCAATCACCCAAATGAGCTCAGTTTCTAAAGACAGAGATACAGAGCAAGAAGTGAAGCTCCAATGGAGGACTCTTAACCAAACTACAGAAGACGACTGCAATTAAATGAGTTTTGCTGCAGCTGAGTGGTACCTTTAACCTGAATCCCAAGTTTTTTCAGTGCCTCCTCCACAGACTGGCTCTCTCTTTTGCGCATAAATCCGTTGTCTATATGCACAGCTATCACCTGATCCCGGTTTAAAGCACGATTCAGGAGAGCAGTGCACACGGTTGAGTCCACACCTCCACTGAGTAAAACCTAAGGATGAGGAAAAAAAGGCAAAATAAACAGACTTGCAGAGCTGCCGAGGGAGAAAATATTAACTATTAATTCAGATACAGATGCAAAGATGAAAGCAGACTATTGATTTCTCATTTTCCTCCAAGTCTCCACTGGGAAGTCAAACAACACATTGACCCAAACATGCAATGCACAAAAGCTTTCTCAAACCTGCTTAACGTCTTACCCAAATCACAACAATTCTGCACTAAGAGCATGAGTGTTTTTCTCAGATTTTTGCAAACGATCTTTTGACTTCAGTTCCAGATGCTTACCAGAACTTTTGATGAGCCCACTTTCTCTTTGATATTTTGAATGCATTGAAGTTCTCTGTTTTCCACCGTAAAGGTCCCGCTGCATCCCGCGATATCATACAGAAAATTCTTCAGGATCATTTTTCCATTCACTGTAAGGCTAACTTCAGGGTGGAACTGTGCTCCATACAGCTTTTTAGATTCATTTGCTATACCTTCATTGGTGCAAAGAAACGAGCAAAGGAAATTAATTGGATGTGAGATGTGCATACACAACAAAATTAACATTTGCTCCAGATGCACTAAGCTTTATTTTTAAAATTGCACATTCTTTTCAGAAGGTAAAAATAAAAGAGGCAAACTGAAGCATCACAGAATTTCACCAGGAGTCATTCACCAAAAGGTGCGATTCATTTACTTTCTAGAAATAATGAGTAACACATCAGAATCTGTAGCAGATCTCTGCTCCCTGAGAAGTTGAGAAAATCTGCTATTATTTGCCATCCATGCTTTCCATCAACACTCCTGGTTACCAGAGCCTCATTTCTTTCAGAAGCAAACAAGTTGCCATTTTTATGTCATTAATCCAAAAAGTCAGTTTATACAATTCAGACACTGTCCAGAATTTCTCCAATTAGTTACTGGTCTGATTTAAGAGTAGGATGTGAAACATTGCTAACTTTTTATTTTTTAATGGAAAGATTTTCATTCAGTCACATGAATAGCTTGAAATCTTAGTAAGTGTTTGAGTAAACTTAAGACTCTTCCATATCTTCCACCTACCAGGAAAGACTCTCAAAGAGGCTGTCTGGCATTCAGAACTTTGAGTAATTGACAAAAGCCAAAATTCTCCCGTGACAGCCTGCAGGTAACTTTTAAGTCTTGTAACAAAGACTATAAAAAAAACCAATTTCAGTTAAAACAAATACCTGCTATAATGTTCCCAGACTGTGCAACCACTTTGAATCCATCAGCAACCTTATCCACACTGTCCCCATGAGTGAGGAGCACAAGCTCTTCCTTCTGAAGGCCCCTAGACAAAGATTAAAGTCTAGAATCAATAACAATAAGATGGCCAGATTTAAACAGAGTGCCATACATTGCAGTGTAAAAGTAACACAAGTCATACATCAAGTTTTCACAGTGCTCTCACTTACAGAGCCCATGCAAAAAAAAAAGATCAGCTACCTGCAACACCAATCCTCAAATACCTTACCTCGTGCTAAGGACACAACGTGGGTGGTTTGTTGGGTTTTGGTTCTTTCGCCCTGGAGATGTGCTCCAAAAAAACAGGCCTCTTCTAAATACATGCAGGATTTCCTTCCCAGAAGCACTGACCTCCAGCTGGGACTCCTTCATTGGAAGCTGCCAAAGCTCCCATACAATGCATCATCACAAAAAGAGGAGTGTATCTGAACTCAGAAGGTTTTTGCTTATTTACAGGGGGTTGTTTGTTTGTTTTTGCTGTTTTTAAAATACCTCAACATTGAAATACGCCCTCTCTGACACATGCAGCCATTCACTGCCAGTCAGGATGTCCGGATTCCTGCTTTTGACTTCAATTAAGTGAAGTTTCCTTGATCAAATCTGAATGCCTTCAGAACAATTCTGGGCATTCTAGACACGAGGCAGGACATAGCTCTACAGGGAAGAAGTCAATAAAGTTGCATCTCTGGGCACAACTAAACGGTTAGGATTACTGCAAAGAACTTGTGAGGCACTGACAAACTACTAAGAAATCTAACTCTGATTTTATAAAACATCACAAAGCAATTTTGAAGGAAGGTAGAAAACGTGTTTCAAAATTACTGTTACCTTTCAGAAACTGGATGGGTGCCAGCTGACATAAAGCAGTGCACAGTCAAGGAGAACACAAGAGCTTCACGCAGGCTTTTGTGCAGCAGTACTTGACAGTGACTCAATTAAGACAATTTACTTTGAAATAAAAAGGTTTGTATAATATTCTAAACAAACGTACCTACATTTCAAAAGCCAACTGAGAAGTTATTCCTGAACATTTGTTTAAATACATAACCTGCCGACCCATGAACACAGTTGTAACGGCTTATTAAAAACTGTGAGAGCTTGGGTGCAATTTCACTGTCTTCTGAAAAACACCCTTCCTCCCAAGCAGTCACCAGTTTCCAGACCAGCTCCATTCCATTCCCAATACTGTTCTCCTCACACAAAGCATCCATGTACCTGAACAGTGAACACGTGTTATCCAGAGTAATGTTGAACACTCCATCTTCTCTGACGCTCTTCTTGTGCACTGTACCTCCAAACACCTTGTTCATCATCTGCCAAAACACAAAGATGACGTGACAAAAACATGACACACTTTAGTATTGCTTTAATCTTTCTACTTCAATCTGTGACTGACAAATAGTTCTAGTCCTTGGACACACAGAAATACAGACTGTCATGATTATACTCATTTTAAATAGCACTTGGCAAAACCGTAAGAATTCTTTTCAAAACGGAGTACTGGGCTCATTCTCTTCATCTGGCCTTCTGTCAGCATAGCTGGGGAACTACTGCTACACACCACGAGTAACAGAAATACACAGCAGCAGGCAAGGGGCAGAGATGCACAAGACAACACATATTCAGTATTGTAAATCAATGTGTACTTCTAAATGACTGCCCTGCAAATCAGTGCAGTATCTGAGGCCAGTTGCCACAAAGGCAGATAAGCTGCTAAACAAAAACCTGACATCCCACCCTCACATAGGCTTAACCTTGAGATCTACCTGATCACCTCTGGAGAACCAGGCAAAAATATTAGTCTGATTTTTGTGACCACGGAGACTCTTCTTAGCCCCTGTTAGGTAGGAGCAGCACAAATCTCCACCATCCCTATTTCTTTCTAAAATTCAACTTCAAAAGGCACGGTGAGGTATTCTGCATTTCACACTTCAGAAGCCTCAGATTTTTTCCTTCAGATATGACTGGTAACAAACACACACACTTTACATTTTCACCTCCTAACTACGTTGTTTCAGAGATTTAAAAGTTATTATAGATCTAGTTTGATATTTTACTGGCTGTGTTAGTCTGATTCCAATCTATTCTAATGAAAGTAGTGGTGTGTTAACACAGACATTTGATTCATTTCTGTAAAGTCAGCCTTGAGGAACGCCCCTGCTTCAGGCTAGCTAACGTGGTTTTTAATTTGCTTGACATTTTAAGGCACTTCCATTTTATTACAACACACATTTCCCTTTAGAACAGGGAGTGCCAGCTTTGTTTCCATAATTACCAGCCCTTCTCGAGGAGTTTTTCCAGCCACATTCCGCACTCTGAAGGCCTTGTAAACTGCTAACCTCATGAAAAAACAAGATGCACACGCAGAGGTCATGCATCTGATCTGTCCTGTGTCCCCACGGGAGTGCTTCTTCACTCCATTTGGATCGCTACATCACTGCAGGGTCACCAAAGCACACTCATGAGCTATAACAGAAACATTCCACACTTGAAAATCAAAGGGAAAAACGACTTCACCTGTCTATGATGGACACGTTCTCTAATATCAACCAGATGGAATTAGTTAATGACTGTCAGGGTGCATTTATTATGACAAAAAATTGAGCGCAGAACTCAGCTCACAGCAGCAAAGCAGGAAGAACAGCATTTATGCCGCTGGTACCACAGCATGCTCAGTTTACCAATTAGCACCTTAAAAATATCTTCTGCATTCATGGCACACAGCACTGCTTATTTTGGAAAGCTGGTCCTGTAGCAGTTAATTGGCTAATTGCAGAAGCAGGGCTGCCACAGGCAAACATCTCCCTCCACCATACCTGCATGCCATAGCAGATCCCAAGAACTGGCTTTCCTATTGTAAATATTGCTGGGTCGAACCATGGCGCATCTTCAGCATACACAGAATTTGGTCCTCCAGATATGATGATAGCTCTGCAGACAAGAGATAATCAAATTAGCTCACATTTAACAACTTCATTTGAACACTGACGTTGCCTTATAACACTCATAAGTCTGTATATTCTGAATTAAATTCTAATACAGATATTCTAGCAGACAGTTTAGGTTTGCTAGGCTACAGCTACCAAAACAGTTTACAAAGGAAGTATTTCATCAGGTTAAACAAAATCAAATCTAAGCCAGCTTAAAACAGGGCTGCATTTCACATTCCCAGCCAAATGCTGACTACAAGAGAAGCAAGATGGCGAGAATCAAGCACAGAGCATTAACGTTGCAACACAAACACACTCCGCACTGCCTGTGCCATCTGGAAGAGAGCCACGCTCAAAAAGAGGCTTCTGAGTTTCTGGAGCTGTGAGAGCAGCACTGCTGGGCCGGAGCTGCACAAGGAGCAAGGAGGGCTGGGGTGCTGCTGGGGATGTGCAGGAGGGGCTGGGAGCAGCTCGGGGGCAGGGGGAGAAGGGCTGGGCTGCAGAGACCTGGGGTGACCCACCTGAGCCACTCCATGACTGTGCAGAGCATCTGCTCAAGAGCCATGCATGTGGAGCACCACGTAATATGGAATAAAAAAAAAAGTAGCTACACCTACAGACTGAATGTTTTTTAATGAGAAGTCAATTAGCTACTGCCTTGTTTAAAAAAAAAAAAAGAGGCTTCAAGTCTGCTTCTCTTACTTGCAAATTAAAAACTCAAGAACACAGAAGGATTTCCTGTATCTGAACCGTTAAAATACAAAGTGAATTAGGAGATGAGAGAGGAAAACAGGAAGAAAGCCATTGCCAGTCATGTCCCTCATCTCCTCAGTTGTCCTCACACTCCTGCAGCACAGGATGCAGAATGTGAAAGTCCCATTGCACCACCACGTCATTTGTGACATGCCTTCTTGCTCTGCTACAGACACACTTTGCTCTGCTTTAGCTTAAATCACTTCCAAAGCAGCCTATGCAGGTTTCAGAAAGCCTGTTTATAATGGGCTACAGAGCCACCAGGAGCCACAGCAAAACACCAGGAATGAAACGCACCCATTGCTCCCCAGCCCTCAGGTCCCAGAGGTCAGAAGCGTTGCCAAGCCTACAGGCTAATGCCCCCAGACACAGCACAGTGTGTCCTTACAGGACCAGGCACGCTGTGCCAGGGTCCTGCAGCTGCAGGAGCTGCAGAGATGCCTTTGTAAATGCAACACACAAATAAAACTCGGCAGCGCTTTCCATCTCCCTGCCTACCTCAGACCTCAGCACAGACCACGGGCAGCTCCCAGGACTACTCCACTTTTATCTTTGATGCCGTGAGCTGTGATATGGAAACCAGACTGTTCCCGTGGCACGTGGAGCCTCATCAAAACCCTGCAGTAAAACCATGAGCTCCTTTTTACAGCAGGCACTGCAGAGAGGCGCCCAGCAGCTAAACTCAGTGTTTGTGGAGCTCTCCAGGATGCAAATGATTGACCAGCACCGGGGACACAAGGTTTATTGACTGATGGGTGCGACTGATAAGCTGGAATCGCTGCCCCAGCCTTGAGGAGCAACCTGTTGAGTGGAGAGCCCTAATTTAGGGAGCAATTATCTGGAATAACAAATCCAGCAGCTCTGATCAGGATAAACAGAATCTTCCACTCACAGCAGAAAGGGACAAAAAAGCTCTCCCACTGCAAACCTGCAGCAGCAGAGCACAGCTCTGAGCCCCTCACTGTCAGCACAGCCATCCACACCTGGAAGCAAGCAATGAGGTGCAGGGGTGCTTCTTAAAGTGGTAGTTAGATACATCCAGTGCTCAAAGACCTGGCTGCTGGGGAATCATTAACTAAATCTGACACACAATGTATATTTCAGAACATTTCTAGAAGCAATTCTTCGTAGGAAGGCTGCCTAACAGGTGCGGCAGCTCCTGGTTTCTCCATTCAGTTTGCAGAAGAGATCAGTGAGTCCCTATCTGACTTTCTAAAACACACTGCTTATTGAGTCACTAATTATCACTGATTAGAAAAACAGTTCTGCAACACAGCGCCGCCTTATCTCCTGCACGGCTCCAGCAAAAACACCCAAAGCACCTCTGAATTTTCAGCCGGCAAGTAAAGTCCTCAATGACTTGCAAAGCCCAGCTGATTTATTTCCCCCACACAAAAAGAGGCACACTCTGGCAAGCACTGTAAAACAAGGACTGTGCAAAGTTCTACACAACCGAGATGGTTTCTTGCTGCTAACAATGCATGGCACTTCCACTGAGGCTTTTTTTTTTCCTCCAGTTACTTCCCAGAAATGGTTTGGCATCATTTATGACAATTTGTCCAATACTCAACTTGCAGTTAAATAGGTTGGGTTTTTTTCATAATTATACAATAACTACCTTGGTTTAACAGGTTAAGGAGCGCCATCATCTAATTTTCTGCAGGTACATAATTAAAATGCAGCCACTTAAGTCGCGTTAGCAAAGGAAAATTATTAAAGTCACATTTTACAACACCGCAACGAGCAGCAAACAGACAGCAGTAACCCTGCTGCACAGGTTTTACCCAGCGAAAGCCAGGCGGATGAGCTGAGGACCCAACAGCACAGCACCACCCCAGGGAAAGGCACAGCACAGCGCCAGCAGGCAGCTGCCCTACCAGCACCTACCGAAAGCCCTGCTCCCTGATGGCGAAGGCGGGCGTCTCCAGGGGGAAGATCTCGGACTGGACGAAGAGCTCACGCACCCGGCGGTCGATGACCTTCCCGTACTGTGCACCAGCATCCAGGATGACGACAGCTCCCTCGTAGTGGTGCTGCCCGTCCTTCAGCTCTCCTCCCGTGTTCTCTGGCTGCAAACATGGCTCAGTCAGCGCCCTGTGGGTCACTGCGGCCTTATGGCACACATCCTACGGCTGCAGGGCTGCTAGGGGTGCCTGCACCTCAACTCCTGGCTAAATAACACAGACTAAAGGCATGACTTGCACATGAAAGAACCCGCAAGTTCACAAAGCCCAGCGCGTCCCTGAGCCACCCACACTGACACAACACATCTCTCCCATGCAACGACGACGTCCCCATTCCCAAATCCAAGCACAGCACAAACTACATCAGCCTTTCACCTTCGTGACGGGAGAGCTTCCCACAAACAAGCAGCACTGCGCCCTGTTCACCAGCACAGCTCCACCCTCTGCCACATTACAGTTCTGCATGCACCCAGCACACCGTATGATAATGAAGAGCATGTGCCTCCTTCCTCAAGCAAAGCAGCGCTATGCAAAGCCAGGAGAAAAAATGTGTTTCCCCATTGCATCGCCTCGTACTCTGAGCTTTCACTTGTCACTGCATCCTGGGGGGAGCAGGGAGTAGAAATTGAGAACAAATGTTTCTGCTTCGATTTATGAAAAAAAAACAAGCTTTGAATACAGCATTCACGCAGTCCCTGCAGTCTGCACACCGGGCTGCTTGAGCTGGATAGGCAGCTTCAGCCAAACCTGGCACAGGGCGAGAAAATACATGGATGGGTTCCTTCTTCTCTAAGGAAAATGAGTGTTCTGTGGAAATGCCCTCACCAAGGGGTCTCTGAGGAAGAACATGCACTCCACCATGCTAAGATGCCAGGGAATTCATGCCAAAAAAAACTATGTTGCTCCTGAAATCACTCCCTTTGGAGTTTTCTTCCCCTTAACTTAGAACTTAACAGTTTCCTTGCCAGTGTAATTTGATGAAGGAAAACCTGGAAAGGGTTTTACTTTGGCAAATGCTACCTTAGTAGACATTCTGAAGCTATCCCAAATGCAAAGGCTGTCCTACAGCTGCCTCGCTCAGCCACAGAGGGACAGCGCACCGCCAGCAGCTGCCCTGGGCCGGCTGGGGACAGCGAGCACCCAGGGAACTTCCAAAGCTCACAGCAACCAGGAAACGTTTTGTCCATCTAAATTAAAGGATGTGAACAAACAGCACTAAATCCCTCAAAAGCCTAAATCCAGGTTAGAGTCATTAATTTCTTTGCTTCAGCTGATAACTGATGAGAAGCTCTTAATGACTTCTCAGTGCTGAGCCAGGCAGCACAAGGGGCTCCTGCTGAAGCACAGACTGGGGCAAGCTATTGCTCCAAAGTGCTGCTGGGCATGGCCACCTAGGAAGTCACAAATTAACAGCTCCCGTAATAACAACCAACGTCCCTATTCTTACCATCTTGTGGCAAACACAACCCTTTCTAGAGCTAAGATCTTACGAATAATCTTGAACCATATGGCTTCAGAGCATGCTGCAGGGACAGAGCCTTTATCTTTAAGGTACCTTCCAGCCCAGCCACACTGCGATTCAATGACAAGCAAGTCTGTCCTTTGCCTGTAACTGCACCTTTCTCAGCTCTCCGCAGCAAGAGCAACGCATTGAGGCACACCCTCAAAGTGCCTGGGATGAAGGCCTTACAGCTCCTCTGGATGCCAGCTGCCCGACTCCTGCACAAAGCACAGCACCATGCATGCAACAACAGGGGAGAAGCAGCTTCACAGACAACTGCACCCACACCAGGAGTGATGCTCCACCTATGTGGCTCACAAGGCAGTAAGTCAAGACAAGATCTGCCTTTATTTACTTGAAGGCACAGAACCAAGATTTGGAATCCAACTTTAACATGGGAAATGCCATTTAATGGCATCAAAAATGAAGCAGATGCTGTTAATGTGCAGCCAACGTGGCAGCCCACCTTACACACGTGCATATCACATGTGTGCCAGGAAGATGCTGAGGAGGAGCCCAGCTGCTATGGGAATGGGCACACGGAGCCTGGTGGGCACTTCTGGTTTCTGACCAGAGCTCTTTTCCCCTCAGCGGGGTTATAACCAGAGCTGGTCTGTTTCCAAAACAAATCCCTAGAAACGGCTGTTTGAGAGAATGCCTGTTAAACCTGGTTGGAAAAGCAAGTAAGGTGGTTTAAGGGCTGTGCATAGCACAGAGCTGCACGCGCTCTGGCACCGCGGGAGAGCAGGGCTAGGGCAACAGAACAGAACTTACACTTCCTAAGAGAAAAACAGGGGAAAACAAGCCAATATTGAGTTACAGTGAGTCACGAGACTCCTGCTCAAGACCCACACCAGACACAAAACGTTCCTACTGCCACCCACACCTGAAGAACCAATCAACCAACAAACCCCAGACCAGTGGCCGGCCCACGGCTGCAGTTCCATCACTCCACAATTCCAGAAGGACAAGGCGCAGCCCTGCCTTCCATCATGAGAAGACGCAGTGTGGGTTCTGCGAGAATAGCGTCAGCCCCACGACCGGCCCCAGCACGGATCCAGCCCTCAGGTGCCCGGTGAAGGACGCAGCCCGCCTCGTCCCCCGGTGGCCGCACACCGGGGCAGAGCAGAGCCCCGCAGCGCAGGCAGGCAGTGTCCGCACACCCACGGACCTCCATCACGGCCCCACGAGGCCGCGGCACAGCCGGCACCGCAACAACCCGCAGCCAGGAGCTCCATCCGGCGCCCCCAAAGCAGCACAGCTTTCACGAGATTAACTGCTCCCCTGCGCTACGAGAATTAAGCAGCCGTAAGGACGCGTCCTCCTCTTCCTCTCGACGCGCGGCAGAGAAGCGCCCGCTTCCCGCAAAGGAAACCCCGCAACGGGCAGGAAACCCCCGGCCCCAACCCGACCCCGCGCCGCACGGCCGGGCTTGAGAGCGCGGTGCCCGTCGCGGAGCAGCCCCGGGCCGCTCGCTGCACGCTCGTTCGGTTCGGTTCCGGCGGCCCGCGGCGCGGCTCCGGGACCGGGCCGAGGGGCTC